>JANAVB010030019.1:44397-169397 GCA_029216955.1 Iris pallida
GCGGGCACGGCTCAGTTTCGCATGGTTCACAAACTTAAACAGGTCAAGAGAGCTATCCGGAATTGGGTGAAGAAGATGTCGCAGTTTCCCTGGAGGTAAAGGAGGCCGAGCTCCGAGAGGTCCAGGAAGCTCTGCAGTCTGACATGCTGAGCGGGAGAGTTGGCGACTAGGAGAGGGACCTGATTGCGGAGGTCAACCTCATGAGACTTCAGCAGGAGATTAGTGCGACCCAGAGGGCCAAGTGTCCGTGGCTCAAGATGGTGATCGTTGTACCAAGTTCTTCTATGATGTGATCCGTACCGGACAGCACCGG
This sequence comes from Iris pallida, assembly GCA_029216955.1. Lineage (NCBI taxonomy): Eukaryota > Viridiplantae > Streptophyta > Magnoliopsida > Asparagales > Iridaceae > Iris > Iris pallida. The sequence continues at coordinate 44,711 of JANAVB010030019.1, forward strand.
AACAGCATCCCCAGGCTGCTTAATGGCGAGGGCAGGCTTGTTGGAGTGGAGATCCAGGAGGAGACAGTCAGGTTCTACTCGGACTTATACCAGCAGACAGATTATTCCATCATGTTCCCAGGGCTTGTCACGAAGCGGCTGGTAACGCACCATGGGAATAGTTTGCTGCTGGCCCCTGTGAGATTGGAGGAGGTGGAGGCTATTGTGATGAAGGCAGATCCTAATAAGGCTCGGGGCCGGACGGCTTCTCTTGCGGCTTTTTAGGCGTCACTGGGTGAGCTTAAGTTCTCAGTCCTGGAGGCGGTGCATGAGTTTTTCTTGGAAGGGAAGTTGTTGAAGGAGCTGAATCACATATTCTTGACCTTAGTTCCGAAGAAGGAGGGTGCGACCTCCCTCGCCGACTTCAGGCCTATTGCGTACAAGATAATTACTCACCTCATGTGTCGGCGTATGGAGGGGATTATGCATGCTTGGTGTCTCGGAATCAAGCGACTTTCATCAAGGGGCGCTGATTCTGAGCACAGTCTTCTTGCTCATGAGATGGTGAGAGATTTCAACAAGTCGGGGGATGAAGGCTTGTGTGAAGCTGGATTTACGGAAAGCTTATGACACGGTCAACAGGGACTTCCTATGCCACCTTATGCTTGCTATGGGGTTCGAAGAGATGGGTGGCAAGGGTGAGGGAGTGCATATGCTCCCCCACATTTTGGTCCTCATTCAGGGTACTCCATATGGATGCTTCTCGAGCAACAGGGGACTGCGCAGGGGATCCTCTCTCTCCGTATGTTCACTCTGGTGATTGAGTACTTCACTTGTATGATGGACCTGACTGTGCATAGTAGGAAGATTGTTCCTCTTTTCAGGCAGGTCAGGCCGATGGTGCCTCACTTGATATATGCTGACGACCTCTTGGTATTCCTGCTTCCATCTATGAGGGGGATGAGGGCGCTTTCAGATAATGGAGGAGTTTGGGAGGCTGTCCGGTCTGCAGCTGAATAGGAGAAGAGCAGGGTCTATTTCAGCTTTCAGTGCACCCTCAAGGAGGAACGGCCCTTGCTCTGGGATTGGAGAAAGGAGAGTTACCGGTGAAGTATCTGGGGGTTCCATTGACGGTCAATTATGCCAGGGATCAGGATTGTCTCACCTGGTGGATTTTGCCAAAGGAGAGTGGAAGGCTGGCAGACAGCTGGACTGTCCTTTGGTGGCCGTATTGAGCTGGTGTGGTTATCTCTGGTATCGCTATGTTCTGGTTGTAGTCGATTCAGATTCGGTTGCTACCATTAGGAAGGTGGAGTCCATTTGTGCTAATTTCATCTGGAGAGGAGGTATGCATGCGATCGCTTGGGAACAACTCTGCCGGACCCGGAGGAAGGAGGAGTGGGGTTGCGACCTCTTCGGCGGTTAGGGAGGCATCTGGGGTGCGGATGGTGTGGCGGTTCATCACGGAGGTTCCCTTTTGGCAGAGTGGTTGGCTAGCAGATATGTGCGGAGATGAATTTCTGGCAATGCAGGATTGATAATAATTTTCGGTCTCATTTAAGGCTATCCTTAGGTGCAGACCGGTTCTACAGTCCGCTATATGCAGGATTATGAAAGATGGGGCGAATACTGATCTCTGGCTGGACCCGTGGATGGGTAATGGCTCCCTTTTGGAGATCTTGGGTGCACAGATGGACATAGAGGCGAGCAGGGGGTGAAATGTAGTCGGATCATCAGAGATGGGAGCTGGAGGCCTGAGGAGATCCATACACGGCTCAGTTTGGAGATGCGATTCGTCGGATCACTATCGATACTAGCCAGCCTGCGGACTCCTGGAGTTGGGTTGATCCTGGTTCGGTTGGAGGGTCAGGGATATTCAGTTTTAAAAGTTGCTATAATCTGGTTCGGACCCCACATGACAGGATTGCGGAGTATGACTTTATCTGGCGAATGGGATTGCCCGCAAAATGCAGCTTTGTTCATACAGACTCCTCCTAGGTAGGTTGATGACGCGGGACAAACTTATTAGGTTTGGGATGCACATTCCAGATCCGAAGTGTGTTCTCTGTACGGGGGACGCGGAGTCTATGAGACACCTATTCTTTGAGTGTCCATGGACTTGGCACATCTGGGAGGAGCAGTGCATGCGATCGTTGGGTGGAGTTGGCAGTGCAGAGATATCGAGGGATCCTCAGCTGGATCAAACGCCGAGGTATGGACCCTGGTTGGCCACGATGGCTAGAGTTAGACTTGCAGCATCAGTTTGGCATGTCTGGAGGGAGCGCAACAGACGTATCTTTGAAGGACTGGCTACTCCGCCAGTAGGAATTCTACATAATATAGAATTCGATGTATCTGTAATAGTCCCGTAACTGGGGAGAGAGATGTGAGAATAATGTATTGTAATACCTTTACTGTGATTTGTGTGGAATAAAATTTACCCTTATTCCAAAAAATAAATAAATATAATTTTGGGTTTTGACTTTTGAATTTTTTCGAAAATTTGAAAAAGTTTATGAGATTTTTTGACATTTGAATTTTTATTGAATTTAATGAATTTCTTTTTAAATCTGATTTTCATTTGAATTTTCAATTCTGAAATTTCAAATTTCAAAATTTGAATTTTTTGCCTTTCGCTGAACAGGCTGAACAGGGGCCGACTTGGCCGAACAGGCCCGAACAGAGCCTAGGAGACCGATATGGGAGTTTTCGGTGCGGCAGGCGGCCGCCTAGCGCCTAGGAGCCACCTAGGCCGATTTTTAGAACACTGCTATTATCAATCTTGTTAAGGCGGCATGAGGCAATTAGGTGATGAAGATCAAAAGGTGTTGGCAGGGGTCTCAAGGCGGTGAGGTAGGTGGGATCAAGACTAAAATTAGGATGTGTGGTAGGTATGTTCAGACAAGTTTGTGGTTTATGAACCGGGATTTGTGTTGTGATTTGGGACTCAAATTCTATGCATATCTTGTTATGTATAATGCACACAAGTCCGAGACTTCAAAGTATTCAATCAATACTAAATAGTAAATACATTATAATTGAAAATTTAAAATCTACAAAGATACGAAAGAAATTATTTAAAATTCTCCTAATGAGGAGCGCAACGATACACCTTATTGGAGAGGGAAGAAAATCCGTCAAAACAAAAAGAACAAAGAAAGATTTACCTATTGGCATTTCGTAGTTCCCATTGAAGCTGTACATGGAGATGATATGGTAGATTAGGACAAACACATGGGAGAGGAATCGAGAATGAAAAGGCGCTAGGCCATATTGTTCCTTCTAATTCTCTAATGTCTATATTAAATTATTAATAATATCTATCAATTTAAGTTATTTGGCCTAGGCCATATTCCATCTTTAAAAAATGGCTTGAAATGTGTTACATTTAGGCCTCATTTGGTTCACGGATTCAAGGAATTCGGAAAGGAAACTTGTTCCTTTCCTTTGTTTGGTAGCCACAAACTTGGGTAGTATTTTCCTGACATGGATGAAAATAGGAAGGAAAATGATTCCTCTATGGATCCATGAGATTCATTTTCTTCTTCCTTTTTCAGCATTAATTACCAAACATTATGACAAAAATAGCCTTGAGTTATTATCTATTTTACCAATTAACTCTTCGTATTATGTTGACTATAATTATGTTGACATTGGATACTATTGGAACAATGATATTTTTTCTTTTCTTTCCTACACCAACCAAACACTGGAAGGGAAATCAAATATTTTTTCTTAAACGTTTTCCTTGTTTTACCAACATAGGAAAGAAATTTGATAGGAACCTTACTTTCCCCTCCCCATGGAAAACACAAGGGAATTGATTTCCCTTCCGTGAACCAAACGAGGCCTCAAGTCAAAATGGGTAAGGCGCTTGAGGAGCCACAAGGCTGCCAAACGAGGCCTCAAGTCAAGGCGGGTGCCTCAGGATGTCACCTAAATGCTACTTGCCTATGCACCAAGGACATCTGAAATGCCTAGGCGTCCGCCTTTTAAAACCCTGACCATTATTACTGTTATTCTTGTGTGTTTTCATCAAAGGTGAATTCCACTAAGGATGAGGATCTTGCCAGGACCATTTGTTGAGATTTTCACATGGAGGGCTAATCGTTACTGTTGTTATATTGCCAAGTTGTTTAAATGATTTATGATGGTGCAATATGTTATTAATAATAGGTAATGCTTGCTATTTATGCTTGCTTTGTGAATACTTTCTGATAAAAATACTTCAGCTATTATGAAATCGTATATAGCTGCTGATACTGGTTTTGTTATTCATTGTCACTGTGAGATTATTCATATCACCTAACTGTTCTTTGCTCCTTGCTATTTTGCATGAAAGTTGAAATACTCGTTGCCAGTTAATTTGTGCATTGGATGTTTCATCACTTGCTTTTGCCACTTATCTTGGTAATTGGCATTCTGTAAAAGGGTATTAGCTTCCTTGACCTAATGCTACATTCTATCAAATTTGTGAAATCATAGCTATAGACATATTCTTTCTTGATTATTCTGTAATCTGTTCAGAAAAGAATATAATGCTTTCAACTCCAGGTGTCAAATACTAATTGCATGAACCTGTTTCCGTTTTTTAACTGAATATTGTACTTTCCAACACAGTTCATGGAGAACCTTTGCTGGGAGTTATTAGAGTTTGCTATAACATTGCTCTGAACAGGTAGTTTAAACTTAAAACTTCTCCCAATTTATAGGCAAAATCTTTTATTATTGCTCCTGATATCATGCTGAATGTTGTAGCAAGAGTCCTATAAATCAAGCAACCTCAAAGGCAATGTTGACCCAAATGATTAGTATTGTAATTAGGCGAATGGAAACTGACCAGGTAAGCTCCAAACAATAATTGTTGATTGTTGAATGAGTATTGCGGCTTGATTATTTCAGCAAATTTTCATGGGTTCAGGTCCCTGTGGTTTCGTCAGCCATTCATGCACTGACGGATAATGCTTCAGCTAGCTGCATGAGCACCAATAATGGGGAAATAACAGTTGATGATCAAGACGAGAAAGGAACCACTCTGGGAGATGCCTTATCCATGACCCGAGGGAAAGACCCATCTCCTGCATCTGTTGAGGAACTCCAGACCTTGGCTGGCGGTGCTGATATTAAGGTTCTTAGTTTATCAAGATTATAATTGTTCAGCAGTGATCTAGTTCCTTTGTGAATTTTCTTATGGTTGAATATTTATTTCAGGGACTAGAGGCAGTTCTTGACAATGCTGTTCATATTGAGGATGGGAAGAAAGTATCACGGTAAGGAATCTGCTAAAGTTAATGAGTTCTGATAACACACCTGAAGAACAGTAACAAGATTCTTGCCTTTTTCCTGCGTTTTAGAGGGATCGATCTTGAGAGTATGAGTATAGGAATGCGTGATGCTCTTTTGGTGTTCCGCACCCTTTGCAAGGTCACAGTTTCTCACAGTTTCTACAATACTACTTTCCTCTTGTTGTCTCCTTCTATTCTTGTTTTCAATATGAATCTTGAGGATATGCTATGTATTTGCAGATGGGTATGAAGGAAGAGAGCGATGAGATTACTACAAAGTCAAGGCTATTGTCCCTTGAGCTTTTGCAGGTTCGCTCTACATCTTTTTTTGTTGATGTGCTCTTAGCTTTTGTGTGTAGAAAATTTGAGTTACCAAATAATTATCATGAAATATAAAATACTCAAGAAAGAAAGCCCTCTTCTAGCTTTCAAATATTTATTTTAACAATATCAGTAATCTTGTCTTTGTTTGTTATAGTATTTTGCTTGCTTTGTCCGCAATTTGCAGGGTTTGCTGGAAGGAGTGGGACAATCCTTTACCAAAAACTTCCACTTCATCGACTCAGTCAAAGCATATCTTTCTTATGCATTATTGCGAGCTTCAGTTTCTTCCTCTCCAACTGTATTTCAGGTAACTGTTCTCTGCCAATAATTTATTTTTTATTTTCTTCCTAGTTGATTCTGTAGTGTTTTATTTTATTCTCTCTATGGGGGTTATATGCAACATGATTGGTGACTATGGCGATTTCCCCTTAATTTGGAACTTTGGCTGATGCTTCTTAATATTACATTCATTTGTTTGCATTGGAGTTCAAAATGCTTGTTATTTATTTTACAGCATGCTACTGGAATCTTCACTGTGCTTTTGCTTCGATTTAGGGAAAGTTTGAAGGTACTTTTCCACCTGTTATATGGTCATTCAATCAACAGCCTTATTTTAGGTATATGAGTGACATATTTGTCTGCATCTTGCTCCAGGGGGAAATTGGAGTCTTCTTTCCTGTAATAATTTTAAGGTCCTTGGATACCTCTGACAGTCCACTCAGTCAACGTACGAGTGTTATGCGGTAATATATCATTTCGTTTTGTTTGAATGTCCTCCTGGATTAATTAGTATTTTCAAGCTTGGTCAATTTTGTTCTTCCTAATTTTGGCATCTAAGTTGTTCATGTGAATACAATTTTATGCAGAATGCTTGAGAGAGTGTCTAAGGATTCTCAAATGCTTGTCGACGTATTTGTTAACTATGATTGTGATCTTGATGCACCGAATCTCTTTGAACGCATGGTAATACTGGGCAAATAATGTATGGAATTTATGAACTGATGTTTCTTATCTAACTTGAAAAATATCTATTTTATTTTTGTACCTTTATCTACTCCCCTAAGGTCAATGCTCTATCAAATATATCGAAAGGAACATTAAATACAGATCCCAATTCGACTACTGCATCTCAAACTGCCTCCATTAAAAGTTCATCTCTTCAGGTATCCTTTTTTGCATGATATACTCTTGTTCTACCCTCTTCGATACATCTTTTCTTCCATTTGAAGGATTATGCCTTTTCAGTGCCTGGTAAATGTGCTCAAGTCATTGGTTGATTGGGAGAAGCTTAAAAGGGAATCTGAAAAACATGGGAGCATTATCAAGTCACTTGAAGACGACGTTTTGGCAAGGGAGCCTCATCATGCTGAGGCAAAAAACCGAGAAGATGTACCAAATCAATTTGAGAAAGCTAAGGCCCATAAGTCGACGATGGAGGCAGCAATCTCTGAGGTAGCCAAAAGATGAATTATGAAATTGTGCCATAGAAAACTCCATAAGAAAATGGATTTGTTTCTTTCTAGTTCCATAGTTGGTTTTTGTAGCATTACTTTGTGCTTATGTAACATTATGAAAGTACTGATAATTTACTAATCGTCACAGTTCAACCGTAAACCAACTAAGGGGATCAGTTATTTGTTGTCTAATAAGTTGGTTGAAAGCAAAGCTTCCTCAGTAGCCCAATTCCTGAAGAGTAATCCTAGTTTGGATAAGGTGCTATTTCTCTATGTATTCTCGCTTTACCATTTTCTGCAAAAGGAACTTGTGTAACCCTTGAATCGTGCAGGCTATGATTGGTGAATATTTGGGTCAGTATGAGGAGTTTCCTCTAGCTGTTATGCATGCTTATGTTGATTCCATGAAGTTCTCTGGATTGAAGTTTGACACTGCAATCCGTGAATTTCTTAGAGGATTCCGGCTTCCTGGAGAAGCACAAAAGATTGATCGCATCATGGAAAAGTTTGCAGAGCGGTAAGTGTATTCAGAATCTCAGACATTGCATCTTTTACTCTTCAATCTTCATTGCCTGTTTCTTTGGATTCTGTTGAGAACATTGTGATTTTTGCAGTTACTGTGCTGATAATCCAGGACTGTTCAAGAATGCGGATACTGCATATGTTCTTGCTTATGCAGTTATCATGTTGAATACGGATGCCCACAACCCAATGGTGTGGCCTAAAATGTCCAAGCCTGACTTTGTTCGAATGAATTCCAGTGGTGATGCAGAAGAGTGTGCCCCAAAGGAGCTCCTAGAGGAGCTTTATGATTCTATTGTCAAAGAAGAGATAAAGATGAAGGATGATATATCTGGTTCAGCTAAAAGTAGCAGACAGAGGCCAGAAACGGAAGAGAAAGGCCGGCTTGTCAATGTTCTAAACTTGGCCCTTCCTAGAAGAAAGTCAGGAACTGATACTAAGGCGGAGAGTGGACAAATAACTAAGCAAATGCAAACTTTTTTCAAGAACCAAGGGACAAAAAGGGGAATTTTTTATACAGCAGAACAAGTTGATCTGGTTAGGCCAATGCTTGAAGCTGTAGGTTGGCCTTTGCTTGCAACATTTTCTGTTACCATGGAGGAAGGTGATAATAAAGCAAGGGTTCTACTTTGTATGGAAGGATTCAAAGCTGGCATACGCCTTACATGTGTTCTCGGGATGGACACCATGCGTTATGCCTTTCTGACTTCTTTAGTACGGTCTTTTCCTTGTCTAATCAGTTGCACACATTATTGTATACTAGATACATGTAATTTGATATTCTATATTGCATGAGAGAAGTCTTTGGGTACTTTTAACTGTTTCTTAAATTTCTTGTCTCATGTATTTTTGCAGATATACATACCTGCATGCTCCAAAAGAAATGCGTAGTAAAAACGTCGAGGCACTACGAACACTTCTTGCTTTATGTGATACTGAGACGGATTCCTTACAGGACACTTGGAATGCTGTCCTGGAATGTGTTTCTAGACTTGAATATATCACGTCATCCCCGGCCGTTGCTTCAACTGTTATGCAGGGTTCTAATCAGATATCTAGGGATTCAATTCTCCAGTCTCTTAGAGAACTAGCTGGGAAACCTTCTGAACAAGTCTTTGTAAATAGTGTAAAGTTGCCGAGTGATTCTATTGTGGAGTTCTTTACTGCTCTCTGTGGTGTATCTGCTGAAGAATTGAAACAAGGACCAGCTCGTGTCTTTAGCTTACAGAAACTAGTTGAAATAAGCTATTACAACATGGCTCGTATTCGCCTGGTATTTATCTATTTTATTTCTTGTAGCCTGTGTTCCTTTTATCTTCTAATTTCTCAACCAGCATTCATGACCTTAATATATCTGTATAGTGTTTATGCTATTCTGCTTCTCAATCTGTATCGTTGCTTCTTAGGTGTGGGCTAGAATATGGTCTGTGTTGGCTCAGCATTTCATCACTGCTGGGAGTCACCATGACGAGAAAATTGCTATGTATGCAATTGATTCATTAAGGCAACTTGGTATGAAGTATTTGGAACGTGCTGAGCTCACCAACTTCACTTTTCAGAATGACATATTGAAACCGTTTGTTATTCTTATGCGAAACAGTCGGAATGAGACAATTCGTGGTCTAATTGTTGATTGTATTGTTCAGGTATAGTATTGTATTAATTTACGCAATAGGATGCAAAATCAGCTACCTAATGCTCTTTGATATAAAGTATGTTATCAGACAGCAACATTAATTAAATGCCTGCAGATGATAAAATCAAAGGTTGGTAGTATCAAATCAGGCTGGCGAAGTGTATTTATGATTTTCACAGCAGCTGCTGATGATGAGCTAGAACCGATTGTTGACAGTGCATTCGAAAATGTAGAACAGGGTAGGCATCCTCTTCTCTCTCCCTAGGAGGTCTTACTAATTTTCAATTTGCATGGTTATTTTCTATCCTTGGGGAAAAAGAGAATGCAACTTCATTAAATAGCTATTTGCAACTTTCTGTTGTACTAATGCAATGTATTTGCAGTTATCTTGGAACACTTTGATCAGGTTGTTGGTGACTGCTTTATGGACTGTGTCAATTGCCTGATTGGTTTTGCCAACATAAATGTTCCCCACGTATAAGTTTGAAGGCTATTGCTCTTCTTCGTATTTGTGAAGATCGTCTTGCAGAGGTCGGTCAGAGCAATCTATTTGCCTGTCGTAATATAAATCATGCTACAATGACTAGGATAGACAAGGGAATAATTGCCTCTACTGATTTATGGGCACTTATTCATATGAACGACTCTATTCTTGTTATACTAATAAGATAACAAAATGTAAGTATTTACCTTGTCAATGCAAAACCTACTATTTTGTCACTTGTGTAGATTAGTAAACTGACCTGTACACTTTGGTTACTTAAATTGTGGAACGTGAAATGTAGCTAGGGCCAACTTCAAGGCTCTCAACAAATTACATCCTCGACAATGCTCATATTCTATGTTTGGCACTATCGTGTTGTTTACAAGTGCCTGCAGAGGTAAGGTGTCAACACATTTTCTCCTTAATCGGATGGGAGTGTATGAACACTTGCAATTGGGTAGCACTATAGATATTGAGGTCTATGGCCATAATATTGTTTAGCCATCAGATAAAAAAAGAAAATACAAACGAGCTATATAGCAAGCCACTAAAGTTTAATTAAACAATAATTATTTCTATGAGCTTGGACGGAACCGTACATTTCTAATTCTAATATATTCGAACTACTAAAAGAGTAAATTCAATTTTCTGTGAATAAATAAGATAACTGATTTACGGAATAAATAGTATGTACAATGTGCCTACATTCTGATGAGAATCATCGTAGGCTAGTTAATGAAGTTATAGATGTGGTAACTTAAGTATTGGCAGCATAACAAGCAAAATTTGTACCATTAGACATCAAATTTTGTTATATATAATATATAATATATATATATATATATATATATATATATATATGGTTGTAAGATTATTGCGTTGCATTTGGAATAAAATTTACCCTTTTTCCAAAAAAATAAAATTATATATAATATTATATATATATATATATATATATATATATATATATATATATAACATGTATGTGCCACCTAGGATTAGTCCTGATAAGTATAACTTGTATGTGCCACCTAGGATTTGACAGCTATTTCTTGTGGTTGCTATAAATCTTACTTCATTTTCATTTTATGCATCTTGAAACTGGATACATGTTCAGTTGATTTACTTTGGTTGTTGAAAGGTTAACCACATATTCACCACCTGTATCCACAAACAATTCAACAGATCTGAAGTTTTTGTTTGAACTTTTAATCATAGTGGGAAAAGCAATGTTTGTATAAATTGTGATTAAGAATGCATTAAATAAACCAAGTATACCTAGAAAATCAACGAATATACACAGTATAAAGGAATGTAGTACATTTACCTTTTCAAGATATTTTATGATAGTCTCATGCCCTATATGCTGCAGATATTTATCCATAGTGAACTCTCCTTTTTCTATAGGTTGATAAAATTGTATTGGATTGAATTTTGATAAAATTGTATTGGATTGAATTTTCTACCCGAATGTATCCATATATCTATATATTGTTTGTTTGATAATACTTCTCTAATGCTTCGCAACCAGGGTCTTATACCAGGTGGAGCCCTTAAACCTGTGGATGTCAGTGTAGAGACAAACCTCGATGTAACTGAGCATTACTGGTTTCCCATGTTGGCGGGCCTATCTGATCTGACATTGGACTCTAGATTGGAAGTCCGCAACTGTGCACTTGAGGTGCTATTTGACTTGCTGAATGAGAGGGGTCACAAGTTTTCTTCAGCATTTTGGGAGAGTATTTTTCATCGCGTCCTTTTTCCTATTTTTGATCATGTGCGACATGCTGGAAGGAATGGTGATGTATCTTCTGGGGATGAATGGCTTCGTGAAACCAGCATTCACTCTCTTCAGCTGTTGTGCAACCTCTTTAATACTTTCTATAAGGTACTAATATCTTTCAGGCCATTTCTTGCCAACCATTTTTAAATTATGCTGCATGCTTGCCAGAGTGAAGTATTCTTTCTCATTTTTATGTGATCTTGCTGCCTGACATTATTATTCCCCCAGTTGTCCAGGGCCACTTTATTGTCTTCTCAAATGGATAATATGTGCTCAAAGAATTTATTGATAAGAAATAATAAGCATGTGTATAGTTTTTCACGTTATTATGCCGTTCACTACTCAGCAATAGTATATGTTTGGTTCTGACATTATTGTAACTGATGTCCTATCAGATCAGGGTTCACTTCTAATATCACTTCAATTTTGGCAGGAGGTTTCCTTTATGCTTCCACCACTACTTGGTCTACTTCTGGATTGTGCAAAAAAGACAGACCAAACTGTCGTTTCAATTTCTCTTGGCGCTTTGGTACATCTCATAGAGGTTGGCGGCCACCAATTCAGCGACACTGACTGGGATACTTTATTGAAGAGCATCAGGTATGCATGTTGAGAACTTGCTGAAGGATCATCAACTTTTCCTATTATATGTTATTAAATTTCTACTTATATAATTATCATATATCAGAGATGCGTCGTACACGACACAACCTCTAGAACTTCTCAATTCATTAGGATTCGAGAGTTCGAAGAACCAAAAGATGCTAATGAAAGATGTAGATACCAATAGAAGTGATAGTCCTTCCTTTAAAGATAATGGTGGAAGAGCCTTTGATAGAGTATCTATCAATGGTGAAAGTTCGGGGAAAAATGTGAATGCAGCAAACTTGCAGGACGATTATCAAGAAATTTCCCAGGCCAACTTGGATGAATCTGAAGGTAAGCTATTATCGCTTCGATTGGCCAACCTACGGTGGAAAGTTATATTCTCAGTACAATTTTGATATATTAAATAAAGAGAATATGCTCCATAATAGACTAAACACAGATTGCTTTATGCATGTTTCTAGGTCTCCAATCTCCATCTGTAAGGGCAGAGAAACCTGCTGATGATGCGAGCTTGCAACGAAATCAAACATTTGGTCAACGGTTTATGGGGAATATGATGGACAACCTTTTTCTTAGAACTCTCACTTCCAAATCTAAGAGTCGCTCAGAAGAGGCTCTTGTTCCTTCCTCATCTGTGAAGGTAATATATCAGTTTCTGATCTACCAATTCCATTGTTTTGCTCATTGTAGTATCAGTGACTAAGAATTATTTCAAGCATTGGTTACATGGTCTGTTTGTCGCAAAGTATGCAGCTCATCCAAACTGGAGCCTTGTCACTTTCACCTTTGTTGTTAATCTCGTACAATACACAATACGAGTCAGACATTTGATAGGATATAAATGGTTTTCGATATTGATCATATAGGTCTATCTGATGGACAAAAAAGATCTTACATAGTTTTTGTATCTTTGGAATATGATGCACCGAATCGATATGGGTTTTGTGTTAATGTCTGTACCTTCTCTAGTTTGTCTCTCTTTACTGAGCCTTTTTCTTCTCCTTTCTTTTTGCTTTTTCTTTTTCTTTTTCATTGACCAGTACTTGTGGTATTCCCTTATGGCAAGGTCTGGGGAGGGTCAAGTATTACGCTTCCAATACCCTGCGTAAGTGGGAGCCTTGTGGCACTGAGATTTCACTTTTAGTTTATTGATATACTAGAATACCATAAGGTCGATACCACAAGTGGTCAATGACAAAACTGATCAACGTTAATAACTTAAGATGGTTGTTAAACTTTTGTTGTTTTAGTTTCACTTGTAGTTCTCGACTTATAATGATTGTCACTTGTATGTTCAATTATTTTTTTGTTGTTGCTGCTTAGTGTGTTCAATTTAGCTTTATATGTGTTGAGTAACTTGGCTCAAAAATTGCGAAGCTCCCGGGTTCACCTGTTTTGTTTTGTATGAAGGAGGAGGGAGGGGACATGAATTGCCATCCTATGTTTTTTTTTCTCCTGCTGCTGCTTTCTATTTGTCTTACAGGCAGTTCTTCTCCCCTAGCAGATTTTATAGGGGAGGATGGATAGGGGACAAGAATTGCTGCTTCTTTCTATTTGTTTTACAGGCATTTCCTTCTATTTCTTGCTGCTTCTTTCTACAAAATTGGCTAGGCGACAACTTCCATGTTTTGTTATTCTCTCCTGCTGTGCTTGGAAGTTAAAAGTGTGAACTTGAAGCTTTATGTGACATGGAGACACAAAAAACTTGCACCATGAACCTGGCAAATTTGGATCTGGTTCCTCAACTTCCATGTCAAGTTCCTGCTGCCAAAAATGCCCTTAGCAAATATCATCTGACGTCTCGAATAAGTTGTTCCATATTTTGATGTTTTAATAATAGTCAATTCTCTTGTAGACCATTCGTTTTGTGCTGACATTTGCTGTGATAGTTTTGAAGTTTTTACTTGATGTCTCTGATTAGCTACTAAAATTTTCACTTAATCAACATGTTACTATTACGGCTATACTCATACTAGTTAAAGGCGCGCCTCACAGCAAGGCGCACTAGCTACGTCTCGCACCTCAAGGCACACCTTTCTTTTAATGAAAAACTTTGATGCAAGAAGATAGCCCTTACCTCATACAAGTGGGAGGGAGGTAGCCCTTTCACTGATGCCAAAGTTGATTACAGTTGAACTGAAAAAACTAAAATTTTACTGAAAGCATGGTAGGGAGATGACACTCAAATTTGTGTTCCTTTTATTTTGTTACTTCTTGTTAGCGAACACAAATTCTTGTTAGTTTTGTTGACTCTTCTTTGCTAGTTCACTTGGTTATGTTTTAACATGTTTTTGTTGGTTTTAACTTTTAATATGTTATTTGGTTTTATTTCTTGCATTATTTATTTATTTATGTATATTTTATTTTTTTTTATTTTTGCGTCGCTTCGCTTACCCTTTGCACCTCGAGTGCGCTTTGCGCCTTTGACTACCCTAAACCTTAATGTTTCATTAGTTTAATTTTATGATTTTTATTATTTATCTTTCTGCAGCTTCATTAAGCATTACCCATTTTTGACATGATTATCGATTTTCTTCGTGTTTTAACTACTTGATTACCTTTTATCCTGGGAGACAGAATACGATCTCCAGTTATATGATTTGCTGTCCTGCTTTTTTGCCAAATCTCTCTACAGATCCCTGATGGTGTGGAATCTACTGCTAGTGAGGAGGAGGAGAACCCATTGTTGGAAGCAGTTAGGGGTAAATGTATCACTCAACTTCTATTGCTAGGGGCTCTCAACAGCATACAGGTAAGGATAGTTATCTGATGTGATTTAGTGTTCCATGCATCCTAGAATTGCATTCTCGTGCAAAATATGAAGTCCACCTTTAACATAATTATATTTAACTGGAACTTGCAGATGAAATACTGGAGTAAGTTGAAATCTCCTCATAAGATTGCAATAATGGAGAACTTGTTATTCCTCTTAGAGTTTGCTGCTTCATATAATTCATCTTCGAATCTTAGAATGCGAATGCACTATATACCACCAGAAAGGTATGCAGGAAACTAACCTTTTTATAATTTGTTACTAATGAAAAAAAGATGCTATGATTGTAACTTTTTGTTGTACAGGCCTCCTTTGAATCTATTCCGCCAAGAAATGGAAGGAACGTCGATTTATCTAGATATCTTACAAAAGTCCATCTCAACATTTGATAGCAACAATGATGAACATAATAAAACTAATGGGCCTGTGGAGACAGCAGTTGAATCAGAAGACGAGGTTAAAAGCTTAGCAGAAGAGAAATTTGTTTCTTTTTGCGGACAGATATTGAAAGAGGCTTCTGACCTCCAGCCAAGTGGTGGGGAGGCAGCTAGTGCGGACATACATCGGGTCCTTGACTTACGAGCTCCAATCATAGTTAAGGTAATTAATGCTTCATGGTCATTATATGTTTCTCATGTGGTGTTATTTGTGGTTTAATAGCTTCTGCTGAAGCTCAAGAAGCATTGCCTATATTCATATTATTTCCTTTTATAACTCCATTATATGAACCATGCTTATATCAACTGAAATTACCACGATGATAAAAATTATATCATAACTTAGCACTACAAACTTAATGGATTCTTGACTTATTTTGAAGGAACAATTGTTCTTTACGAAAGATCTAGACATTGTAATTTCCCATTTCTGCAACAATTGGGAGAAGCTGCTTGACCTGAAAATTCAGTGCGAAGATTCTTCCATCACTAATTGTGTTTTCCCTAAAAGTCAGTCTCCCTCTGGAGGCCTTTCTCCTTACAAATGATTTTAAGGCAAAACAGAACCCAATGTCACTACTATCTTCAGGATCTTCAGGAAAGAGCAAGAATGAGTGATGAAAGGAGTATCAAGGATGGCAGGGACGGAATAGAACTCTTTTCTATTTACTTATAGATATTTCGGGGACAATGCGCGAAAGCCTGACTGAGTAATGCCTCGTGGATGTAGAAGGCCCAACAGGTTATAAACTTTTTTTCTCAGAGATGAAGTAATGACGGTATTATGAGTAATAATCATCAACTGGCTGTTCTAACAAACACGGCAAGGCAGAGGAAGCAAGCAGATTATCAACAGAATGATTGGCCGTCAAGCATATGCAATTTCGAGTTTGCTGATAAGTTATGACCATGATATATTGCTTAAAGAGGTGGTATTCATTAGTAAGAGGAGGGAAAAGAGCTACATTTTTTTTTGGCTAAAAGAGGGGAATGAAGGGAGGGAAGGAAGCAACTTTTTGGTATCTTTAAGCTTGAAATAGGACAATAGGGGCAGAGCCTCTTTTTTGGCTCTTAAACAGTTAATCTATGAAGGATATTTCAATTCATGTTTTATCGTGATTCTATCATACTCAAAACATAGAATAACTAAGATAATTCGAATTGAAGAATATGAATTGGGATCTTAGATGGTCCATAAAGAATACAAATGGTAGCTTGTGAAAGATGATATGGTTAGAGGAAGCTGTTGTGAGTTCATCAGGTATTGGGCCTCAATTAGCTAAGAATATAGATAGAGGTTTGCTGCGTGCAAAAGTTTACTACTAGGAGTGTCCAAGATTCAACGAAAATTGACATAACTGAACCGACTATCAATTTGGTCAGTTCGGTTAAGTCTTTTCAGAATTTCCGTCAGTCACTCAGTTATGGTTTCCAATTTGAATTAGCTGGCTGACTGGAAAACCTAATATGTATTATTTTTATTATTATTCTTATACTTGTTATTTAAGTATATTTTTATTATAGAAAGTTGAAAATCTGGGGTTGGATAGTTAATTTTGGTCATTTTTTCATCAATTTAGGTATGGGCAATGAATTTAGGCTACAGGGACATATTTTAATTTGTTTGTAGAATGACCAGTTGAATTGATTTTGTCGTAGTTAAATATGGATGCTAGAGGGTGTTTAGCTCATTGGTTAGAAGCTACGTTGTACCGGGCGTTAGGCGAGGCGAGGCGAGACCATGTCCGCCTTGCCTAGGCGCCCGCCCAGAATTTTTGCTGTTTTTCCTGTGTGCAGCAGTAGCAGTAGCAGATCTCAGGTTTCAGCCTTTCAGGAGATGCAGCAGCATTAAGGAGAAGGAGAAGCAATGTGAATTGTGAAGCAATGTGAAGCAATGTAAATTGTAAACATTAGTAGCAGACTTTTGCATTAAGGAGAAGCAATGTGAAGCAATGTGAATTGACTTTGAGTAGCAGAATTAAGGAGAAGCAATGTGAATTGACTTTGAGTAGAATTGTGAAGCCCACCGCCTAGGCGCCCGACTTCGACTTCCACTGGGCGGACCTAGGCGCCCACCGTTGAACCCTGCCTTGAAATCCCCAGATCGAGGCGGTGTACTCAAATCGGGCCCGCCTAGGCCGCCTAGGCCGCCTAGGCGCCTAGGCGTCGCCCGTAGCAACATAGGTTAGAAGTTTAAAATCAAATTAAGCAACCGTCCCAGTCGGTTTTGGGGGGCTTATAATGCGGTTCGGGTTATATACATTACTTAACAGTTTAAGTCGGTTTTGTTTGCCAAAATTGACATCTGGTTGCTTAAGGGGTCTGCTTGGATTGAGGGGAAAAAATAAGTAGAGTTAAGTGGAGGGAAGTTAAGTGAGGGGGAGGGTAGTAAATACATATATCTTGCTTGGATTGGAGGAAGAGTTAAGTGGGGTGTGTTTAATAACTCTTACTTGGATTTGAGGTTTTGAGTGAGAGAACTAATAAAAAATAAAATAGTTACCAAAATATCCTTATTATATGTGGCACAGAATTGCACAAAACATATATGCTCATCAATTCAATAGATGCATAAAATATATGTAGTCATCAACTATATCTCCAATTTTTTGACGCACATGGATGATTTTTTTTTTATGCATCAAATATAGGTCATCAACTCAACATGTGCATAAAAAACAAAGCTGTTAATTTCCAACGACGAGTAATAAGTGGATGCGACAAGAGATGACACACCTGGATGGCAGCATGTTGAAAGCCAGGAAGATGGAACAACATGTTAAAAGCAAGAAAAATAGAGGAAAAGGTCACGAATTTACATGACAAATAAGGAATATTTATGACTTTTAAACAACCACCTCTCATTTCCTCTAGTTGACTCCCGATTTGGGGGTTGAAAAAATGGACAAGAGAAGGTTAAACAAACCCTCACTTAATCCTCAACCCTCAACCTCCACCCTCAAATCAAGGAGCGTTTTCTTTCCCCCTCACTTAACTCTCTTCACCCTTAATCCAAGCAGACCCTAATTGACAGATGTACACCTCTAGTTACTATAATATGGGAATCAGATTCAGCGATGCAAAAATTGAGTGTTTGATTGAAATTGACAAGATGATCTATTGATCTATGACTGCAACTTTTTACATTTTTAGCATCTGGGCCTAGATAGGAACTAATGGAAAAGGCGGACTACTGTAGTTACCTGAGATTGATAGAGATTTCTTCTCTGTGAATTTATTGCGTTGTAGGCATGTAATAGATCTTTTCTGGCCACAAAGCTTATTTACACCCAAATCATGTGCATGGGCATTCGATGAATCTACTTTTAGCATACTAGTGAACAATCAATTCAACCATAGTTGAATAGTCATTCTTTAAGAGTGGTTGTTTGTTTGTTTGGTATACAACATCTCTTCTTTTACAACTTCAACAACTGTAATTAAGATCCATCAGGCTGTGATAACTTCTCTTGAACTGCTTTTAGTTTGGTCTCCTTGCCAGATGCATCAAAGTAGATTTAAGCTAGTGCTTGACATACTGGGGAAATAAAATCTCCCTGTAATTAAATTTTTTGACTCCAATTTCAGGTAATAATTTATAGATTTTGTTTCAGCTAGCTGTTGACATATTTGATGTAAGAGCTTGCCATAATGCACTATCAAGTTGGTGCATTTTTCTTTGCATCTTATTGGGTAGAATGATAACAAAGAACACTGTTTGTACTAGGGTACACACAAATTCACGTAAGTTGCATAAACATGGATTCAGATTCAACATGTTTAGAAAACATTAGGATACAAGTACGACATGGATATGATTATATATACACTTGGAGAGGGGGCACACATACAATAATATTTATCAGTCATGCTTCAGTGCGTCTAAGGACAAGTATCGGACTTTTTTATCTTTGACCGGCTACAAC
Source organism: Iris pallida (assembly GCA_029216955.1). NCBI lineage: Eukaryota > Viridiplantae > Streptophyta > Magnoliopsida > Asparagales > Iridaceae > Iris > Iris pallida. Next base: position 63,923 of record JANAVB010030019.1, read on the forward strand.
CGGTCAAATAAATATAGTTATTTTTTTTCATTTGTTGTTCTCAAATAAAATAAAACATAAAGCTAATATCCACTGGAAATTAGGATATATTCGGATTTGATTTGACTATGAAGAGAGAACATAAGATTGATTTGTGATTGAGCGAATCTGAGAGAGAGAGAGAGAGAGAGAGAGAGAGAGAGAGAGCTACAAGGAGGAAAAAGTTGGTGATATATGAAGAGAGTAGTGTTACTAGGAGAGTGCTACAGGACATACAATCAATGGAGAGAAAAAGTAATCTGAATCAGGAGAAATAAATAATACGTCTGTGAGTGGGCTGCGTGAGCGTTGTATAGAGAAATCCAAATAGAGAGTACAATAATGAGAAGGGGTTGAGTCGTGTTCCGCTTGAGTATTTGAGCTTGGTTTAGGTTCATTCATTCAAAAAGTTAAAAAAATGTTGTGACCGGTAAGTATTGACCTATTAGACCTCTTATAACCTTACATACTCATCAACTAGGCCACAATTTGACCGCTAAATTTATAAAGAAAGTGAAATAAATAATAAGACAAACAAATACCATGCAAAAGGAAGCCGAGAACTCAAGGATGTGACTGCATCCCCTCATTATATGGTATTAGTGAATAGTAAGTGAAATAAATTAGTAAAGTTAATATATAATTAATTTAATATAATTACTTGTATTAATGAATAGTAAGTGAAATAAATAAATTATTGTTTAAATGTAGAATGATAAATATTTATTTAATTATAATTATCAAATAAATATCTTAATTACTTATTAATTAATAATTGCATTTAATAATAAACGAAAATTTTCTAATATAAATGAATAACTTAGTAAGTTTCTAATACAAACTATTTACTTAATATATGACTATTAATTAATATTGTTATTAACATATTTATTAATTATACATATAGTTTAATTATTTAATATGATTAAGTTAATTAAGTAACATATTAGTAATTAATATGATTGAGTAGTGTAATTACTTTCAACATAATCCTATCTATAGCTGCGAACCCGCCATAGGCTGAGGGGGAGAGGTTGCTCCCCTTGAGTTTGAGCTTTTTTATATATTTGTTTGTCTTGTTATTTACTTCTCATTCTTTATTTAGTAGCCAAATGGTGACCTAATTGGTGAGTATGTGAGGCTAGTAGAGGGTCATATATATAATATATATATATATATATTGTAGTTGCGGCTTGCCACATTGGTTATAAGGTGAAATTGTCATATTTTGCTCAGCCCATAGTGCAAACATGCTTTGCATTTTGGTTGTTAAAGCATATGTTACAAAACAAAGCTCTAATTATGTTGATGCTCCAAACAGAGTTGGAGATGACCCAACTAACTCAAGTCCATCTATTGTATTTCCTTATTGGGCCATCCTAGGACTTACCTATAAGTTGTATATATACTTGCTCGTTCCAAAATGAAAAAAATGATCATGATGCCTGTCACTTTGTTCGTGATGCCTTTATGAGAAAACAAATTTGCACTCCCTTTACCCGATCCGAGGACCAGATGATATTTACCATCATCCCTGTTTCTGTTCTTTGTAAAAAGTCGGGCATGCATGATAAGTATCCTCTGCTTGAGGGTCAGTGTTAGAGTTACAGATGAGCCCAAGTCTATCCCACTTATTGGGCTTCCTTATTGGACCCTCCTAGGGTTTCCCAAGGAGTTGTATATACTCTCTTATACCCAAATGAAAAATGAAAAACCCGCTATCAAACCATTTCTCAATAACTCACATTTGCGTATATGTGCTTAGAAGGTAGGTTTATGTTACTTCTAGAACAAAAGTCATTATGTAGGTAATCAGGCTGCTTTTCGTTAGAATTTTTTGAGGATTTCTCTTATATATCCAACCCTCACCACCTTACCTTCTTTAATTAATTGCTATTGTGAAGAATCAATGAAGTGTCAATAATACTATCAGTCTACTATACTTTCCTCTATTAACTCGCTTATATACAGTGTTGTCTCTTTCTTTTAGGTGCATTTGTTTTACTGGGTAGATGAAGTATTTTTGTTTTCTCTTCAGGTTCTGAAAGGAATGTGCCATATGGAGAGTCAGATATTTAGAAAGCATCTAAGAGACTTCTATCCTTTAATCACTAAACTTGTGTGCTGTGATCAGGTAAGCTTATTATCTGCCGTTTTGAGGTGGCTGGGTTGAGCTGTAGCTGGTAGAAACTATAATTGTTTTTTATTGTTTGAAGCTTCAAAGTTCAAACATATTCCGTTCTTTGTGCAATTTCGCTTCTAGTTTATATACTACTGAGTTATCTAAGAGGAAGGTTTGAAAATGGAGGAACTATCAATTCTTTCCACTTATTTGAAATTAGAGAGATGCTAAGAGAAATGTGTGTTATGTTATAAAAGTTTATATATATATATATATATATATATATAATATATATATAAAAATAAGTTGTGATGTGATTCAAGTTATCACAGACGAATTAAAACTGCCATGAGGAATTTGATGTAAAGGTTTAATTTTTGTTAGACTTTTTGAATCAAGTTGTACTGTGATTGCTAGTAATTGCATGAGAGTTTAACAAGATACAAAAATGGCCCAATACGAATACATAACAGCATGTTTCAGGTATGGTTTATGCATGACCGATCCTAGATGTGCAGAAAATTATGTTTTGACTGGTGACATCCAGGCATTGGACCCATTTTCTTGTTTTGTAGGTGTCAGCCAAGATTTGACCAAAACAGGCACAATCAGACTAAAATTTTGTTAAAAAAACCTGGGGCTGGAAAAGAGAGAACGATTAGGATGCAAGGGAATCCTAGAGAGAGAAAGGGTGGGAGAGTTGGCTAAACTAAAGGAGTGTGTTATATGCCTATTATGTGAATATAATCAAATTATCAATGAGTGTGATACATAATTGAACTTTCTTGAACATCTACGTATGAATTTACTGATGACCTTCTTGGGTTAAAACTTCACTAATAATGACCTGTGTTGATTTGGCTGTAAGGACATATCACTGAATTCTAACATGGGTCATTATTATTTTTGTTGATATTCTGGAATATTAATTTGAAAAAGTAAAATTAGTGATACATATTCAACTAGTTTACTATGCTGTCCTTGCCTTAAGGCCATTATTCATGTATCAAATACATTGGATCTTACTGTTGAATTTGAATTTCTAGACATTAATTGATGGATGATAAAGCAGACACTTCTATTCTTAATTCCAACTGGATAGACTGAGTTCACGGCCCTATGTTTGGAGTCAAGTTTAAAATGCATGGCCAAAAGGGTATGCTAACCTGCCCTCCAACTAGCCTTCTAGGTTTTGTGGCACCAAGAAGGGTTATAGGTTGCAGAGGATAGAAGTAGAACCAAAGTCTGTTCCCGAATCCGAAGGTGGGCTGCCTCTTACCCGTTCCCGTTTTAAATCACAAGGCCCGCATGCATCACATGGTCACACCAGATTGCAGGCCTTGGGATATAAAATATGTACGTGCAGCCCATCTACGGACTCATGACAACTTTTGGTTCCATCTCCACGCTACCCAACCCTCTCTTTTGTGTCAAGGCCCCCCTCCCCTCTCTCTTATCAACCTTGCTAATATGGCACCGACTTAGGGGATCGCCATCATATTGACAGCTGGTCAAAAAAAATAAATAAAAAATATTTTTTTTGGAGTTTTCTCATGCTCCATAGCCGACTCCATTTTGGTTGAAAAATGTTTGTGGTCACCAATCTTCTGAAGGGATCAATTCCATGTCATATTCATGTAATTATCGTTTTCATTTGTTAACTTCTCTATCGTGTTAAATTCCATGAGAATATTATTTCTTTTCATGGATCCAACCTTTTTTTTTTTTATGTAGATCATTTGTTTCCACTCAATTATTGACCTAATAAAATATGCCCCTTGTATTTCAGATGGACGTACGCGGAGCTCTTGGTGAACTCTTCGGCTCAGCTCACGCCCCTTTTGCCGTAGTTCCTCACATATAACTAATGCATTCTGTTATATAACCAATGCACTTCTTTGCAAGCGAGGTTGTTCCGAGACTGACACTCTATCCAGGATAAATGTGGGTACATCATTCCAGAAATGAAGCAGAGGACGCTGCATCTTTGCTGCCAAGATCAGTCGCGCAAAGTGGAGATACCATTCAATAGCCGCAATGGTGAGGCTCCTGCGCTCACAGTGTAAAAACAACATATGTAATCCTGGTGCATGATTAGGGAAACTTTTGTGAGAGAACGAGGAAGTTCCTGAGTTATTGGTATAGTGTGCTTCTTCCTCGGTTCTACTATTTGTCGAATAATGCCCATTTATCTCTCATTTGTTAGGGTACAATGCCATTTTTTCTTTTTCTTCTGAAGGCTTGTAGATATGGAAGTTTTACATGAGCGACTCCGTCGTTCTTGGCCGTTTCAGTGAAGGAAAGATTGGCACTTGATAACTTTGATATGAGGGGGGCCTTTTGATTCTTGTAAAGTTACGGACAAGGTTGGATTTCATTGTATGTTCCCAGTTCTCATTTTCCTTTTATGTAGTGATCTATGGAGAGAATCAATTAACAACACGATCGGTATTGAGAGAGGGCGTTTTATGTGGAACCCTAGTATCTCATATCTCGTGTAGTATCAAATCATTGACCTGAGACCTTCACAATCCAATTTCTTGACGAAACATTAAGGATTCTAAGGCTATAGTTTTTGTTGGGGTTATTTAGTTTTAGGGTCTCATAATAATGAAAATTTATATTTAGTATAAATGTGCGATTTGTGTTTTGTTCTAACTTGGCTGACCGTCCAAAATGGAGACCTAAACCTAAAATTTGATATTATACGAGATTCCTAAAACTAGATGGACATGTGAATGTTGTGTGACTTGGGATATTTAGTTTTGCATAATGAGAGTTGTATGGATTGTCAATCGAGAATAAGACGTGATATTATTGTTTGCTTCTATTCTAATCTTAACATTCCCACAATCCTCTGGTGATAGTTTTGATGATGGTGATTTCATGAGTATTGTATGTTGTCAGATGTTATTGTCCGGTTGTATTGTTGAATGCTGCTTGGAATTCAAGTGCTCCGAGGGTTTTGTGACTGCTGAGTTCAGGATAGAAGCAAATAAAAGTATCACAAGTTTCATTCTCGATTGGTTATTAAAAATTTAAATAATCTAAATTACACAAACTCATAATGTACAAAATTAAATAAACCTCGTATATTTTCGGTATATTTTTGTTTTTTATGGTCTTGTATAATATTCAAATTTTGTGTTTGTTTAGTTTTAGGGTTTTGTGTAATTTTTATAATTTATGTTATGTTTTTATTTTCGATGGTCATTTCAAGTCGACCATTAGCATGAAATCTACACATTTTTTGATAATATATAGATCTAAATGCAAATTTTTACTATTATAATTTTTTTTTGGTTGTGTGACATCTAAGGAGCTAAACATCTTTGAGCAGGAATGAGCTGAATTGCTTTGGAATTGCCATCACGAAAAATAGTTCGTCTTTCGTGTACAAGTCCGTTAAATTTTAAATGTTTTTCATATTAAGAGTAGGTGGCCATCAATAATTGCAAAGATGTTCTCAAATTCCAAACAACGTGAAATAAGAGTACCAAGTTGACTGCTTTGGTGCGGATATACATTAACAAAGAGATTTTATTTGACCATTTTGCCACCGGTTGTTCTTGAGCTCATACTAGGAAATATATTCATTGGTACTAGTTGAGCTCATGATAGACATCAATTGATTAGTAGGCAGCTACTAGCTAATATTTTTCATGAGTTCATTTTGAACTAATGGGATTTTTGAGCTCATAGAGTTCTTTTGTTACAGGTGTTGAGCACCCTTGTTAGAGTTGGGCTCTTTAAAAAAGAAAAAGAGCTGGAGGGAGCCTAAAATCAAGCTCAAGCACAAATACTAATTTTTTTAGCGAGCACGGTCCGGCTTGTGAGTTACTTGTTTAAATTTTCGATGAACTTGAATTATAGACAATTTTAAGTGTTTATTAACTTTATACTGATTGGAAAAATTAATTAGTTTAAGCCAATAGCCCAACAGATCGGGTTGGTGAGAAATATTGGAAAGGACTTTAGTTTCAGCGACCATGCAAAATAGATAAATATTAGCTTAAGATAATTTTTCTATAAATATGTAAATAAAATAGTAATTTTTAGTAATAACCAAAAGGACAGAGAAGGAACTCAGCCATCAAAGTAATTTTTATAGTTATGGGGAACTCCGAAAGGACTGAAACAACGAACTCGAACAGTCAAAGTAAGCCCAACAAAGCATTATTAAGAACAGACACATAGTCATGGAAATAATTTAGCAAATATCTCCATTCTAAATGTTAAAACTAGTATATACTTCCATTTTTTTTTATCTAGCAAATACTCCCACTCCTATAAAACAGGAGGAAAAAAAAGTGGGGGTATATCTTAAATTTTTTATTTTTTCATACTAAAATTGGGAGCATTTGCTATATAAAAAAAATAGTAGGGTATATGCTAGTTTCAACATTTGGAATAAGGGTATTTGCTAAATTATCCCAATAACTTTACAAAAATTCTTGTGTAAATGATCTCTTCAGGTCCTCAGAACATTCTAGAAATTGGTCAAAGCCCTATTTTTGCTTCAACTCTACTAGAACACTCTGGATTTCATTTACAATAAGGGACTGTGTGGTTCGTCGGGAGTGCTCGATTTTGGCTATAATACTGGATTTGGGCCAAAATTACCAACATCCACTATTTGGTAAAGAGGTAGATGGAAATCGATGGAAAGATGGTGGTTGGGTTTTCGATACTGACCAACTTTAATTCTTGCCCCCACATTTGTGTCCCATTCCATTTCCTCTTCATTCATTAGGAAGTGGTGGGAATTTTGGAGGAAAATCTCTCCACTTGTTTTAACCTCTTCTTTAAGTCGTGGATATTGGGATTCCTCGAGCGGTTCTGCTCACCTCAACCGCTCTACCCGTTCCCGTGGGGTTCCCCATAAAATATATCCCCTAATGGATTTTTTTTTCCTCCTGATAGGAAGTGTTATAATATAGGTTTTGATGTTAATCTTCTTTATTTTTGTAATTTTTTTCAACATTAGAAGTTGTTTACATGATTTTTCGGCAAGTATATTTAGGTATACGTTGTAGAGTTCCATATTCTCCAACTTCTCGAAATTTTTTGTTCAGATTTCCATATTTTGTGTTTTTTTCTATACCTGTATATGTATTTTTTTCCCCCTAGAATCTGAGATTTATGGTACATGATACGAGAAGGAGAGGGGGAAAAGTGGAGAAATTTTTCTTCGAAATTTTTACAACTTCCTAAGCGTTTTTGCTCACCTTAACTGTTCAACCATAGAGCACGGTTCCTCCCACTCTAAGAAATATGTTTTACACACTGTTTTTCCTAAATCTTTCTTCACAAAGATGTTTCTTTTTTCCCCTTCAAATCTTAGATCAACGCTAGAAAAAGTGTTATATATGTTTTGTTTTTAATATCCTTTATTTTCATATTTTTTCCAACATATGAACTTATACACGTTTTTCGGCTAGTATCTTTAGATCTACGTTGTGGAGTTTATATTCTTCAACTTTTCGAGTTTTTTTTTATTTTGTGAAAAATTTCCTATATCAGTACATGTAAATATGATTTTCCCCTCGAATCTTAGATCTATGGTACATGAGGTGTTATAATATGGTTTCTATTATTAAGTATCCTTATATCTACATTGTGGAGTTCATATTCACTTGTACACATGATTTTTTCCGAGCACATTCCCTATGAACCAAACATCCCCTTAAGATTTTCATATTTTGTGAAAATTTTCCTATTTCAGTACATGTAAATATGGTTTACCCCCTTGAATCATAGACCTATGGTACACAAACTATTAATTGAATATTTTTTAATCTTGTTGTTTCCCCCCTATTTTTTCTACTTCAAAACATTTAATAAGCCTCTTTAATAATTCATATATGCTCGGGTTGTGTAAGTCAGTTGTGTAGTGCACTAGTAATATAATTCTCATATTTTGTTAATCATTTTCTTTTGGTAATAATTTGGTAGTGCATTGGTAATATAATTCCTATATTTTCATTTGGTAGTGCACTAGTAATGTAATTCCTATATTTTGTTATCTTTTGCTACATCAGAACATGTAATAATCATTTTATTTTGGTAGTGCACTGGTAATATATTCCTATATGTTACAATAGATCTATCATTTTCTTTTGTAGTGCACTGGTAATATAATTACTATATTTTGTTAATTATTTTCTACTTCAGAACATGTAATAATCATTTCTTTTGGTAATATAGTTCCTCTTTAATAATAAGACTATTTAATAAATACAAAATATGTATAAAATTAGTAGCATACTAGATATACTATTTGTATCTACAATTTTTTTTAAACCAGAAACTTGTAGGAATTATAAAAAGAATTCAAAAGCTTCTACCAAACTTGAAATTTATATTCTTTTTGTTTGTTTTGGAAATGATAAATTTTATTGTTGCGTCCTTTAGTTGGGAAATTGGTGTGACCCGAACCGGAGTTGGCCCATGAGGTGCCATATTGGACTGGACCTATATGCCTTAAAAAGAATTCCCATGTCAGACCTAAACTAAATTCAATTGTCTACACCTCATGATCCCCCTCCTAACCAATATGTGACTAAATTACCAACTCCATTGTCACCCCCTTTTGAGGGCTCAACTGAAAACGAGATACAATTCAACAATCTCCATCTTAATTCGTTTTTGCTTGCCGAACAACCTTAGCACCCCTAAAACCTTAGCATCCTTGCTACCTTTGCTCGTTTCTTCTAGCCGAGTATCCAAGTGATCTAACATATTATCATCTCGATCGATTCAACCACTGAACCAAACTGACATGTACATCAACACCACCATTGTGTGCCAACCACAACGTCTTATTCCACCTTGGGCGTGTCGGACCCACCATTGAAGCCAATCCATATAGTAGCCTCCAACATTAGGTCTGATCTGTCTTTTGCCTGTGAATTTTTTGACACCTGGACCACCTTATAGAAGATGCTCCTAACTCCATCTTGAGAAGAGAGACCGTATAATTTGATTATATGCATGACTGTTCTGCACCATCAGTCTCGAACTAATTAGAGCCTCCCAAACCAGCCCCATAACTTTGGGCTCTGACACTACTTGTTAGGAACATGGTGTGACCCGAACCGGAGTTGGCCTATGAGGTATAACATTGGACTGGACCCATATGCCTTAAAGAGAATCCTCTTGTAAGCCTGCACCAATCCTAATTATCTACACCCCATGATCTCACCTCCTCTGATGTGGGACTAAATTATCGACTCCATTATCACCCCCTTTTGAGGGCTCAACCGAAAACGAGATACAATTCAACACTTTATGGCGTCTTCAGCTCCTCGGTTTCCTTCTTAGCATCCTTCTTGGCAACATTCCATCCGTTTTCCATGTCATGCTAGCCTGATTATTACCTCAAGTCTTGGCAGAAATACTATAACCACATCCACCTCCTTAGCCTAATTATTACCTCAGTCTTGGTAGAAATATTGGAACTATAGTTATGCACGAGCACATCGATGAGATAGATGGCCAAAGGTCTACCATCTTCCCACATAAAGATGTATGAACCTGTCTTGGAAATTCCTCATAAAAAGGCCTCCCTACCGGATCGAACCTACCGTACCTGAAAAGTTAGAGTAACTTTGACTAAAATTAAAATATTTATAAAAATATAAAGTTTTAGTTTTAAAATGTTATATATCTGATGTAACCTTCCATATATGCTCATGACATGTTAGTTACTCCTCTTTTTAGTCGAGGTGTGTTGTAGAGCGGGCAGCCTGCACCGGCTGGTCAAACTTGGATTGGGCCAGCCCAGCCTGTCAAAGCCCGGGATCGACCCGACCCACCATTTTCTCATGTCTGGTTGGATTTCCATACCAAGACGGCTCAGATTGGCTTGGTCACCCAATAGGTCAGGTTTCTTCCTGCAGGCCCTGAGGTCGGACCTGGACCAGCCCGATCAAAAGCCATCTAGTACCGGTTAAGGCCTGGCCTAGGCCCGCTCCCTTTCCGCGGATCCCGCCATCATTTATAATGTAACTGTTAGGAGATTTACCATTTTCCCTCCTATATAACCATTATTTAGTCGTTGGGAGGGGCATTTTGGCTAATGCCCAAATAATTTGGCAGTTTATGAACATTACACCCTGTAGTAACTATATTACATTGATATTTGTGGTCATTTAGCACCCAAAAATTCTATAGATAGATAGATTGTATAGGATTGTGTGTGCATATATATAGACTTGTGTGTATGAACGCATGTGTGTGTTCATATAGTCATATGTAGGTGATTATACATTAGTGGTTGTGTGTCACTTTTAAGGGGGGATTTCCTATAGCAGCTAGACTGGTGTGGAAATAGTGTGTGCATTAATGAAGTAGAGAGGCGGAAGGAATGATAGTAGTTTATAACTGTTAGCAGCAGCAGTCCTATAGCAGCTAGGGTGGTGTGGAAATAGTGTAGCAGTAAAGAGAAGTTGGCAGCAGCAGCCATAGGCAGTCTAGATTGCTATGAAATAGGCAATGTGTGATATTGGTGTACCTGTCTAGTAGTAGCTTGGGTGTAGGTAAGTGTCTAAGTAATTGGTATTGAATTAGTTATAATATTATGATATGGGTAGGTAATGTGTAAGTGGTATATTGGTAACAAGATACCAATGTATAAAGAGTAATTGTCTAGGGTATGTATATGGTATGCCAGGTAATATCTAAGGTAAGGGTAATAGGTAAGGTATTGGGTATCACCTATGTAATATAGGATAAGGTAATGTCATAGGTATAGGGTAACTACATAGGGATGAGCTAGTATTGCCTAGTATCAGCTAGGATATCTTGCTATGGCAATTTGATCTAGTTTTGCACGTATGACCTAGTTTGAATTCTATGGCCTAGAATTGACCTACAAATCTTATTTCAAATTGGATATCAATGATTATCACTCCAAAACACCAATTGATATTGATATTCTATATTTAGGTCTTCGAGGCTCTGTTACGGATACTGTTGATACTTCACACCGGATTCCAGGCGAGTACATCCTCTGATAATTTTTTATTTATGATATCTTCTATGTTTCTTATATTTCGTGTAGATATCCTTGATTTTTGACAAGATGTTTTATGGATTGGTATTTTCGGATCCCGTCATGAGATGTTATTGCTTATATATCTTGGTATACCTTGTACAAGTCTTATTATTGTTTTGTACTTGTATCTACACTGATTCCTGAGAGGATTGGCTACCTTTTCAGTGAAATTTCATGTCGTAATGTACCATAGTTGGATCCACTATACCAGTTAGGGATGAGAAGTGTTAGCATAGATATGTGATCAACCTTCCTTGTACCAAGTCTTGTTCCTTGATTAGTGTTAATCATACACCGCACGTTATGATTAACCAGGCCATAATCCTTGTATCAAGTTTTCAAACCGATCACATGTTGAAACTAGTGCTCACTCATTTAGATATTTATTTTCTGATTCTTGTACATGATATTTCCTGGTCTTGTGGTTACTTATAACATTTTTATAACTTTTTATATTTATGTACCTATTATATCATCTTATATATTCTCTTTATTTACTGTTACATAGTCTATATCATTTACTGGAACTGTTAACAGAGGTATACTTTGCTCCAATCCTGACTGGATATATATTTCAAATAATTTAGATGATTGGTGCTCGAACCACTATAGACCCTAGGATGTAGTGGGAGTAGATCAGGAGACTTTGGCTCAGGTGGCACTAGTTCCAGCTGAGGAGACACTAGTAGCGACTCAGTTAGATTAACTATTAGTACTGGATTTGTCTCCAGCTTATGATACATTGGGATGTTATTATTTTTTAGACTTATGTTATGTTGAGATAGTAGACTCATAGATTCTGGATGTGGTTTTGGATTATGTTTTGCTTCTAGAATTCTCTGGATTATCTTCCTTATATTTTATTGTGGTTGAGTATTATATTATTATTATTTGATCTCCGTATCGAGTTGAGATATCATTGACAGGTTGCGATATATATATATATATATATATATATATATATATATATATATATATATAATAGATATATATATATATAATATAAAAATATATATATATATATTATATATATATATATATATATATATATATATATATATATATATATATATTTTTATATAATATATATATATTATAATATATATATATATATATATATATATATATATATATATATATATATATATATATATATATATTATGAGTTGTATTAGATGGTATAGTAGACCTAGATAACATTCTACCGCCGATGCTATGGCGTAGGCTGGGCGTTGTCTCGCACTCGTGCCCTTACTATCGGGTGCGGGTCATGACATATTCAGTCCTACATTTAGTAGAGAATAAGGAGGAGGCTAGTCATCTTCTATATTTATGTAATCCATCTATATTAATAAATTATCTAATTATTCAATCTTACATGGTATCAGAGTCATACCATTAAAAAATTCTTCTCTCCTCCCCCTTGCCTCCTCCTATCCGAGTGGCAGCCCCTGTAACGCCCCAGTCCCAAAATATGTAGGACGAGGAATACGAATACATGCCAGCAGCCACTACCAAAAAAATAGTCAATTAGTGATGGGTAAATCCGTCGCTAATCCGTCGCTAAATGAAATTAGCGACGGACTAGCGACGAATTTTTGGCCAAATGAGGCCGTCGGTAAAATACTCATCGCTAAAAAATTCGTTGCTAGATAGTCGAAGCTTCGACGAAAATGTAGTAGGAAAGCGACGACATCGTAGCAACAACTTAGCGACGGACTCATTCAACAGATTAGCGACAGAATCCCGTCGAACATATTGACTTAGTGACGGTTTACCGACGTACACCCGTCGAAATTTGCGTATCAGAAATTTTCTGATACGCTATAGCGACATTTTAACGACGGATACATTCGCCGCTATGCTGACGCTATTCTATCGCTATCCGTCGAAATTTGCGTATCAGAATTTTTTTGATACGCTATAGCGACATTTTAGCGACTGATACATCCATTGCCATGCTGACGCTATTCCGTCGCTATCAGTCGAAATTTGCGTATCAAAAATTTTCTGATATGCTATAGCGATACTTTAGCGACGGATACATCAGTCGCCACGCTGTCGCTATTCCGTCGCTATCCGTCTCTACATGGATATATGTAAATTTTTAGAAGCTTGGCGACGGATTTTCTGTCACTATTCTGTCAGTATGCCATCGCTAACTGGATATATATAAATTTTCAGAAGCTCGACGACGGATTTTTCGTCGCTTCTCGCTAACTGGATATATGTAAATTTTCTGAAGCTTAGAGATGGAAAATCCGTCACCTGTCCGTCGCCGAGCGTCGCCATTCCGTCAATAGTCCGTCGCTAAATGGAAATTTTTTTCAAAAAAATTCCTGAATTCACAGCACCCACTATTTACACAAATAATCATTAACAAAATCACACAATTAATCATTATCCAACAATCCACAAACAGAACAAGATATCCATAATAACAACAATCCACAACATCAAAATATCTATAATCACAACAATCCACAATAACTTAAAATTATCCAAATTATCCAAATTTTGCTATATTACAAATACAAAAAAATAGGAAAGATCGGCTGGATCGGCTGATGGTGCCTGCTGCGCTTTATGAAGATACTCCTGAACGATGTGAGCCGATAGGCCATCAAATATCTGCTATAGAACTCGGCGTAGATCTGCCGGCAATATCAGGTCAAGGAGAGCAATCGTAGATGAAGCGGGTAGAAAAGCAGCAGTAGCATCAAAAGAAACACGTCTGGCGAAAGAAGAACCGGCACCATCACGAGGACCGGGAGCAGAAGGACCGGAGCAGTAGAAGAACCCGGGTACTTCGATATCATCCGGGTCATCTCCTTTCGCATAGATGTCACCACCGAGGTTAGAGTCCTAAGATGTGTCCTCACATCCTCGTCGACCTGAGTCGCGGAGCAGGAGGCGGCGACGGTGGAAGTCTCGAAGACATCTGCGACGGCGCTGTGGATCCGGCGTCGTAGACGTGCCCGCCTTTTTCTATTCCGCCGGCAGCTTGTCGGAACAAGTCGTCCAAGCGAGCGGTCATGGAAGCGAACGACTGGGCAGACGTCGATTCGCCGATACCCTCGGCAGGAGTAGGCTCAATCGTGCTAATGGTCGCACGATACTTAGCCTATCTAATGAATGTGTTTAGTTTACTATAAGTTTTCCCAAGTTATAGTCTAAATCCTAAGGCCTCACACTATTGTCAGAAAAATTATAAACGAAACTACTTACAATTCTGTAACATAAATCTCATAAACTTAAATACTTACATGAGTCTGCTCGACCCTTTCGTCGATGAAGCTACCGTCCTTCTTCCTTTTGTGCGTATTCTCGAATACATCGCCCAAGGTGATCGAGCGTGGATCTTTTCCCTCCTTTGCCGCCTTTGTCGCCTGCGTATAAAACATTCATAGAATAGAGTTTTTTTTCGATATCAAGTAATTAAAAAAATAAAGTTTTTTTTCGATATCTCACCAGATCTCCAAGCGTCGCTACGTGGGGCCTCGATCCCCCCCGTATGCAGACCCGCTGCCTATCGATTCGCCTTCGCCGATTTATTCTTGGACTCGGGCATATTCATCTTTTCAAGCATCTGCTCATAGAAGTCCTCCCGGAGCCAGACCTTTCTCCCTGCGGATGTCATCCTTCGCATCCCACAGCTTCTTCCCGACAGCTTTTTTTGTAGGTCTTGATAGTGGGGCCACCAGAATATTAACTGACATACAAATTCTAATATCAAGTAATTAAAAAATGGTAGATTAAAGAATAATTAATATTAAGTAATCACAAGATATATATATACCCTCGTCTGGTCGAGCCAGATGTACCACAACTCTGGGGGCACCTCACTAAAATTGAGGTAGGGGCCATGGAAGTTTTGCCTTATAATGAGTCCTAGCTCCCTGGTAGCATCCCAGAAAAAAAACCTACAAAGAAGCAACGACTGGATTCTTTACTTGAATAAATGAAACAAATTAAAAAATTAACTTACAAAATACAAATTTACTTACAGTTCACCCGCGGGCCATAGCTTCCATATGAACTCCCCTGCCGGTCTCTCTGGTGGCGTCGGAGGATCTACGGGTCCACGAATGTACTCGCCTATAGCCGGATGGAACTGAATCCGTGGATACTACGGGGCCCACCGTACAGTAACTGGAGGATCCGCTGGCGGAACGGACGATGGGTCGGCATCTGGCGTCCTCCCGGAGCTAATGGATGGCAATACCACGGTGTAGATCGATGGCAAGATGAGGAGGTCTCCGGGGTACTCTCCGGGTTGGGCTCGGTAGATGGGGTTACATCCGGTGAATGCGACCACGACCTCCACCATGACTACCATGGTCGCCGCGACCACCTCCGGTGGCCATGACCTGTAAATAGAACACATAAACATAATTAACGATATATAAGTATAAATAAATAGAAGACTAAACTAAAATATACTACCAGCAGTACGAGAAGTGCCGACGCGACCAACAGAAAGACTAGCAGTGCCATCTGTAAACAAAAAACCATACAATAAGTAGATGAATCGAACGACAAAAGCATGAACTGGAATAAGAATGTAGAAGTATAAACTAAAATAACTAAACTGCAATAATTCACTAAGTTAGTTGTAAGTGTTTTTATGAGGTAAGTAAATTCACTAAGTTAGTTGGAAGTGTTTTTATATACCGGTATATTTTTAGTCTAATCATCGTCTTCGTCTTCATCCTCATCCTCGGCCTCGTCCTCGTCTTCATCCTCATCCATATCCTCATCCTCGACTTCATCTGTATCCTCATCAAGTTCTTCTTCTTCTTCTTCAGCCTGATCAATAATTAGGACAAGATGCCTCTTTGTCCCATGGTTGACGGCTAAGTCTTGTGTATCAATATCTTCCTCCCCTCTATTTTCCTTAATAATATCTTCAACATCCATGGTATCCGACTGTTGTCCCATGTATTGGGGTTTTCGACCTGGTCCTCTTGACCACTCTACTGTGAATATGCAGTTGAGATACAATCCTTCGACACATGAGTCCTGGCTGTAGATGGGATCGGCATAGTTCCTGTAGACGGCACCAGGGGCCTACGTCCGTAACGTCCGAGGATTGTCAGAAGGCATCATGTGCAAGGGGGTACGTCAGAGGGCACCTGTAGCCTGCGTCTCCGGAGGAGCGCACAGGTAATCAGAGAAGTACAAAGAAGCCCATACGTCAGGTATTGTTCTCCCCACCCAATATCTAGGATCATCATCTCCATTACTGATAAGACCCTCTAATAACTGCCATGTCTTCTAACATACAATTCTATTGGCAGTTACTCCTATCCGTCGCACGCTCCATACGTATCGGTGGCCAGCCGACTACGCGGTTATGTGTCCTATATATAACTCACAACTCATGATGATCATGTGTCAAGGCCGTATGAGATATACCAATATCTCATCATCAATGGGTGGTCACTAGGCTAAGTCAATGCAAAAGAATAAAACAAAAGCAAGTAAAAACGACCGATAGGGTCGCTTGCACCCAAGTGTGACTTGGATGCACAGTGATATAATACTAACAACAGATAAGAAATGCTGAATAAATAACTGAAAATAAGAATAAGTAACCACAGAGTAAGGTGTCAAGGTATCTTGCCTGGTAGTGCGGGAATGGCAACTCCAAACAATCAATCACGTCAGCAATAAATCTCAAAATCCACGAACAACTTCGGATGCTAAAATAAACATCAAGAATGTTTCTAGTGTAAAAGATATATCAAGGAAACGCCTGTTCAAAAGTCTAATTCTGGAACAGGGGCAAAATCGTAATTTTGGTTCAAAATATGCCTGCCATTGGACCTGTTTTGTACCGAAATGCATGCCAATGTCTATGGTCTCTAAAGTAGTCAAATTATATGTCTAGGGTCCGGTTTGAGGAGACGAACCCAACTGTATGTCCAAAGATGGATTCGTCGAGCCGTGTACAATTTTGCTCGTTGGATCGGATCGCGGGCCCGCCAAATAGGCATTCCGGTCGACCTTCTCAGCATCAGACCAAACTTGGCATACAGGACCAAAATTTTGATCTAGATCTGCGGGCACAAGTTTTGCTTGATACGACGAACGTACACGAATTATGGCCAAGTTTGCAAAAGATCGATACGGGGGTATCTCAACGAATACGCATTGATTTCGTTGCGCATGCACAACGAAATTGAGTTCCGTCAGTTTCCACACGTCGATAATCCATACGTGGCTTTTGATGCATATAGTGCACGACCATGTCGTCCGGTTTGTCGGGGCGCACGCCGTACCGGGAAAAGTTTTTAAAAATAGAGTTTTAAACACAGTTTTTATTTGATTTTTTGGTTAACATAAATTCATGTATAATGAGCGAATCTGGCTCTATAAAAAGCGTTGTAATCCCATATAGGTTGTCTAGGACTGTTACAAACTAGCCTTCAAAATTTACAAGTGTTTTGATTAGGATCTTCCTTCCAAGTCGAGGGTTCAGGCTGCTCATATGCTCTGTTTTTGGGGCTAAATCGACTCGACATTGTATCGATTTTGCCGACAACCAGGTTAACTGTTACTGAATCTAGTTGATGGGGTCCGTAGAGGGTCATAACGACTATCCATACTAGTTTTAGATTGAAATTTAACGGAGTGTGTGCGAAGAAACATGGCAACAAATATGTACCTGAGTCGAGTTTCACACAGGACTATCTCGGTGCTCGATTTGGTATGCTGCTTTTCGACACCCCAGCGGATGTGGTGGTGGTCCTCCGGTGTCGGCTGGGGGATATTAGTGGTCGCAAGGAGCTAGGGAGGAGAGAGGCTGGGCGCTTGGGTCTACGATCAACTTCGAGGACGCCTTCGTTTTCGAACTTCCTTGCGGATGACACTTATATCCTCGAGTTTCCAGTCGCTTGTGCGGCCAGTTCGTGAACTAATTAAAGTAGTATTCAACTAGGGTTCGAGAGTTATTAGGATTTGGTTACCTGGTTTGAAGAGATTTGGGAGAATTTTCGTCTAAGATTTGGTTTAGCCAAATCTGGACAAGCCTTCGCAGAACAGGAGAGAACGCGGGCTTTCGGGTTACTGTTCACTATAAACAGTAACCAAGAGCAACTCAAGTTCATACAGTATATATATATATATATATATATATAATATATATATATATATATATATTTTTTTTTTGTATATATACTATATATCTATATATATATATATATATATTATTATATATTATATAGATATATATATATATATATATATATAATATATATATCTATATATAATATATATATTATATAAAATATATATATATACATATATATATATATATATATATATATATATATATATATATACTATATATTAATATATATATATATATTATATATATAATATATATATATATATATATATATATATATATATATATATATTTTTGTTTTTATTTTATATATATATATATATATATATATATATATATATATATATATATATATATATATATATATATATATATATATATATATATATATTATATATATTATATATATATATATAGTTCTAGTTATAACCTATATATATCTATATATATATATATATATATATATATATATATATATATATATATATATAATATATATTTTTATATATATATCTATATATATATAATATATATATATATATATCTATATAATATTTATTATATATATATTTATAACTCTATATATATATTTATACTCTATATATATATTTAACTCCTTATAATGTATTCACCACCAAGAATTAGATTAATCAAGAGAGATATTATATTTTTCTATATGCATATATATATATATATAATATATATATATATATATATATATATATATATATATATATATATATATATATATATATATATATATATATATATATATTAGAAAGCTAAACTATTAATATATAATGGTTTTAGGAAAAAAAATTAACATAAAGATACTAAACAATTTTTTTTAATAAAAAATTATGGGTTTACATCCTACCCCACTTAAAGAAATTTTTCCTCGAAATTAAACTAAGGTAGGGCGAATGCAATGTAATGCGAAAAGAAACTAACGTATGCAAGCCCCACTTAAAGAAATTTTGTCCTCGAAATTAAACTAAGGTAGGGCGAATGCAATGTAATGCGAAAAGAAAGGAACTAACGTATGCAAGACGTACCTTGGTTTTCGAACAAATGGGGGTAGCGATATCGGATGTTGTCCTCGTGCTCCCAAGTTGACTCTCCTGGCAAGTGATGCTTCCGTGCCACGCGAACCAATGGTATAGATTAATTCGACAACACCTTCCCTCGGCGATCAAGGATGCCTACTGGTTTGTTCTTGGTACGACGAGCTCTGTCCAACGGTGATCTCGGAGTGATCAAGCACATGGCTGCTGTCCGCCACGTATCGCCTCAGCTGCGACATGGAATACGTCATGTACTCCCTCTAGCGACGGTGGCAAAGCCAATCGATATGCAACTTCTCCAACACGTTTCAAGACATCGAAAGGGCTAATGTATCTTGGACTCAACTTGCCACGTCCTCCGAATCGAATCGTGCCTCTCGTGGGGGATACCTTCAAGAAAACATGGTCGCCTTCCTTGAACTCCAAAGGTCGATGACGATTATCGTCCACTGCTTCTGTTGATCCTGTGCTGCTCGCAGGTGGTCTTGTATCTTCTTCACCTTCTCCACTGTGCTCAAAACCAGCTTGGGACCCAATATTTGCCGCTCTTCTATGTCGCTCCAACAAACAGAAGATCGACACTTTCTTCCATACATGCTTCAAACGGAGCCATCAGAATGCTCGCTTGATAGCTATTATTGTAGGAAAACTCTACAAGATGATGGTGGTCTTCCCAAGATCTGTCAAAGTCAAGCATACACGCTCTCAACATATCCTCTAGCATCTGAATAGTATGCTATAAGTGGCCGTCTGTCTGCGGATGGTATGCCATGGTAAACTTCAAATGCGTACCCAAATTATCCTACATACTCCAAAAGTACGAGGTGAACCTCGAGTCACGGTCCGATATGATGCTAACTGGTACACTGTGTAGCTTCACTATTTACTTTATGTACATATCTGCCAAAACTTCTATGGACTGTCCCTCTGAAAGGTAAGAAATGGGTTGACTTAGTAAGCCTATCAACAATCACCCATACCGCATCTCGTCCACTAGGACTCCGAAGAAATCACGTGATGAAGTCCATCGTAATGTGCTTCCACTTCCACTCGGGAATGGGTAGCAGCTGCAATAATTCGGTCGTCCTCTGGTGCTCGGCCTTCACTTGTCGGCATACCAAACACTTTGCCACGAAATGAGCTATCTCCCGCTTCATTCCGTACCACCAATAATACTGCCGTAAGTCCCGGTACATCTTAGTTCCTCTCGAATGAATAGAGTAAGTTAAACTGTGTGCTTTCGCCATCAATTCCTGCCGTAACTCTCTATTAGGAACATAAATACGATCACCACATCGCAATTTCCATCAGGTTGAATCTTCAATCTCGTCTGCTCTCCTGTTCAGTCCTTTCTCTAAGCCGTCGAAAATCTAGCATCCGTGGGCAATGCTGCTTTGATCCTCTCTGCTGCAAATCTCTAATCAACTCTCTCTGTGTGGTCAAGAAATGAGCCATGGGCTTACGGCTTAATGCGTCTGCGACAACATTAGCCTTGCCCAGATGGTAATGTAGCTCGATCTCGTAATCCTTCATCAACTCAATCATTGCCGTATATCAACTCTTTTTGTGTGAACACGTACTTGAGGCTTTTATGAATCAGTGTAGATATCTACCTTTTCGTCGTACAAATAGTGTCTCCATAACTTCAAAGCAAAGATAACCGCTACGAGCTCTAGATCGTGGGTCGGATAATTCTTCTCGTGCACCGCAACTGTCTCGATGCATATGCTACTACATGACCATGCTGCATCAATACGCATCCTAATCCCTTTTCGGATGCATCACTGTATATCACAAATCCTGCTGGGCCCGACGTTAGTGTCAAGATAGGTGCAGTAGTCAAGCGCTTCTTCAACTCATCGAAGGCAGCTTGACACTCGTCTGTCCGTACAAACTGCTGATCCTTGCAAGTTAGTCGAGTCATAGGTCCTGCTATTCGAGAGAAATCTTCTACGAACTTTTGGTAATAACCTGCAAGTCCAAGAAAACTTCTCACCTCGAAGCTGATGTGGGAGCGGGCCATGTCTTGACTGTTGTGATCTTCTCCGGATCTACCGATATGCCGTCTCCAGTAACAATATGTCCAAGAAATGATACCTCCTTGAGAAAGAAATCACACTTGCTAAGCTTCACAAAACTTGCTCATTCCTCAAGGTCCCCAAAATAATCCGTAGATGCAGCTCATGCTCTCTTTGACTCTTGGAGTAAATTAAGATATCATCTATGAAGACGACTACAAATTTGTCTAAGTACTGGTGAAAGATCTGGTTCATTAAGTTCATGAGGACCACGGGCATTGGTCAAACCGAAAGGCATGGCCAAGAACTTGTAGTGTCCATATCTCGACGAAATGCCATCTTAGAATATCTTCCTTCGAACCTTCATTGATGATAGCCCAATCGTAAATCAATCTTGGAGAATACTTTTGCTCCACTTAGTTGATCGAACAGATCGTCTATACGCGACAAGGGGTACTTATTCTTTACCGTTACTGCATTCAAGGATCTATAGTCGATACACATGCGTACTGTCCCATCTTTCTTCGACGAAAAGAATGGGTGCTCCCTATGGTGACGCACTAGCACGAATAAAGCCTTTCTCCAATAAGTCGTCTATCTGCATCTTCATCTCTACCAACTCCTTCGGTGCTAGTCGATATAATCGAGATGAAATAGGTTCGGCTCCCGGAATAAGCTCTATGGAAAACTCGATGTCCCGGTCGGGTGGCAGTCCCGGCAAATCCTCGAGAAATACGTCTTCGAACTCAGAGATGACAGGGTGCTGAGGGCTGTCCTGCATCATTATGTGAGTCCCCAATGTGGGTGCATCACAACTCTCTCTTTCTTCTTTGGTGAACTCGAACTCTGTCTCATTCGGTAGTCTAAAGACGATACTGCCCTATGGCAGTCTATCAGAGCAAAATACTGGCTCAACCAGTCCATTTCGAGAACCACATCGAACATAGGCATAGCAAATACAAGGAGTCGTGCTCTCACCTCTCTACCATATATCACTACATGACAAAGTCTACGAACACCACTAATAGGTACAACTCCTCCTCCAGTAAGTTTCTAATGTTCTTGATAGGGGTGTGATGGGAATGCTTTGTCTATTGGCAAAACTAGTAGCTATGAATGAATAGTGGCTCCAGTGTCAAATAAAGTAATGACAGGAAATAAAGCAACTAAAACCATACCTGCTATGACCTCTGTCTCTGTCTCTATATCCTCAACGGCAAGCAAGAATGCCTACCCATATTCTGTCCCGGGCCCTGAGTTCTGGCCTTTTGTACTATATTCCTTGAGAAGGCAATGGTGGGCGAGGTGATCCTACTGTAGACCGTGGAGCTGGAAGTGCTGTGGCTGTAGGCCTTGAGTTCTACCATGCATGTACTATCGCTGTTGCTCCGGACAGTCCTTAAGCATGTGTTGGTTGGATCCACATCTCAAGCACAACCCAAGAGTCCTGCATCGTTCTGAAGGTATCCTTGCTTTTCGCAGTAGTGGCAAACAAGCTTCGAATAAGGTGAGGGCCTCTACTGGTGCTGTCCTGTGGGCCTCCTGATAGGTTCTCCCTGAGTAGCTCGGGCTGGTGCAACTGCTGGTGTATGGCGTCTCGATGTCTGCTGCTACTCCTTGCGAAGAATCTCCTGAGCATGAGCTTCTTCCAAGACAGCTGAATGGAAGACTCAAGACTGTGTATTTGTATAAGACTTGAGCTCTGGTTCTAGCCCCTGATGGAATCTCCTCGCTATCTCTAACTCTATCGGGATCAATCCGTACCAAATCTACTCAGGCGATTGAACTCTGAGTCGTACTCATCAACTGTTATTTTCTTGCTTTAGATGAAAGAACTGGTCATATAGACCGTCTCGAACATGAATAGGGAAGAATCTCTCATAAAATGCATCATAGATTTGCTTCCAGGTGATCCCAGCCCTAATCGTCTCTCTTCGCCTTCCACCAGTGATGAGCATTATCTTATAATAGTAGGTCCACTACTGTCATCCAATCTCGAGCTGGCAACTAGGATGCCTTCAGTAGCTTCTCTGTACTAATAAGCCCCTGTGACACCTCTTGGCTTCTCTTCTCCGTTCCTCTGAAGGCCTTGGGGTTCATATATGTGAAGTTCTTGTTAGAACCTTCATAAGGATGCAGAGCCGGTGCTGGTACCGGCACCGGAGGTGGAGGTAGATCTAGCCAATGCTACCATCATAGTCTCTCATCAGCTCAGTCTGCTGCTACTGAGCCTGCATCATGGCATACATAAACTGGAAAGTAGGGCTCCCATCAGTCAGTGATAGAGGCATCTGAGTTACGACGTAGTGGAAACTGCTGAGGGAATTGTGGTGGTGGAGGTAGTGTTACATTCCCTCCCGGTGGCACGGTATGGTCTACCCAACCTGGTTGACTGGGGGTACTACAATCTCTAGGTGCACCGTCGGAGTCATAGTAGGCTGCGACTGTCCTGGCTGGTACGGTGCTACCGGAGTCATCGGAGGATTCTGTCCCTCCGGGGTAGCCTCCTCACCAGATGTGAGAGCCAAGGCAGAAGTGTGTCCGCTTCTTAGGTTCATACTGTTGGCACGAGAAAGAATATGACGATATTAGGAAAGGTTAGATATGAGGTAATTCAAGTAATCAAGAAAATTTTGAAAAGATTGGAAGTCAAAGGAGGTAGTAGTTCTGGATAGATACTATTCCTATTCCTATATGCAGGTTTGTTGGGCACAGTCATGTAAACCCAAAATATATTCTGACCTGCATGGGCCGCCACAAAAATATGTAACGTCCTAGTCCCAAATACTTATGTCCGAGTACGTAGCATGCCAGCTGCACATATACGAAGAATACTCCAATATATAGAATCCTCGTATACGTACATAAGCTGTAAATATAAAATAATCACAGCCAGAATATAATCATCTAATCTCATCACAACTCAACACAGAAGATAATAGAGTCCAAATAATAAATGAGTGCATCAAAGAGATACCGGGTAGACATACCCACTCCAAACAGCTATATAAAATAGTCTCAAATGATCGGAGTCCAACCTCCAAAATGGAAATAAAAGAAATAGAAGATGTCCACTAAATATCTCAATTTATAAATAAACTAAAAGTCAACTGGAGATGCCTCGTCATCGATGTAGGAAGAATCCAATGCCGTACCGTACTCCTACGAGAAATCGTCTAACCCTGAGAGATAACCAGGTCCTCAGAGGGACGTAACAAGATACAAGAAACACCAGGCCATATAAACTGTGATATATAATAGAGAGTAAAAAGAATGCATGCAATAGGGTTCCTAACTATTCTACTGTGAATATGCAGTTGAGATACAATCCATCACGCATGAGCCCTACTATAGATGGGATCAACATAGTTCCCATAGAGGGCACCAGGGGCCTACGTCCGTAACGTTCAAGATCGTAAGAGGGCATCATGTGCAAGGGGGTACGTCCATAATGCTCTGGAAAATGTTAGAGGGCACCTGGAGCCTGCGTCTCCGAAGGAGCGCACATGTAATCAGAGAAGTGCAAAGAAGCCCATACGCCAGGTATTGTTCTTCCCACCCAATGCCTAGTATCATCATCTCCATGACTGATAAGAACCTCTAGTAACTACTAAGACTTCTAACATGCAATTCTATTGGCAGTTACTCCTATCCGTCGTACGATCCACACGTATCGGTGGCCAGCTGACTACGCGTTACGTGTTCTATATGTGACTCACAACTCGTGATGATCATGTGTCAAGGTCGTATGAGATATACCAATATCTCATCAATGGGTGGTAACTAGGCTAAGTCAATGCAAGAGAATAAAACAAAAGCAAGTGAAAACGACCGATAGGGTCGCTTGCACCCAAGTGTGACTTGGACGCACAGGGATATCTATAACAGATAAGAAATGCTGAATATAAATAATTGAAAATAAGAATAAGTATCACAGAGTAAGGTGGCAAGGTATCTTGCCTGGTGGTGCGGGAATGGCAACTCCAACAATCAATCACGTCAGCAATAAATCTCAAAATCCACGAACGACTTCGGATGCTGAAACAAACATCAAAAACATTTCCGGTGTAAAAGATATATCTAAGGAAACGTCGGTCCAAAGTCTAATTCTGGAACAGGGGCAAAATCATAATTTTGGGTCAAAACGATGCCCGCCGTTGGACCCATTTTGTACCGAAATGCGTGCCAATGTCTATGGTCTCTAAAGTCATCAAACTATAAGTATACGGGTCAGGTTTGAGGAGATGAGCCCAACCGTATATCCAAAGTTGGATTCCGACGGACCGTGTACAATTTTGCCCGTTGGATCGCACCGTGGGCCCACCAAATAGGCGTTCCGGTCGACCTTCTCAGAATCGGACCAAACTTGGCAAACAGACCAGAATTTCAATACAGACCAGCTGGCAAAATTTTTGTCTCGATACGATGAACGTACAAGAAGTTATGGCCAAGTTTGCAAAAGGTCGATACAGGGGTATCTCGGATACACACTGATTTTGTCGCGCACGTACAACAAATCGAGTTGTTGTTAGTTCCCACATGTTGACACATCCATATGCGCCTTTCATGCGTATAGAGCGCAACCACGTCGCCCGGTTTGTCGGAGCGCACGCCGTATTGGAAAAAGTTTTTAAAAAATACAATTTTAAACACATTTTTTATTTGATTTTTAGGATCACATAACTTCCTGTATAATGAGCGAAATTGGTTCTACAAAAAACGTTGTAATCCCGTATAGGTTGTCTAAGACTATTACAAACTAGCCTTCAAAATTTCCAAGTGTTTTGATCAGGATCTTCCTTCCAAGTCGAGGGTTCAGGCTGCTCATATGCTCTATTTTTGGGGCTAAATCGACTCGACTTCGCGTCGATTTTGCCGACAACCAGGTTAACTATTACTGAATCTAATTGATGGGGTTCGCAGAGGGTCATAACGCTATCCATACTAGTTTATAGATTAAAATTTAACGAAATATGTGCGAAGAAACAATGCGACAAATATGGTACCTGAGTCGGATTAATAGTGTGCAGGCTGGCTGCTCATGCGCGCATATATAGGATACGCCTGGACGCGGGGACGCCACATGGTGATTGCTGATGGAGGCGTATGGATGATGCGCCCTGATTGAGGGGTTGAATTCTTCATACTGCTGTTGTGAGCCGACACGTAGCAAGGATGAAGATCTTTCTGTTGCTGAGATCTTGAATGAGTTGAGTCAAAGGACACGTGTTGTAGGCCCATGGCTCGGAGATCTCGGATTTGGTGGGGAATGATCTGGTAGGATGCGCATGGGATTGGGCGTATGAGGAGGCTTTGTCTCATAACCTTTAGGGGTTACGAACCATCCGGGGCGCATGACCAAGTCTGAGACGCATTTTAGTAATTATCTTTAATTTATTATTATTTTTAGAATGGATTACTGCTGTTAGTATTTTTGCAGGCTTCGGCCTACTGTTGGACCGTTCGCGACATTCAGAGCTCACCTTTAAATTAAATTAATTTATGTAAAATTTTGTAAGGACATAAGTCCAAGTTTTTCTTTCTATTTTTCACGTGGACCAGTAATAAGTAGTTTAGTTTTTCCTTTTCTTTTCTGAATTGTTGTTTATAGGTAACGCATAATGGTAAACTGAATATTATTTTTATAGAAAAATTAATAGAGTTTTCTCACATTAATAATAATAAGATTTCAAGTTGTGTAACGACTATCTCAGTGCTCGGGTTGGTATGCTGCTTTTCGACACCCCAACGGCTGTGCTGGTGGTACTCTGGTGTCGGATGGGGGATCTTGGTGGTCGCAAGGAAGCTAGGGGAGCGAGGCTGGGCGCTTGGGGTCTGTGATCAACTTCGAGGACGCCTTGGTTTTCGAACTTCCTTGCGGATGATACTTGTATCCTCAAGTTTCCAGTCGCTTGGGCGGCCAGTTCGTGAACTAATTAGTAGTATTCAACTAGGGTTCGAGAGTTATTAGGATTTGGTTACCTGGGTTGAAGAGATTTGGGAGAATTTAGTCTAAGATTTGGTTTAGCTAAATTTCGACAAGCCTTAACAGAACATGGGAGGAACGCGGGCTTTCGGGTTACTGTTCACTATGAACAGTAACCATGAGCAACTTAAGTTCAATACAGTATATATATATATTATATATATATATATATATATATATATATATATATATATATATATTATATATCTATATATATATAAGCAAAATATATATATATATATATATATATATATATATATATATATTATATATATATATATATATATATATATATATATATATATATAGGTTTATAACTCTATATATATACAAGCATGTTCATCCTTATAATGTATTCGCCACCAAGAAATAGATTAATTATTTAACGTGAAGATGTTTAAATTAAATAAAATATTGTCAAACCTCAAAATTCTTATTGTTCAAGAGAAATATTTTTATATTTCTATATGCACACACACACACACCACACACAACACCACAACACCACACACACACCACACACAACACACACACACCCGCACCCCCCCCCCCCCCACACACACACACATATAACATATATATATATATATATATATATATATATATATATATATATATATATATATATATATATATATATATAGATATATATCTATATATATATATATAATATATATATATATATATATATATATATATATTTATATATATATATATATTTTATATATATATTATATATATCTATATATATATATATATATATATATATATATAGATATATATATATATATATTATATATATATTATATATAATATATATATGTGTGTGTGTGGGGGGGGGGGGAGGGGTGTATGTGTGTGGTTGTGTGTGTTTCTAATTATATATATATATATATCTATATATATATATATATAATATATATATATATATATATAATATATATATATATATCCATATTTAATTAGAAAGCTAAACTATAATATAAAAAAAAATTTAATTATAAAGCTAAACTACTAATATAATAATGGTTTTAAGACAATATATATATATATATATATAATATATAATATATATATATATATATATATATATATATATATATATATATATCCATATTTAATTAGAAAGCTAAACTATTAATTAATAATGGTTTTAAGACAAAAATTTAACATAACGATACTAAATAATTTTTTAATAAAATTAGGGGGTTTACATCTAGAGAGACAAATTATCTTGAATTAACAATGAATTCTAAAATCCACTTAATTTATATCGATGTTTGTTTACCTTTCAAATGGTTACATCCATCGATAATGAACAGGTGCACCGACACGCTTATGGTAGATGAATCAGTAGATGCTCCATGCTATCGAAGATATGGAAATACTTTCTCCAGCTTGCAAATTGTTAAGACAATCTTCTCCTCAAGTTCAACCATATGTTGCAACGTCAGCTTAGTTGAACAAATGTCCCTGAAGAATTTAGATAGCTCGGCCAACGGAACCCATACAGCGGAAGGCAACAACTCTCTCAATGCAACGGGTATTAATCTTTCCATAAACACGTGGCAGTCATAACTCCTCATTCCGTTAGCTTGCGTTCATTGAGATCAACGCATCTAGACAAATTTGACATATAGCCGTCGGGAAATCTTATAGTAGATATCCACTTGTAGATTATTAATCTATCTTTCGTCCTCAATGTGTATTGCGCTATCAGCTTAGATAGTTGTCCACCCGCTCCCCTTTGTATCAAGTTTAGAAGAGGACGCTTACATATCTCGGCTATGTCTTGTCTTGCTTTGTATTGTCCTTCGTCTTTCCTTTAATATCCATAACGGTATTGAAGACATTATCGAACACATTCTTTTCGATATGCATATCATCAAGATTATGTCTTATAAGATTATCTTTCAATAAGGCAAGTCCCAGAAGATACTCCACTTGGTCTAGTTATGGCTGTGTCCGAACCCCTCGACACAATTGTTTTATATTAGATCTTCCATTACGGTGGACGAATCCTTTACATTTTTCCAAATATCGTATCCCGACAATCTGGCAGGCGGATGAGAAAATTATTGCTTTCCAGTATTGAACACGTCCTTGTTCTTTCTCCAAGGATGAGTCACGGGCAGAAATTGACGATGACAGTCAAAAAGGAGTATATGCATCCTTAAATATATCAGGATATAGACGGAGTATCTGTATCCATATTATCACTTTATGTTTAACAACCACATCATCACTGACAGTACGATATGAGTCTCACAACCAGGATATAGAGGAGTATCTACATCCTTTGTTTATCATATAACTCCTTCGCCTCGGGATTAGGATCCTCCGGATCAAAATTAGGCCCTATCGTATCATACACCAACTCTCGTGCAAGGTTCTGCAGGTCTCCATAATCAACAGAACCTACGTCATCTTTAATAACAAAATTCGTTGCAGCATCCTCATGAAAAGCAAAAGTAGCAACGTCCGCAACAAACACAGCCTGTCTTTCCGCATATAGTTCACCTTGCAATGACCAGACTGTAATCACGTACGAAACCCTTATGGGTTAAATGAACTCTCACAATCACCACTTCTTCGTAACGTCTATTGCAACAATTACCACATGGACACTTGATTTTGTTACCGTCCATGTAATGAGCTTTGCTCATGGCATACTTAAGAAACACTTCCTCGCCTGCCCTGAAATCATTACTCACACCAATTCTGCTCTCGTGTTGCCGTTTGTACATCTATGTACGATCAACGAAGTAACGATCCGTCACAGATTGGATGTAAAAATCTGTATTGTAAGACAAAGTAAACATAATTGCAATTAAGAATATATAGTCCGATACCGACCACCTCTACTTTGTCGCTCTACTTCCCTGCTTCTCAAGAAGGCCCCCTCTTTGACCCCATCTACTTGCCTGCTTCTCATTTGACTCTCTCAACCTCCTATTCCACATCATATGATATCCACCTCAACCAAATCTTAGAGAACTGTAAAGGTATTAATATTAACCAAGGTTCACAATATCAACATCGGAATCGGTATCACCATGAATCTCATGGCTTCCTCTACCAGAGCATAATGTCAAACCAAACGTGAAGTAGAGCTTCATATTCAAAACATTAGAAGTAAAAAGTTTTCGATTGGTGGTAGGGTGAGCTTGGAAATGATACATTTTTCCAAGATTATATGGTTCCAGCAGAGGCCCAGCCAGAAAGTGTATTCATTAAGTGCAAGATAATAGAGAGACTTTTGGGTGAGTATTTCTTTAACCAAGCTACAAAGAAGGGGACTGATGATAACACTGGCCCTGTTATATGCAAACATGGTTGGTTATTTTGGGTATGGGACCCAGGTTCAGCCATACATAAAGGAGAAAGCAGCTGCAATATGTTCAGTAAAGAAGAACTGTAGAGGGCATGTGATCCAGGTATACCTATTCCTTTGGTTCCTACATTTGCTAGCATTACATTACCAGAACAAAGAGGATTTGAGACTGGTTCACCCAGTTTGGATGCACAAACTGAGGGTTCACATATACTTAAGAACAATGTAGAAGAGGCTATTACACTTTAAATGATGTTGATAAGGAAATAACACCTTGGTAGAATCAAATGGGACCAAAGAGAGTTACTTAGAATTAAAACAAAGTTGAAAGTAGCTCAGTATTTGCCAATGGATGCAGTGGAAACACATCGATTACTGCTTGTTCTTGTTCATGTTCGAAGAAAGACCTTTGGATCACTTGTGAGCTCTTCTCCGATTGAGAAGGGCACAATTTGTAAGTTTGAAGTTTGGCAAGGTCTTGCAGAAATATGCTCCAGCTTTTCCTACAAGTATGCTAAATTTTTTTGGAGAAAGCCAAGGGCCTGTTACTAAACAACCTAGGGGTCTATGGGGGCTGTTGCTATGTTCTGGCGTGGGATCCAGGAACCAAGCTTCAGTTTCAAGCTATTAGAGCTTCAGTTTCAGGGATGATAGCTCAAAAAGCTAAGTTTCAGTCTTATCCAGTTCACTAGAGAAGCTCATTAAACTAGCAGATACTGATATTAGTAGTATCAATCACTACTACTAATGAGTATCAGAACCCAGTTAGCATATGTAATAGCATTGCATCGTATCAACCAGTTCTTAGTTCAAGTTTTAGTCATTAGGAAGGCTAGCTATGCTGGGAGTATCGAGAAGTATCAGTATCAGTTAGTACAGTGGCTCATGGTCCAGGTTGATGGCAATAAAAAGAGACTTCAGTTACCTCAATTTAAGTCAAGCTCAAATTCAAATTCAACAGAGTACAACATCTTACACCAAAAGATTAGCCCAGTTTATTACCCAATTCATTGCTAGTAAGAAGATTTTGGGACCATATGAGAAGTTCATTGGAAGTTACCTTTTATCTTGACCTTGAGACAAGGTCAAAATTTAAGGGGAGGGTATTGATAAGTACCAGTTTAGGAGCTCACACATTGGGTTAACATCAGATAGTAGATCAGTGGTATCAGTGGTTAACTAGTATCAGTGCATAATAAAGCCTTACTGGCCAGCTTAACATATAGTAGCCATCTCAGCATACAGTTAGCATACAAGTAATTTTTCGTGTGTCATTACAGTCGGCCAATTCTTATCCAGTAATGTCCAGTCACCTATGGATGGGTATCAACATAGTATTAATACTGATACTGAGCTCTGGGAAACACATAATCCAATAAATAGGGAAGATATACAGAGGAAAGGATTTCGTAAATGAATTGTAATGTTTTCCTTTTAGCATTCAGTTTATTTTTTCCTGCAATTGTAGCTTTCCCCGTTCCTTTTACAATTTGAATTCTAAACTTAGTTTCTTCCCTAAATCACTAAATCTTCTTCAAATTTCTCTTAATTCTTCTACAATTTACTTTAGAAATGTCAAATTACTCCATATATTTTCCAGTTCCAGATCGATAATATTTGGGATCCTATCACCTAACCCAAACCCAAACCCTAGACCCTAACCCGAACCCTAATCCCAGGCCCTAACCCTAACCCTAACCCCAACCCCAGACCCTAACCCGAACCCTAACCCTAAGAGAGAAAGAGAGAGAGAGAGAGAGGTGAGAGAGTAGTAACTGAGAGAGAGAAAGAGTGTCGGAGGGGGGGCTTGTCGGCGGGCACGTCTGACAGGGGAGAGGGCTCGTCGTCAGGCACATCGGACGTCGGGGGGGCTCTTGAGAAGAGAGATTTTAGTGAGAGAGAGTTAGGGGAGAAAATGAAAACCCCCCCGTCGATTCAAATTAAGGGGTACAGAACTTTAGCAACGAACTAATTTCGTCGCTATGCCGGCGCCATGGAAGCGCAAAATTCTAGGCATCACGAAAATTTCGACAACATTGTGATAAATTAGCGATGACTTAGTGACGAACTTGACATAGCGACGAAAGTCATATCCGTCGCTAAGTTGACGCAAACTTTGGTGCCACATTCCTGTGTTTCCTGCCAATTACTGACAGATGTGCGACTATTTAGCGACGACTGTTACTTCATCGCTAGATTATCGTCGGACAAGCGACGCCTGGTCGACACTTTTGGACAATAAAAAATAATTGATATTTTACTTTGTAATTTGACCGGAATCCGTCACGATTCCGTCGCTCGGCCGTCGCTATTAGCGACGAAAAATTCCGTCGCTAATCTTCAGTCGCTACTCTCCCGTATCACGGTATCTTAACTCGTATCACACATTTGCCTAATACCTTAGCTTGTATCTCAAATACTTTAACTATTAGTCAATACCTTAGTTTTAGGATCGATACCTTGGCTTAACTAGATTTTCTAGTCATCACCTAGCCATACCAAGTTATACTAGCTAATATTGGGTAACACTAGCTAATACCTGATGTATTATACGATATAAAATATATATGTAGACTCATCCCAATATATCTAAGCTCATTACTCCTTACCCTATACATTATCTTTACCCTTCCATACACACACACACACACACACACACACACATATATATATATATATATATATATATATATATATATATATATTTTATATATATATATATATATATATATATATATATATATATATATATATATATATACCCCCATTTTATTCAGTAAGGCTCAAAATGCCGAAGCCTGTACAAGTATACCTTAGGCACAAAATGCTGACGCCTATACAAGTATACCAAACAAAACACAAACCAAACCGGTGGTCTAAACGAGGAAAGACTCCCAAAAGCCAGTCTGTCTATGCGAACAGACGTTCCGTGTTTTATGGCACTGCCTGATAACTTCCCGGATGAGCCTATCCATATTGTACTGGTGGCCTTCATACCTAGCCTTGTTTCGATTCTTCCATAAGACCCACGTGGCTGCAGCCGCTACGATCTGGTGGACGTGGGAGGCGAATGCCTACCCTGCTAATAGATCATTGAGGCTCCCGCCCTCCTGATCCTGTCTACAATACTGTGATAGCACGGTCCAGACCTAGGCAGGTAGATCCCCCTGGATGAAGATGTGGTCAACGGTTTTCGTTTGACCTGCTGTACAACAGTTACAGACGGAGGCTAAGCTGAATCCCATGGAGTACATGACATCGTCGGTTGGAAGCTTGTTTCTGATGGCTCTCCAAATCAAGATGGACCACTTTTGGGAATACACGTCTGCCAGGATATGGCACTGATCGGAGAATGCGCCCCTGGGCCGCGGGCCACCTGTCTAGCCGAACGAACAAAGAATTCGCCTGCCGGACAAGCTGACCATCGTAGCTCGTCATCATCTGAGCTTATCTTCAGACCGTGTCGGCGGACGCACTCCTCCTCTTCCTCTTCGGCCCATTCTCGGATCTTGTCCCAATCTCGGTCGTCCCTGTTCGCATCCCATAGATCCTTGATCCTGCTGTGCGCCTGAGCCTTCGGGAGGCGGTGAAGTAAGGTTTCTCCAGCCTAACGTTCCTGGAAGGAAGAGGATTCTCCGTCTCCCAGGCACAAACGAATAACCGATTCGGCAATAGTACGTCCGATGATGATTCGCCGCCATGCCACGTAAGATCTGCAGTTGGCGGTTGCCTGTGACGAGTGAATGTGCTTGAAGTATCTAACCTTCATGAATCTCGTCCACAAATTGCTACTCGTTCGAAGCTTCCACCACAGCTTCATCGAGAAGGCGTCAACGATGTGAGAAAGTTTCACGAAGCCCAAACCCCCCTCCTCAGTGGGTTTAGCCATGGTGTCCCAGTTTGCCCAACTATGCTTGACGTGGCCACCGCTGTGTCCCCAGAAGAAGTTGCTGAAGATGTTCTAAATCGAGGTTGGTACCTTCTTGGGAGGAGAGCAAGCAGCGATGGTGTATATGGGGATGGATGTGAGCAAGTGATTAATGAGGATCGTCTTGCCACCCAGAGATAGAGTGGCATTGTGCCACCCCTCCAGTTTCTTCCTGATTTTGTTGATGCGGTCTTCGAAGATGCCGATGTTAGATTTGCCGTACACAAGGGGGCATCCGAGGTATTGAAAGGGGGGTGACTAATGGAGAACGAGGTGATGTTGGAGAGACTGGTCGCGCTCTCTCTCTCTTGATGTTGTGGTGGGCATAGATGACACACTTCCTGGGGTGACCTTCTGGCTGGAGCAAGTGGCGTATCTTTGCAAGGTATTATATATATATAATATATATATTTATATATATATATATATATATATATATATATATATATATATATATATATATATATATATATATATATATATATATATTATATGTGCATGTGTGGGGGGGGAGGGGGGGGGGGGGGTATTATCCCATTTAGCATCTATATATCATATCCCATATATATACCCTATTTCATATGTAAATATATACCTATGGGTGTACCTTAAACTTGATACAGACCCCTATGATAATTCCTTAATTTCTCTTAGTATCCCACACCAAGGCATTCATGTATATCAACATACCCTTATGATACTAGTTTCATATCAATAACCTATTTATGACTAACATACTTTAGGTATCTATCTAGTAAATACCCTATGTTGGGTTAGCGTCTAAGCCCATATATCTATATATATATATATATATATATATATATATATATATATATGATAATATATATTTTATATATATATATATATTATATATATATATATATTATATATTATATATATCTATAATATATAATATTATATATATAATATATATATATTATATATATATATAATATATATATATATATATATATATATATATATATATATATGCAAATAAAAAATATATATATATTATATATATATATAATATATATATTATATATAATATATATCTATATATATATATATATAGATATATATATATATATATATATAATATATATGCAAAAAAAAAAAAAAAAAAATATATATATATATATTATATATAATATATATATATATATATATATATATATATATATATATCTTATCTATTCTATCCTTGATACATCCCACTATGAAAATTTCTTAATTTCTCTTAGTATCCCACACCAAGGCATTCATGTATATCAACATACCCTTATGATACTTGTTCCATACCAATAACCTATTTATGACTAATTGTACTTTAGGTATCTATCTAGGTAAATATTCTATGTTGGGTTAGCATCTAAGCCTATATTATGTACCCATAAAGTCGATGCCATTAAGTTGATCACATCCACATCGACCCGGGCTCCTCTCTCAGCATCATCCGAGGAGTCTGCTCCAAACTCTAGGGATTTTGATGCATCGGCTGACTGCATCAAACACAACAATCAGCGACTTCAACGCGGGAAAGAGCGAGCTTCTGGGCAAATTTTTTTTAAGTGCCAAATCGGCGATCTCCATACCGAAGTGACTTGCTATGTCATCGACGCTGACATAATTTACAACATTCGTTGGGACGACCATAGATCCATGAGTACATGATCGTTCCTTCCACCCTCCATCAGTGCATGAAGTACAAGGCCAGCGACGGGACTATAAAGACCGAGTTCGCTGACATCGACCCATTCTGGGAACTTGAAGCATACTATACGGATGCTGATCTATACAAGTCAGTCCCTTGGACGATGAGGGCAATGATGCTGTTGATGAGCGGAGATGGCCTTACGAAGCACAGCGGTTGTCGAAGAACCTCTAAAGGTTCGACTGAAGGGAAGACTGTCACGACCCGCACCCAAGGTAGGGGCACAAGTACGTGGTTACGTCCAGCCTACGCTGCAAAATCGGCGGTAGAATGCTGTATAGGTCATCTATAAATACTACAACTAGACAAATATAAGGGTATCTGTCATCTCCGTACGGAGGTATATATAAAAACTCAATCACAAAACAACTAGGATAGATTGCACGAAGTGAAAATATGATAGAAGGGAAAACAGGAAATAAGTTCAAGATCCAACACAAAATCAGAGATATAAACACATCACAGAAACTCAAAATATATAAAAACTACAGTCTAAAAACACTACCTGGATCGCAGTTCAGGCAAACCTAACTAAGCTATACTGGTCCAGGTATGCAAAGTCTAGTGGCTTCCGGTCACAGTCCTGGCCTAAGTTTCCATCTGCCACGACCCATAGTAGGTCGAGCAGTCTGCCTCTGAATCATCTGTAATATCAACGGTATCGTATCAAGAAAATGACCAAGTACAAACGCTAACATCAGTTCTATATGAATTGACAAATTCTATAAGAGACAATTACAATAAAATAAAAGACAAAGATATATGATGGCTTGGGAGCTATTCGGAAGCCGAGTTACAACCCATAAACCAAACAAGGACCGGGGTTGTAATCCTTCTCCTGAACAGAACTTAGCCTCCAATCAAGGTTTAGCATAAGATCATGTAGAATATGTGAGTACTAATATCATAACATGGTGAGAAAAGTACTGAATGTGGAACTGAGTAGGATATGATGTAATAAATAAATATAAATGTGCCATGATTTATTAGTGCGTTATGTGATCGGCTTAGGAATCAGGATCAGGCTTTCCATCTGACCGACTATGAACAAGTGTACAACGGAGCAGGATCAAGCCGACCACCATGGAAAGCTATGAACAAGTAGGGTCAGGCTTTACCGTCGTGAGGCGAGGGTATAGCTATGAACAAGTAACAAGTGTGAAGAACAAGTAGGGATTTGATCACACAACCAC
Source organism: Iris pallida (assembly GCA_029216955.1). Taxonomy (NCBI): domain Eukaryota; kingdom Viridiplantae; phylum Streptophyta; class Magnoliopsida; order Asparagales; family Iridaceae; genus Iris; species Iris pallida. The sequence goes on from JANAVB010030019.1 coordinate 101,490, forward strand.
TAATATCTCCCCATCCTCGAATAGTATATTGGATCCGTACATGACACGTCATGATACGGGACTCAAGAGCAGGAGGCCAGACCACTCACAAGTCCATGTCTATACAAGTACAGGTAACAAGTCGAGTAATGTACCAATATACCAGGTAATCCAGGAACGACATCTCATGACAGGATCCGACGTATACTAGTCTGTGAACCATCGTGTCAGGAATCAAGTAAGACATACAACTGAATTAGATATAGCAGATATCAAGACAATGAAAACTATCAGTGAATGTACTCGCCTGTGGTCCTGAGCTGATAAGGTGAACAGATGCTCAAAGTAATCACAGACCTAAAGATGAATACCATGAGTCAAAACAGGATTTAGAAATAAAGGAATGCTAATCAAGTTATGATATGCAAGTCTAAGTCAAAACTAGGTTAAACTAGGTGACATCAGGCTAAACTAGGTCATACTGAACCAAACTAGGTCACACAGTCACACTAGAACAAACAAGGTCACAGAAAGTCAAACTAGGTCAATCTGGGTCAAGAGTTGACTTACAATTGACTTTTGGTCAACTGGTCAACTCTGGTCAACTCTAGGTCAAACTAGGTAAATGTTGACTAACAGTTGACTTTCAGTCAACTGGTCAACTCTGGTTTGGTTTTGGGTCAATTCTAGGTAAAGTGTTGACTCGTAGTTGACTTTGGTCAAAAAGTCAACTCTTGGTCAACGGGGGTCAAAACTAGACTAAACTACCCTTATCTAACCATTACCTACCAAAACAACCTATTTCTAACCCCATCTTAGCAATCAAAATCCCATATTAGACTTTACCCCAAAATTCTACTTTACCCTCTAAGATACTGATTTGTATCTTAGGATACCCACTCATCTACATCCTAAGACAACTAGCGTAGATACTAGATACTAGTAAGATACCAACCTATATTTTACCCACAAGATACCATATACCTTAGTCCTATTGATATCCTCATACCAATACCTTAGTTGAAAACCCAATACCTTAGTCTAGGTATAAATACCTTAACTACCAAAGATACCAATCTTAGATATCTAATATCTATCATAAGCTACTAGCTAACCAATAATTTAGATATCTAACCTTAGTTATCTAGGTAAACCTAATACCTTACCTTGTAATAAGGTAAACCCATTACCTTAAGGTAAGATAAACCATTACCATGGTTGGAAACTAACACCTTAACCTCTAATACTAATACCTTAAATATCTAGCCTCTAACCATTCACCCTAAATATTAGATAGACAATACCTTAGTAGCTAATACCTTAGTATAAAGTAAACCTCCTCCACCTTGTAGGTAAGTCCCCTTTACCTTGTAGGTAATACATTACCTTAAGGTACTAGGCAAATACCCAAAATATCCTAAGATACCACTATGGTATCTCAAGATATCACTCTATATCCTAACTTATACCTCTAATACAAGATACTAACCAACTCTAACATATAACTTCTAACCATCTATTCTAACTTAGAAACCTAACACAACTAACATCCACTAACTAATCTAACCATAACATATATGTATATATCCATCTCTAACTCTAACCAACTAACATATGTCATCTCTAACTAATAATAACATAGACTAACACAACTAACTATCTAACTTATACAAGATATCACTATATAACTTCTAAGATACCTCTAACCTCTACAGATTCTAACATAACCACTAACATACTAACATATCCATACATACAACATCTAAATCCCTCTCCACTCCAACACTAACACACACAAACACATATACCAAATCTACCCCCTCTCTTCTAACACACCCACACACATCTATATACAAATACACTACCACTCAACCAAAACATAAATCACTCAACAAACCACACTAGCCTCAATCAAATAGGATGGCATGATCCTCCCAACTCTCTCACCTTCACAACACACACACACTACACTACCATCTATACAACATCAAACACACACTAGCACATAGGGGTGAGCGTCGGTATAATCGGTCGGTATTTGGTAAATTTTTTCGATATTTTTTAAAATTGGTATTTGAAAAATTAATACCAATATCGTACCATTTAGAATCAGTTTTTTCGGTTAAATCGGTATTCGGTCGGTTTTTGTTCGGTATTGGTATTTTACCAATTAATATTTGATCAATTAACACACTTAATATTGTAGAACCTCTTAACCTATAATATATATTTTTTACTTTTTTGGAAGCATTAATTTTAAAGCCAAGTCTCTACCAACCAAACAATTAATCAAAATTATTAGAACAATATGTAACAAGTCGCAAACACCTAAAAATGAGTTTAAAATATCAAACGCGGTCACTAAGTTTAATCTTTAGTATAAGTTTAAGTAACCAAAATTCACTTCAAAATTTTTGAGAACACAAAAACATAAGCTCAAAATCAAAAACTCAATTCTTAGCATTCTTAACATAAATTCAAGTCCACTAAAATTAATTCCAAGTTCTAGGAAACCAACCAAAACAAAGATAAAAATAAAATGAGTAGTGTAAAATTAATCATGAACAACATTAAAAAATGTGTGTGTGTGTGTGGTGGTGTGAATCGGTTCGGTTCGGTATTTTCGGTATGGTATTACACTCAAACCGTTACCATTACCATTATACCATAATTTAGTCGGTTCGGTAATTTGGTATCGGTACATAATTTCGGTTCAGTTTTTCGGAACATTTTTAATCGATATTCGGTCGATTTTTCGGTATCGGTCGGTATTTGCTCACCCCTACTAGCACATATCCTCTATGAATCTTACTTCTCTCTACTAACCACACACATCCTTATCTCATTCAAACACACACTATACTAACATATTATATATAATAATAATATATATATATACATATATGTACTATATCATACATATTTTTGATAGCATATGATACCTACATTTACATGATATCCATACTAGGCTCATAGGTTACACAAAATGCCTATGTCACATAGTCACTATTTTACTTAAAACCAATAATGTACCAATTGGGCCTTCACTAAATTTTAGGATTAAAGTATGTTGTAGCCCTTCGTATTAGCTTTTCAAACTTCAAACGGATCGCATTTTCATGTCCAGAAGCTTCCGGAATCGCGAAAACACCGAAATGCGTTCATCTTTCGGACAGCTGACACTCAAACAGTTTTACAGAAAGTTCTATAACGAATTTGGCTTATTAAAATATATATTTGGAAAGCTAACTTCGATACGGTTCTTTTAAAAAAAACGAAAGATTAATTGGAATTCTGAGCTAAAAGTTATGGCATTTCTAAGTTGCCTGGCTACTAAAAACGTGGATAAAAATTATAACGAATTTGGGTTGTTTTGAACAAAAGAAACACATGTAGGCCAAGATACTTGGATGCCAACATAGCTATCCAAATAAAACTCATTCTAACCATCCTAACTAAGATCAATCCACTCTCTAACCATCCTAAAACTGAAATTAAACCACAAATAGCCTATTTACATAAACACAAACAAATGTGGTGTCCTATATTGGAAACTCCACAAGTAGGACACCAAACCTATCCAAACTTCCTAAAGAGGACTCCAAAGAGCCTCTAATTAAAATATAATGGTTGTACATGCATGGGGGTGGATCCTATGGATTCAAATCTAACTAAAATGCAAGGGAAATTGAAATAGAGAGATGGTTATACCTATTGGAAGTAGGATCCCAATGATACACTCAAAGGACACGGTTCCGACATGAAAGCTCCTCCAAAATGGATACCCTTCCTTGCCCTTGCTCCCAATCTTTGCTAGCACCTCTCCCCTATAGGTGGCTGGTCATACATGCCCTAATGGGCCTATGTGAAATGTCCAAGATGCCCCTACAAGTCTCCTTTGGGTCAACTTAAGTCATGATAAGGTTTGTGGTCAAAAAGGTCAAGTTTAAGTCTCTAATTTAACCATTCTAAGCAAGTAGAATTAGTCTAAACTTACTAACTTAATTGTGGGTTTGTGGGCCATGACTAACTAATCTTGGGGTCATGTCTACAGTCTAAGCTACCCGGGTCACTAATACAAGTCGAAACGAAACAAAACTCAAATCCGGCTAAACAAATCCCGTAAAATAAATATTAAAATATAAAAATTCCTAAAATATTAAAATATGAAAAATGACCAAAATCATAATACATCAATTTAAATATTATTAAAATAATCTAAAATTTACCAATTAATCAAAATCCTAAATAATTCAAAAGTCACAAAATGACCAAAATACCCTTAGCCTAAAAGTGGTAGTTAGCTAAACTAATCACATGGGTTAGGCCTCCGTGGTCATGGTTAGTCTATAGGCTAAGCAGCTCTAAGATTACACTAGCCAAAGAATAAAATCATAAAATACTAATTTAATGATATTAAAATAATTAAAATTTATCAATAAATCAATAACATGATTTAAACCTATTATTAAATAATTAATTTTATAAAAGTTCAAAATTACCCTCATTTTAGAAAAGTGGTGGTTACAAAGACCCCCCAAGGTGTCTGTTCCTCTCGTCGTTAAGCTCCAAGACAGCACCACCTTTGCCCTCAGTAACATCAGATGATGGCCAGGAGCGTATGCGAATAAGGCTACCTCGGAGGTCCCCAAGGCCGACCAGGAAGGCGCAGGAGCCTCCGACTGCGACCCCTTTGGTGATCAAACTAAAAGGGAAGTGTCCTCCTCCTCCTTCCTCGACAGCCCTATTCCTCATCGATGAGGACCTAGGAGACTACATTTGCGCCAACACGGAAGCACACTCTTTTGATGATATAATCCCTTGGGATAAAATCTTTTATTTTATTAATAGAAAGTTGTCTTCAAATTACTCTTGTGCATATTGGAACACTAGATATTTTCTAGACAACTCTCTATGTAAGCTGCAAATGCAAGTGACAACCGCCAACTATGTGAGCCAAGTTGTCCCCTCTCGGGACACCTACTTCTTCGTTCCAGCAAGGAAGAAAGTAGAGGAACCCATCATCTTTGGTCGAGTGAAACATCCTCAGCGACTAGTTTATGAAGATCCTGAATCCGATAGAGGCAAGATGCAGCTCTACCGCTATGCTACTCAGGCCAAACATCTCATACAGAAGATGGGTTACGACCTGAACAGCAACAAAGGGCTCAACTATAGTAAAGGCCGGCGCCTTTCCTTACAAATTCGAGTTCCAAAGGAAAAGGCCCAAAACTATTACCAGCACACCCGCCGGGGTTGGGTTATATTACGCCCACTTCCACTTCAGAAGGCTCGGAGACAGAAGTCATGATGCACTCACACTCTTCTGACTCCTCAACCTGGGACTCCGATACCAGTACCGACCAGGTCTTCAAAAGGATGCTGTCAGCTAACATGGCCTTTGCAAGCCCTCGAGTTAAGGACGAAGACCAGGCAGTCGAGTACTTCGAAGATGAACCTTAGGCTTAACACCTGGGGTCTCAATGGGAATGGCGCTTCGAGCAGCACGAACCACCCACAAAAGATGAAGTCAGCCAGGTCGAATTAGAAAACGAGGCATCCTCTAAGCCCATCTTTATCTGCAAGAGTCTGACAGAGGAAGACAAGTAATCTCTGATATAACTTATCCGAGAATACATCGACGTCTTTGCCTGGAGCTATAAGGATATGCCGGGTCTAGACCCGCAGGTTGGCATGCAGCACCTCAACATCTTGCCCGACGTCAAGCCTGTAAAGCAACAACATCATCAGTTTCGTCCAAACATCATGGATGCTATCGAGGAAGAAGTCGACAAACTCATCGAGAGTGGCTTCATCCGTGAAGAGCAACATCCAGATTGGGTGGCAAACGTCGTCCCGGTCACCAAGAAGAACATAAAGATACAAATTTGCATATACTTTAGGGATCTCAATTCAGCTTATCCTAAGGATAAATTTCCTATCCCGATCACTGATGTGATGATTGACAACACTTGTGGCTTCGAGCATATGTCCTTCATGGATGGTTTTTCCGGCTACAACCAGATCAAGATGCTCCTCGAAGACGAGAAGCATACTATATTTCGGACTCCAAAAGGGGTGTGCTGTTACACGATAATGCCCTTTAGATTGAAGAATGCAGAAGCAACATACCAGAGGGCTATGAGCACGATATTCCGTAAGCATCTCCGAAAAATGGTGGAGTGTTATGTCGATGACAATGTCGTTAAGAGCAAGGACAAGTCGGATGACCTATGGACGATGTTCGATCTAATGCGAATGCATCAACTAAAGATGAATTCGACCAAGTCCTTTCTAGGCATTTCCAACGGCAAGTTCTTGGGCTTCATCATCATAGCAAAGGAGATTCACATCGATCTAGAGAAGATTAAGGCAATTCTGGATATAGCTTTTCTAAGAAATCTCCAAGAGCTTCGAGGATTGTAAGGACGTTTTGCGCATATCAGAAGATTCATAACGAATCTTTCTGGTAAATGCCAACCCTTCACCAAGTTAATGAAGAAAGGGGTCTCCTTTTTATGGACCGAAGAATGCCAACACGCGTTTGACGACATCAAAAATTAACTCACCAGTCCTCCCGTACTAGTAGCACCAGTCGTGGGAAAGCCCTTTCTTCTATACGTCTGAGCTATGGACCATTCTCTTGGTGCCTTAGTGGCCAAAAGAACAACGAAGGCCACGAGAAGGCGATATACTATCTCAGTCGAACCATGATTGGAGCCAAACATCGGTGTAATCCTGTTGGGAAAGAGTGCCTCATCCTTCTTTTTGCTATCCAGAAGATGCAACACTATGTGACCAGACAGACATTCCATGTTATGTCCAGGATCAATCCCCTCAGAGTCCTAATGACCAAGCTAGGGGCATTAAACTCACGATTAGCCACATGGGCAATCCTTCTGACTCCTTATGATATGGCATTCGTCCCGCAAAAGGCAGTCAAAGGCTAAGTTCTAGCAGATTTCTTGGCAGCACATCCTATGCCAGAGACATCAAGACTCTACAAAAAGATCTCCGACGAAGTTCTGGAGTCCAATATAGTCTCCGACAACTCGGTTTGGCGCATGTTCTTCGACGGAGCCTCGTGAGTGGGACCAAAGGGTGATATCATCGCAGGGGTCGGGATCGTCCTCATCACTCCCGATGGTCTGGTTATCAATTATGCATATTCCCCCATGGAGTTATGAACCAACAATGCTGCAGGGTATAACGCTCTCATCATTGGGCTCCAACATGCTAAACAGTTGGGGGTTGACTATATCGAGGCCTTTGGAGACTCAGAGTTAATCATCAGCCAGGTTCGATGGCAGTACGAGGTTTAACATAAAGGTATGATCCCCTACCACCAGGCGGCGATTGACAACATCTCCACCTTCACAGGGTTGTTTATAGAACATGTGTCGTGCCTACAAACTTGGAGGCCTACACACTAGCTGGTCTCGCTGCTTCACTGGCTGCCCCCGTTGGGTCCCAATACACCGTTACGGTGATGGGACGGGAGCTAGTCTGTCCAAAAAATGCTCTGCGTATATGTCAAAGCTACTCGCTACAAGTAGATACTGACACACCAGAATGGCAATTCCCGTTCATAGACTATGCAGTCTATGGGATCCTGCCTGAAGACCTAAAGGAAGCAGCTTCCGTCAGAAGACGCTCACTCCGATTCTTCTATGACATAGCTACCAAAATATTCTATCGTCGTTCATTTGACGGACTCCTCCTACGGTGTTTGTCTCAGACAGAGGTATAAGAGGTACTCCGAAAGGCGCATGATGGGACCTGCGGAGCCTATCAGCCAGGTCCCAAGCTACAAGATCGACTGTGCCGCATGGGCTATTATTGGGCCACCATGATGGCATATGTCGTAGAATATAAAAAGAAGTACTGGGCGTGTCAGTTTTATGCTGACTTTATCCACCAACCGTCGGAATATCTATACCTCACGGTAGCCTCTTGGTCATTCGAGGCATGGGAAATGGACATCATTGGGCCAATCATCCCGCTCTCCTCCAAAGGACACCGGTTCATCCTCGCCATCACGGACAATTTCTTCAAATGGGCAGAAGCAGTACCATTGATAGAAGTAAAAATCTCCAATTTGATCAGCTTTATCAAGCACCACGTTATTTACCGCTTCGGAGTCCTTAGGAGGATTGTCCACGATAATGGCACCCAGTTCGTAAGCCATATGTTCTATTGGTTTTGCGACAAGAACCGGATTCAGAATATGGCGTCATCGGCTTACAACCCTGCGGCTAATGGACTAGTCGAGGGATTCAAAAAAACTATCGTCAAGATGCTCAAAAAATTGTCTCTTCTAACAAACGCGACTGGAATGAGAAGTTAGGCGAATGTCTATGGGCTTACCGTACGACCGTTCGCACACCCACGGGCAGCACACCATTCTTCCTTGTTTATGGGAGCGAGACAGTTCTCCCCTAGAGATCCAAATCCCGTCCTTACGGGTAGCTATCACTAATCAGCTGACTGATGAAGACAACCAACGCCGACGGCTACAAGAGTTAGAGGTGCTAGACGAAAAAATGCTTGCTAGCGCAGCAAAGAATTGAGCTTTATCAGGCTTGTATTTTCGGTGCCTTTAACAAAAAGGTACAAAAAAGAACATTCCAAGTGGGCGACCTCATCTTGGTAGTCCGAAGACCGATGGTGATGACTCACAAAACGGCAGGAAAGTTCGAGCCCAAGTGGGAGGGACCGTTCATTATAAAGACGGTCTATTCTAATGGTGCTTACCGGTTGGCAAAACCTAATGGCGACTTGCTAATGATGCCCATCAAATGCAAGTTCCTGAAGAAATATTACGCCTGAAGACAGAACTGGCATAGGCTCCCACATCCCTTAACGGCGCCTATGGGTTCTGGTAAGGGGATTACTCTCTTCTATATTTTTTTCCTCAAGTAGATGAAGCACTTCACGTCCATATTACCTCTGGATTGCTCCTCTACACCTAAAATTGCGGCTACCATGTCCATATACCTCTGAGTAGTCGCCATCTCCTTGATTGATCCTATGATTATCATGGCTATCTAGAAAATAGTTCACGTTCATATTACCTCTGAATTGTTGTTCTACATCCTAGCAAAGATTATGCCTACCACGTTCATATTACCTCTGGTTGGGCATGCCTTCATGATGACCTCTTGTCATGGTCATTAAGGGCCAGGAAACCTTTCACCTGGCTCATTAAAGAAAGTGACAAAAAAGTCCTTATACAGAAGCATGTGGTTATAAAGACCTATTATAGACTCTTAGTAGTTACATACACAGAAGCATTTAATGCTAAAGCTTAAGCATGACGTCAGCCTGGCAACAAAGGTGATGGGCATTTCGCCTACAAAGAGATACGTGTTCATGCATCTATTCAAAGTACCCCGAGCTTGACCCAAGTTTGGGATACTTTGAAGGGGGTCTTGTAGAAGTATAAAAAATCTCAGCTGACAATATTCCTCCACCACAGCACAAATAATACAAATGTGAATGTAGAGGCAAAAAATTAAGTTGCACCACTCAAATGAAAGTCAGAACATCAAGTTGCGCCACTCAAATGGAAGTCAGAATATCAAGTTGCGCCACATTATCAACTTGCGCTACCATCAGGTTACGCGAGTGCCAAGTGGCAGTCCCTTAAGAAACTATAATATCCATCATCATTACCTGACATCTGACACAAAAATCGAAAAACTCCATTCGAATCCCACACAATACGGTACTCGAGAAGATCTTGTCAGTTATTAAATATTGATGACAGCTAGCAGCTCCCGCAGTATATCAAGGTACGTGATGGTTATTAATAAAATACAAAGAATACTTAGAATGCAACACAAGTTACTGAGTTGTGCCCACGCGTAACCTGACCAAGTTGGCGCAACATGATCAAGCTGATGTCCGAAAGCAGGAAGACGTGGTGCACTGCCACTCTTTCTAGTGCACTGCCACTAATCTCGTAGAACATGTCTACTACACTGCCTACGACTACGCGTATCTCATTCAAATGATGCCATGTGTCTTTAGCAGTTGGTATAACCACGCATGCAAGTGAACAGAGGCGTGCAAGCTGAGGTGCGCACGACCCATAATAACTGCTAAAAAGTTATTTTAAGAACTATATAAATAGAGTTTTAAATCAGTTCTAAGGCATCACGAATGATCATAATCTACTGACAAAGTGCTGTTGCATCTTCCACAGGCTTGTGTCTTCGATATCACATCGTCCAAGGGATAAAATGATCGTCTTTTGATCAGATTCCTATAGTTGTACTTCCCCAAAAATCAATTGTACTATTGTACTCTTTTCTTAGTTTGTAATTAAACTTTTGTTTTTGCAAACAAAATGGCAACTCTGCTGGGGACGACTTTTTTCTCTGACGAGAAAGTGATAACTCAATGTGATACCGCGTCGATCGGCAAGATACAGAAGATTTTGGTCGTTTAAGTCGACCAAACCGCCTATAAAGCAATGATCAGTGCTGGGGGTACTTAGGCGCACCTCAGTTGCTGCTAAGAGCAAGACGCACACTGTGTGGACTCCCAAGTCCTCTGCAGCACCAACCATTGCTCCTGCACAACTTGTGTAGACTGCCTCTCTGCCAACCATTGCTCCTGTACAAACTGTACAGACTGCCTCTCCCAACCAATACCCCTGTGCAACCTGCGCCTGCTGCCTCTTCGGCTCTGAATAAAGGGAAATGCCTTTTGGCTACTCCCTCATTTTCTCCAGTTCTGAACTCGAAGAAGAACCTATCTAGAGAGTGCTAGACAGAACAAAGGGATGCGCCCTTTGGCCTTTGCTCAACCTGTGCAACCTACGCCTGTGGCCTCTCAGCCATAAAACAAAGTTAAACGCTCTTTAGCTACTCCTCCAAATTTAAACTTGGCAAGGAATACACCTATTCCAGCCTCATCACAGAAAAAGGAAAGCGTCATTTGGTCTTGTATAATTCTTCTCCGGTCCTTGACTCGATAGAAAGCATCTCTGGTGGCGCCTATGTGCCAGTCAGTAAAAATCTTTTTTGGGCAGAAACTCTACTCCTCTGAATAGAGACAATCAAATCTCTGCTAAGCAAGTGAGTTCTATTCGAATTAAACTTTCTGTTACCCAGTTGCGCCAGGCCAGGCACAGAAGAATAGGTTGTGCAATACAAAAAAGGATTCTGTCAAATTCCAAAAATGTAACTTCGGATCTTCCAACCCTGCATCTCAAGATCCAAGCTGGGTAAGCTGCTAGTATCTCAGATAGATACGTAAGTAGCAGACCTATCTGACCTATGCACCTATCTCAACAAGCGCCAGTCAACACCTACTTCAGCAAAATGCAAACAGCTTGCGCCAGTGGCTAACTTGTGCCAGAAGTAGACTACTGAAGTCAAGAACCCCTTTACCTATGCTAACCAACTTAGCACTTTCTTGTGCACTCAAGGAGTAGGACATCTTAAGAATCGGAATCATGTTCCTAACATCATTAAAGAATATGTTCCTTCGACTTCTTCTCATCCTGTTGTTGTAACCAATCTCCGTGAACTTCTTAAACAGAAGCAGAAGGTCATAAATCTGTCTCATCTATCTGTAATACAGCCCCAAGAATGTCACTGTAACTATCACCATGAGGTAGTTATCAAATGCTATTGTCAATCAGCTAAACGGTCTGTCTTCGACCGTCTGAATTACTCTCAGGTTCCTCAACCAATGATAGTGGGTGAAGACAAATTATTGTATGCCTCTGTCAACATGACGTCTCGAAGCACTGGGGGTAGAAAGCGTACGAGACACAATGCATCCCGCAATCCCAGTCAACAGTACTTAGATCGGATTTATGAATCCGGCGAAGGAGTATACCAATATACCAGATCAAGAAGTCGAGACACAATCGGTCAAAGGAATCTTCCTTCCGACCAAGAAACAATCGGTCAAAGGAATCTTCCTTTCGACCAAGAAATAATCGGTCAAAGGAATGTTCCTTCCGACCATCCGACCAAGAAATAATCGGTCAAAAGAATCTTTCTTCTGACTAAGAAACAATCGATCAAAGGAATCTTCCTTTCGACCAAGAAACAATCGGTCAAAGAAATCTTCCTTCCGACCAAGAAAATCGGTCAAAGAAATCTTCCTGATTCCAACCAAGATGTCTTCAGTCAAAAGGATATCCCTATCACTTATCCTGGAGGTAGTTCCTTATATGACTTTGATACTGATAGTGAAAGTTCTGAACGGACCATCTTTTATACTAGCTCATCTTCGATAGCTAGAGAAGTGACTGCTATGTCGTCACAGAAGATCAAGATCTTCTAGTTCTAACAGTCAAGAGTGGAGAATTGCTGCTTTGGAGGCTAGTTTGAAGAGCATGGTTGAGTTGATGACATGCATACATGCTGTAATTATGACACAATATACGGTTCCACCGGTTGTAAATCTAATTCGATCCAAGAACCTTTAATGACATCAGCTCCCGTCAATATTGGTCTGGGGGTACAGTCTTCTCATACCGCTACCATACCTGTACAAGCTATTCCAAGTCAATCTGGTGCTGAGGTGGTACTTATCATGATAGTAGGGTTATACTTGGGAGGGGGTACTGACTTGGAGATGTACTACCATCAAACAACATAAGCAGTATGAGGACTTCTATAAGTCGTCTGTCTGAAGCCTTCAAGCAGAAAGACGGCTTACAGAAGCTTGGGATCAAACCCTTATCTTATAGAGTCGAAGGAAGTTCAATTTCCTCCCAAATATAACCCCTACTATTATGTTGTTTGATGGTAGTACATCTCCAAGTCAGTACCTCAATCACTTTGAGGTAATGACTGATCAACTACAGCCAAATGACGCTCTACTTATTAGGGTGTTCGTCGGATGTTTAGCAGGTACAGCTTACGACTGGTACGCAGTTTGCCAGATGGTTGTATAACCACTTTCTCCAGATTCAAACAAATTTTCCGGAACAATTTTATGAGGGAACAAACGACATGACTATGTCTGCTCTCATTAAAATTAAACAGCGATACAATGAAACAACCTAACAGTTTATTAAATGATTTTACCGTGAGGCACTCCAAATGTTTCTTGAACTCCAGATGCTTTGACTATAGACACTTACAAATCAAACCTATTGCCTATAATTAGCATGTGGACTGGATCAATGCAGTTCCAGGATTGACCTTCATTTATAGTGAATGCTAAAGCGGAAGAAGAAAGTGCTGATAAGTTCAAACAATTAGGTATTCAGATGCCTAATCTTGACAAAGATGAACATGCTATATCAAATAACGGTAGCCGGTAGAATAACCGTAAGGGTAAAGAGACTTTGGGTATCAATGTCAGAGGCAAAAAAACTATAGCCGTCAATATAGGTCAATCGACACCTACTCCAACGGCACCACCACAAAGAGCACTACGTCCGAAAGAAGAATACTCCTTTGATAAAGATGATGTCATGAGAATCTTTGATTGCCTAATCAAGAGCAATAAACTTCAACTGCCGGATGCAAAACGTCCATAGGAAGTAGGTAAAATTGACCACCCTAAATATTGTGTTTTTTACAGGTTTATCGGACATCCGACTCGAGCATGCTATGTGCTTAAAGGCAAGATCCAGGAGATGGTTAATTCTGGTGCAATCACTTTCCAATAAGACGAAAAGACTATAACGACTAATGTCATCTCTCTACAGTTTGGCAATTTTTTGCTCAACTTGTGTAGGACGGCATCATTCCATCCCAAGAACTACTTTGGAGATTGTTAGTCTCCACCTACACGAACTGATGGTCTTGTTCCTCTGTCTACTGATAAAGGGGAGATTATGTGGATCCATCCTAATTTGGTGGCTGACTTTAAAGTACCTTCTTCATCTACAAAATCTAATAAAGCAACCAAATACAAGTCATGTCACATGACTTCATTGGGTGAACATTGTCCTCCACCTTTAACTTCTACCTTCAACTCGGCTGCAGATTCTTCTTCTTCTTCTGAGACAATGCTGCCAAAGCTAGAAACCAATTTTAAACCAGCCTTCCATATATATAGTCAACAATCCCGTGAACTCATAAAGAAGATGGGATCTGATCTACAAAAGGCTCCTAGTCTGAATCATAGAAAATGATCTCCTGTACCTCTTGTTCTATGCCTTCCATACAACCAATCTCGTGTTGGTTTGGGTTACTGGATAAACTCTTCAACTTGCCAAAGAAACCTTCCAAAAGCAAGATCGGGTAAAGAGTTGCAATATGGTATCCTTCGAACCTGTATCCGAAGAAGAAGCCTTAACTGGTACCAGGTCTGGAGACTTTACCTTAGAGACTATTCAGAAGGTCACAAGAGCCTGCTCCAGCTCCGGAGGCTCCAGCATCATCTTTTTGCTGTCAATATTCCATCGGCTTTATCGCCTCCAGTGGAACTAACTCCTCCCAAACCGACGACGGCTGACAATGGAAAACAACCTGTCCGCTTCGACAAAGTATTAAAGAAGACTCCAGCTCTGGGACTCGAAAAGTCGTATAACTTTGATATACTGGCTCAGCTGGCTAATACCCTCGTAAGGTTATCAATTTTTGAGATACTGCATTTTTCGAAGAAACTCGAGAAACATTGAGTGAAGCTTTGATGCAAGCTGATACTTGTCTAACACTCCTCAAGAAGCCAAAGAAGGAGCCTGTAACCTACTTTCATTGTCATAGTATGATGGAGATGATGCCCAATATTACCTTTAACAAGATGATATGATGTTGGAAGATAATCGTCATGACCGACCCCTCTACTTTCACGGGATATATCGATACCATGAAAGTTGATCGCATCTTGGTCGACCCTGGTTGCACTCAGCATCAAGCGAAGACTCTACTAGATGCATTAAATATTCCTGTACATAATATTTCAACAACCATCACAACAATCTTGGAATTTAATTCTGAAAGAAGTGAACCTTTTGGGGAGATTCACCTGAAAGTTCAAATCGACAATCTTCGTAAAAGGTTACCTTCAACGTGATCGATAATCATGGCTCCTATAATGCTTTGCTGGGAATACCATTTCTGTATGAGCATAACATTGTACCATCCTCTCTCCACAATGCTTCAAATATGTGACGTCAATGGAGAAGTCTAGAAGAAAGTAGCTAATCTAAATCCTTTCAGGGGCATTGAAGCATATTGTACTGATTCTCGGATGTACAAAAAGAGTTCATGAAGGTTGTGTTGGCAATGGATAGTGAGGAAGATCAGAAAGACACCTTAGATGGTTCTTATAATCCAGTCAAAGGACGTACTACTCGTCCATCTTCTTCTCAGACATTGACTATCCATCTTTTCTCTCATAGCAAACAGCCTCCTACTGAAAAGATGGAACAAAGGAAGCTCACCTCTTCTGAGCCTCTTATTATCGACCTTCGTCGTAACAAACCTCCTCATTCTCCTTCTCCTCCTTTGGTTATCAACCTTACTAAGCCTTCTGTTAAGGCCAAGAATCCTGTTGTAAATGATGATATACAAAATAATAAAGTAGCATCTCCTTTACAGTAGGCTGATGTCTTTTATTATACTCGATGTTATTTAGAAATGTTAGATAACTTCGAACCACTTACAATAGGAGCAGTTCAACCTCTCCAAGACAAAGTATTGCTCGAACGAATGTAAGACTCCTTCTTAGTTCCTTCCAGGAAGAAAGATTTTTTTACTTTTTAGTAAAGGAATAGAACAGAAGATCACGCCCGATAGTGAAAAAGAAAATACGATAACGGAATACTTCACTACGTCGTTATAGTCAACAATCAAAATATATCATTCAAAAGATGGGCTATAATTTTAAAGCTGATCTCAATGGTGATAATGGAAGGCAAACTCCTATTCGTATCCCTACTCCAAAAGGAAAGTCACAACAATATTAAACAAAACAAAGCAGGGATTGGGTTATACCTCGCCAATTCTGACTCCAGAAGCCTCTGGATTAGATAAAATAACGATCTAACTCTTCTTTCTGTTTCATGGGATTCTGATACCAGTGTAGGTCATGTCCATCGGGTGACACTATCTACCAATATGGTGTCTGTTGAATTCTTAGAAGACGATGATGACCTTACTGAAGTTATTGAAGCAGATCCGTAGGCCCAAAGGATGGACACTCAATGGGAACTTTGCTTTGAACAACGGGAACCCCCTATTGAAGATCAATTAATTCAGATTGATGTTGGAGATGAAGTCTCGTCAAAATCTATCTTAATCAGCAAGAGTCTCACAGAAACAAGAATTATTTAGCTTATTCGAGAATACATTAACGTCTTGCCTAGAATTATGATGATATGCCGGGGCTGGATACTCAGATTGCTACCCACAGTCTCAACATCTTGTCCAATGCAAAGCCAGTCAAATAATAGTAACGTCGATTTCGACCTGATATGATGGGCCATAGAAACTGAAGTCAAAAAACTTATCTCCTATGGTTTGGTCAGAGAAGAAAACATCTGATTGGGATGCCAATGTTGTCTAGTTATGAAGAAAATAGGAAGGTCAAAGTCTGCATTGACTTTAGAGATCTCAACGATGCTTGTCCAAGGATGAGTTTCCTCTTTCGATTACTGATGTCATGATCGACAATACTTACAAATTTAAACAAATGTCTTTTTTGAATGGATTCTTGGGATATAATCAAATCATGATACATCTAGAAGATGAGAAACATACATCTTTTTGCACTCCTCTCAGAGTCTACTGTTATTTGTCATGCCGTTTGGTCTTAAAATGCTGGTACAACTTATCAGCGGGCTATGAGTACTATCTTTCATGATCATTTGCGAAAGATAGTTGAATTCTATGTAGATGATATTGCTGTCAAAAGTCGTCTAAAGGAAGAAACATCCAAGAGTTGAGAACTATATTCGATCTAATGCGCCAACATCAACTCAAATGAATCCCACCAAGTCATTCATGAGATTCTCTAGTGACAAATTTCTCGATTTGTTATTACTCTAAAGGTATACACGTTGACCCTGAAAATCAAAGTCATCAAGAGATGCGTCCTCCACGCAACCTAAAGAGCTACAAGGATTCTAGGGATACTTTCATACATCAGGAGATTCATCTCAAATCTCTCTGGACACTGTAGACCGTTTACTCAACTCATAAAGAAAGGTGTGTCTTTTATTTGGATTGAAGAATGCAAGCAAGCATTTGAAGATATAAAGCGATACTTGATGAACCCTCAGTTCTAGTGCCTTCAGTCTCACGAATACCCTTCCGATGTATGTTCGAGCGATGGATCATTATTGGGTGCCTTATTAGCTCAGAAGAATAAAGAAGGTCATGAGCAAGCTATCTATTATCTCAGCCGTACAATGATCGGAGCTGAACATCGATACAACCCAGTAGAAAAAGAATGTCTAGCTTTGATGTTTGCTGTTCAAAATATGAGACATTACATGACCGACCAAACTATTCATGTTATTTTAGAGTTAACCTTCTCCGGGTCTTGATGAAGAACCTAATACATTCCAGGCTTGCTATATGGCTATATTATTAGCATAATATGATATGGTTTATGTTACTCAAAAGTCTGTTAAGGGTCAAGCTCTTGCTGGCTTCCTGCAGCTCATTCAACCGAAACATCTAAACTCTATGACGAGATTTCGGACGAAACTTTGGAATCCAATATGATTTCAGAAAAATTCTTGTCTGGCGTCTATTCTTTGATGGTTTATCCAGAATAGGACCAAAAGTACCATTGTCGCTGGAGTTGGAATCGTCTCGTATCGCCAGAAGGATTAGCTATTCAAAGAGATTATCTTTAAACGAGTCGTGTTCCAATAACGTGGCTGAATACAACGCTCTGCTCATTGGTCTCCAATTGGCTAAACAATTAGATATTGAATATCTTGAAGTATAGAGACTCTAAACTGATGTAATCAGGTTAGAGGCACGTATGAAGTTTGGCCTAGGATCTCATCCCATATCATAAACGCAGTTAGGCTGGCTACATCATTCAAGGGTTTCTTCATTGAACATATACGTCGGGCATGTAATACGGAGGCTGGTGCATTAGCTAATTTGGCAGCTGTATTAGCAATCCCAGTGAAAAGGTAACAAATGATTGTCATTACTAACAGAGAGTTATTTTGTATTGAGAATAACTCAAATATTGAGTTCAACAATTCAACTGAAATCAATGTCATTAGTGAAGAATGGAGAGCTCCTTTCACTGACTTCGTGGTACATGATATTTTATCTGAAGATTCTAAGGAAGCTACAACAATTCGTAGGCGATCACTCAGTTTTATTACAATCATACTTCTAAGACCCTTTATCGACGAACATTTTATGGTCTACTCTTACGTTGTCTTACGGGAGATGAGGCAAAACAAATACTACGGGAAGCTCACGATGGTGTATGTGGTGCAAATCAGCCTGGTCCTAAATTATAAGATCATATCCGACGTATGGGCTACTATTGGCCCACTATGGTATCAGATACCATTGAATATGCAAGGAAATATCGAGCTTGTCAAATCCATGTAGACTTCATCTATCAACCATCGGAGTTCCTTCATCCAACTGTCGCATCATGGCCCTTTGAAGCTTGGATATGGATGTCATTGGTCTTATCAATCCATCGTCATTTAGAGGACATCGGTTTATATAGCTATAACTGATTACTTTTCGAAATAGGGGAAGCCATACCTTTATATGAAGTCAAGACTAGCAACGTCATCAATTTTATTAAACATCATGTGATATACAAATTCAGTATCTCGATGAATCATTTGATAATGGACCACAATTCATCAGTCAAAAGTTTACTCGGTTTTATGATGATAACATAATCAATAATGTTGCTTCTACGGCCTGTAATCCTGCAGCTAACGGTTTGGTTGAAGCATTCATCAAAACTATCAAGCTTCTCAGAAATTTGTTTCTACCAATAAAAAAACTGGAGTAAAAGCATAGAAAATGTCTATGGGCTTATCGCACTACTATACACACTCCAAGCGGTTGCACACCTTTCTTTGGTGTATGGGTGCGAAGCTGTTCTACCATTAGAGATTCAGATCCCTTCCCTAAGGATTGCCATTGCTAAAGAATTCACAATAGAAAATAATGATCGTCTTAAATTTTAGGATCTTAAAACGTTGACGAGAAATGGCTCCTAGCTCAACAACACATTGAGTTATATCAAGCCCGCATATCAAAAGCCTTCAACCGTAAAGTCAAAATACGTGTATTTCAGAAAGGAGAATTAGTCTTGACTGTCAGACATTTATGACTATGATGCATATGAGTAAAGGTAAGTTCGAAGTATAGTGGGAAGGTCCCTACATTGTAAGCAAAGTTTTCTCAAATAGAGCTTATCAACTGACTGGTATGGATGGCCGAGTCACTATGATGCCTATCAAAGGCAAATTTCTAAAGAAATACTATGTATAAGATGTTCTCTAAAGTTTCTACAATTCTCAGCTATCGGAGTAAAATCCCCAGTAGAGCCTATTCAAGTCATTTTATCATAGATATCGTCTTTTGGAACTCGGTTGCTTTAGACAGATATCCTGCCTTTGAGTCCCAACTGACTTGAAGATCATCAATAGAAAAATGAGTTCACGTCCACATTACCTCTGAATTCTATTTTCTATATCAAATGACTTATCACGTCCATATTACCTCTGATAAAGTCATCTTTTAAAATAATAATATCTCAAGAATTATACTCTGCCACGTCCACATTACCTCTGAGCAGATATAATGAATATTTTATTTTTACAAAGAAATATGTCACATCCAGTACCTCTGAATATATTTTCTATTTATTACTTACATCTTTAACAGGATATACAACAAGTAATGAAACCACAAAAATTTTATTTCATTAATGATGTTCAAAATTTAAAAAAGGTACATCATATGAAAGGTATCCAAAAAGAAAAAGAAAAAAGAGACAACAACTGGATCATTTTATTCTGGAGGCTGAGTGCCGAGGTCTGCGATCCGCTTCTTCAAAACCTTGGCTCTTTCTACATAGGAATCAAGCACCTGTTGTCTAGCTTGGGCCCTTCCAGACTTTGGGTCGAAAGGGTGCAAAGTAGTTGTCCGGCGTACTAATTCTTCGTTTTGTATTCTAACAAAGTCGTCTTTCTGACGCTTCAAAATATTCAACTGGCTTGCAGCAGCTTGATGCAGTTGGATTTCTTCTCTATATGTTGCTTAGTCGTTTGAGCCGTTCTTGGAGCCGAGCAATTTTAACTTCCAGATAAGAGCTTCTTTCTCTTTATCTGTAGTTGCAGTTCTATGATGCTCGACTGTAGAAGCCCGCTTCAGTAATTTGGATGTCCATATCTGCGGAGCGTTAGAAGAAAGCCATCAAGAAATCTTCAAAATTAGTTTTGTTCGTTTTAGCTTCACGACCATGGCATCACATTCTGCGTCACGAGTTGTTGAATATTCCCTCATTTGAGGTCCTTGTAGACTTTAATGGATTTCTCAAGCTCGTCCAATACATGCTCTAAGTAGGTAGCCAGATCCCGATCTTCCATATCGGATACCTCCAATTAGATAAGATGAAGGGCTTCTGATGTTGTAAAAGGAACATCCTTCTCCATCACCCTTTGAACCAGAGGCCTCAGAGATGTATAAAAGACTTTGTTGAAAGAAGTGGTTGCTTGGCTGCTTTCAGCTTTTGAGCCACCCGATAAGAAGCGGCTGCTTCCAGCCCGCCCCTGACTCAGTTTGGAGGGACGGAGCGATTGTGTTTGTCTCCTTATTCTTTGGGGTTTGATCTACAGGGGTTTCAATCCCCGCAGTATCAGCTTTAGGATTCTCAATAATCCTAGCTGCTACAGAAGCTCCAGGCTGATCTTCATGAACCTCTTTAGGAGCTTTTGATTCATCAGTTCTCAGGCCTGAATGCCTTCATTATCAATATGGTGCTTCACCCGCAACAGTGGTCTGGTCCTCTTCGGCCGGTCCTTCTTCGTTCAATATAACTTCTACCGAAGCTTGCTCACCTTCAGCAGCAATGGTGAGAATCTTCATTCGAGAAATCTCCAAAATCACATCCCTCCAGATCCTCTATTATTTCTCGTCTTCATAAAAAGAGTAGGAGTTTGAGCAATAAGAGGATTTGTGACTTTATCCATCTGAGCAGGGGGACTTTCAACTCCTGTCTGAGTGTAGCCTCCCTTCCCGAAAATTTTTGAAAATATTTTTTTTCATTATTTGTTTAAATGGTAATTTTTAGAATTTTTATAGATAATTGTTTAGTTACTATTGGTAGACGACGTGGCCATGGTTAAGTTTTGAAGTACAGACGACTAGGAAATTATTGCACGGATAGTGTAGTGGCGTGCCTTGACTAGTGTATTAGCCATGCCAAGGAAGACTGAGCCATAGTGAGGCCCTAAGAAAAACCAGGCTAAGTTGCGACTTAACCCCACTGATGAATTAATTATTTATTATTAGAAATATTGATTTTAGATGACCCGATTGTACCAACTTAGCCCGAACTGGGCCCTAACCGAACCCAAGCCTATGTAGTCGGGTAGAGCGACCAAAGACGCCCATGTAGGTGTATTATTAGCATTTTGTATTTTAGCTTAGTGGGATATTAAGTATTTTGCGATACATCTGTTACTATATATATATATATATATATATATATATATATATATATATATATCTATTATATATATATATATATATATGTAACATATATATATATATGTTACATAGATAAATATATATATATATATATATATATATATATATTATATAAAATTAATATTATATATATAAAATATATTATATATATATATATATATATATATATAGATATATATATATCTATATATATCTTATATATATATATATATAATATATATATATGTTTATTGATATTAAATTGTTAATTATTTTAATAGGATATAAATATTCTTTTGTGATGTTTCTAGATTGCTAGGATTTATACCATATATATATGTGTATGTACTATAAATATATATATTATATGTGGGTATTTGTAAATATATATTATATATATATAATATATATATATATATATATATATATATATATATATAAATATATTATATGTGTGTATTTGTATATATATATATAAGTATATATTATATGGGGTATTAGATATATATATATATATATATAATATTATATCTATATAATATATAATATATCTATATATATATAATATATAATATATTTATATGAGTGTATGGTATGTAAATATAAATATACATAACATGAGGGTATGTATAGATAAATATACATATATAATATTTATTATATATATATTATATATATATATATCTATTAGAGTAAAAAAAAGAACACAGGAGCAATTCCAGCCCGGCCCATCGGCCAAGCCTAGCACAGCAGACCACCCGCACAAACAAGAGACATCCCAGCCCTTCCAATGGACTGAGCCCAAGCTAAGCTGAGCAAAGCCATGGGAAACCAACAGAGCCCCGAGCCCTTAGAAGTTCACAGCCAAACATATATATTCGTATATGTAATGGAGTGCAACAACTCAAGACCTAAAACCTAGCTGCCTCTTCCTCAAAGCACCCTTCTTCCTCGTCTAAGAAAGCCACCTGCAACGTCGATTGGAGGTCGGAGATCGCCTCGTCATCATGACTAATCACCTTTCACTCCTTCCAAACCCCAAACTCAGTGCGACCACGATCAGCACACTAGTCTTCCATGTCCTGGCCACCTCGGTCATCTTTTTCGTCTGCCCACCGGTGGTCGACCTGGCCGTGAGTAACGACGTCCGAGTGCGACGACTTTATCGAGCTCCCCCACGAGAGTTTGACCGGTACATGACTGCACCAGCGTCTTTCGTGCATCCTTCGCCTCGTCGGGCCCATATAGGACACCCAGACCTGTTCATGCGCGGCCGCGGCTGCGCCATTGGGGTGCCTCCATATGCTGGCCCGTGACCGCCTGCGTCGTGCCTTCACGATCGTACGACAGCTCGTCCAACCGACCTGCTGACTACACGACCCCGGCATCCCTCTGTGCACCTGGATTCGTTGATGTCGGACTCACCTTGCCTCTTCCCGACTCGTCGGAGAGAGTTACCTTGCCATAGCAATAAAAGAATCGTGGAGCAGCAGCACAGTTCTTCCATCAGGAAGAAGAGGAAGGGGTTTCACCTAACTAATAGGTACGATCCCTATTATACCCTTTCCATATCTCTGTTAATGAAACTTTCACTGAATGAATGTATAATTTATTATATGAGAAAGGAATGTCACATAAAAGGGTTATATATGGTTATATATAAGACAGTATATAAGCTATGCAAGTATGCAATTACCACGTATACTTATATAGGCATGTAATCTAGGTGGGCTATAATATGGTACTGTTTACGCATGTGCATACAAATCAGATAGAGCATACACTTGACTCTTTCTCTCTCTTATAAATCGAATACTTGTATTTTCACATATGAACCTTCTCTTCTCCAAATAATATTAATATAATATTATTGATACCCCACTTTATTGTTCACATGGGAGCCCTTAGCACTCACCTAGGTTGAAGCTAGATTCGTTTTGTCTTATTCCAAGCATAGAAGAAAGGAATCTTTTTCTTCCATGAACTTCACATAATCAATTATTTGAGATGCCACCAAACAAGCAACACCATTCCCTTCACTATTTCACGTAGTAACCATGCTTAATATAGAATAGTATTAGCTAAATTACAAATAGACCCCCACCTCTTTGGTTATCCACTATAGCATCAACAATAGTAACCAATGCAAGTGATTATTGAAAATAACTATGCATGCATAAATGTGGGCCATTAGACAATTACTTCATGTACTTTTGCCAAATCAGGATAAAACTTGTGCCAACAGGACCGTATCGTTTTTCTGGTCCTGCATGCCAAGTTTGGTCCGATTCTGAGACAGTTGATCGGATCGCCGTTTTGTGGGCCCCACGGTCCGACTCAACGGGTGATTTTGTGCACGGCCTGTCGGAATCCAACTTTGGACATACGATTGGGTTCGTATCGGAAAATCGGATCCGTAGACATATAGTTTGACGACTTTAGAGACCATTAACTCTGGTACGCTTTTCGGTGCAAAACGGGTCCAACGACGGATATCGTTTTTGTTCGAAATTACCGTTTTGCCCCTGTGTCCAGAATTGGACTTGAGGACAGGAAATCCTAGCTAAGTTGACTATTCTGAGAATGTTGGTAACATTTATTTCAGCTTTCGAAGACAGTTGTGATGACTTGGACTTTCTGACTTGTGATTGACGATACATTATTGGTTCTCCGTGCAACCCCCAGGAAAGTATACCTTGCCAACTTGTACAGTATAATTTATATGCATATTCTTCATCTCGATGTGGTTCTTTTCCTTACATTCGTGATTGCTTTATTCCATGTCTAGTACCCTCGTCCTGTTATGGATTTACCTTACATGTTTCTACTTTCCTGTACATTCTCGTTTCTTTCTGTTATGATATTTCTATTTGTTACACTGTGCTAGTTCATATGTATTCCTTGATAGAGTCGTCTAGTCCTACACCATGATTCCCTCAACTTGATTATAACTTGACTTGACTTTAGTGGGACTTGACGTTGATATTCTATAGATTGTGAGTACTTACCTTGACTACGGTCTATAGGATTTTTATACTAGGATTGGCTATCGTCTTGGTTGTGTGTACTTATCTTGACAGCGATTGAGACACTATAGATTGTGAGTACTTGCCTTGACTACGGTCTATAGCTTTGACCTATTAGCCATTTCTAGTATGGCATGCCAGTGTCTTAGGATCCTTGTGTTTAGATCTTGCGTCTTGGTTCACTTTGTCTCGTTGGATGTCCTTGATTGTTCCTTACTTCTTGTATATTTTACTTTTACATGTTGGCTTGTATATTATTCATCTTGCTAGTCCTATGAGGACCTGATGATCTCTTCAGGTTTAGCGACTGCATGGAGTTAGTTAGCAGAGCAGGATGGTAGAGGATTGCAATACATGATACAGGTATTTGCTTGTGTTACTTCTTTATTATCTTCTCGTGCTTATATTCCACACCATGATATATTCTGCTTACTTTATAGACTCATATTATTCTTGGGGTCTAATCGGACAATATGCTAATGGGCTGCAGACCATGACCCATACTTGTTCATTCTTGCTTTATATGATTCTTGTGGATTGAGATATAGTTTAGATTAGACATGATACCCATGACCTTGACAGCTTATACGTACTTTCGTCGGGCTGGAGTCCGCTCGATACGTAGCTGGCTTGCTCACGAGCTCGCATCCGAAAAGCGGGTGCGGGTCGTGACACTGAGATTCTATTGAAGGCAAAACCTACTCCAGGGGTTCAGGTTCTGGGACTCCAGGAGTCAGAGATGACATCATTACTCCTGGAAAAGCTAGAACAGCTGCAGATACAGGAACACTATCCTTCATAAATGCTGGTTCTGGAGTAAGAACCGCATCCAGTAGGGTGGTTTGAATCGGAGTGTTCATCACTGTAACCTCTGCAAATGAAAAAGAACAATGTCAAATTTCAGTTAAACATGATTATATGAAACTAATATTAAATACTACCTTTTTGAAGTGGTAAATCCTACTGCGAAGGTGGTGGTGTTTCATGCAGACTTAAAGATTCCTTTGGCCCGGATATGGTAGATGAAGCGCCAACTCTTGGACGATCTGCTTTAGTTGCCAGCAATTTCCTTCTGGGCTTCCGATGCAGGGGTGCCACCAATTCTTCTTCTTCTTCGAGAATTTCTTCTTGGATGGCTTCGCTTTGCTTCGGAACCAAGGAATGAGTTGTTTCTCCTTCTCCAGGGGACATCCTAGTGTGCATCTGCTTCGATTGGGATCGTGTTGTCCTTGTGTTAGCTGGTTCAGTGGTGGCCATTGCGGCCCTTTTTTTCTTCCTCTCCGCAGCCTTGGGTGAAGAAGGAAGATCATCAGGCTGATTTGATGATTCTCCAGCTCTCTTCTTCTTGCTTAGTTCTCTAGCAAGAGATTTGTCTTTTCGTGTCTTCAACGACACATCCAACGGATCGTTCACCTTATCCAGGAGACCTTCAAGGGAAGCTTCCAGCGGTTCATCAGCAGGGTCTTGGTCCTCAGCATCTCTGAATGACAGTATAGTACGAGTCCCAGACCTCGTACGTTTATCGCTAGCGAAGCAGTGGAATAGATCGAAGTTCTCGGCAAAAGTATTCGTCGAAGTGTAGAAATTTGAGTATGTGTATAACATACGTGGGCCTGTCTGAGTAGGGGTGTTTGGCATTGAGAATATGGCTTTAGTGCCCCTAGCGATGTAGTATCTCCACGCCCAAGCTCAATTGATCAAATAGCCTCTGGCTTGTAGACAGGTGGTGGCATTCGCCACATGTAATTGATCGTAGCCGAATTGACGGGCAAATCGGCTCAGCATATATGGCTCTAGAAAGCATTCCTCTTCAAACCGATACACTAAATGAGACGGTCAGATTGATTTAACCATTCAAAGGTGGACAGAATCAGACGGACTGATGTAGCTTCAATATCCATAAGATTGGAAGGAACATGCTCATACCCTTGAGAGGGAGGGAAACATTGGAACCTCCATCCAGAACCCTTGTTCAAGGCTCTTCGGCATTCTGTTAAGGCGTTGATATTCCAACGAGCATTAGAATAACGCCTTATGAAGTCCCCTCCTACTACACTCATATCTGGATCCATCAAACTGGGATAGTGCAAATACAACAACCCGAACAGATAGGTGTAGGGCATCTCGGTACAGAGGAAATCTTGTCGGGAAATTTTGTCATAAAGCATAGTATACACAAAAGAGCGCATGCCCGCATTTAAGCGACAAGTCATCGCTGAAAGGAGATCCATCTTGTAGTCAAACACGAGATGTACCACAGCGAACAGAACAACTCGGTGGAATCGATCAACTGCCCTTGCTCCAGGGACCACAAATTGCCGCAGCCATATAGAAAGAAAGCCCGCCAACTGGGCTTCTTTAGACATAGGTCTATAACCTTGTCTCAGGTAACTCTCGATCGGAGCACCTGCCTTGAAGGGGAACCAATCCTCGTCCAGCACGTTGGCGACGTGTTTGTATTTCTCCATCAGTTTCTGAACATCGCTGTTGCTTAGTTGCTTGAAGAAATGAGGATCACAAGCTTGAGTTTCAAGTATCTTGTCTTCAAAGGTATGGCCCAAGAACAAATATGGCAGCCACTTGGATGCGTAGCATATACCTACAGTGGCACTCTTGTAGTATAGGGAGCATATCTTATAGTGACACAAGAGCTCCTCGAAGACAGCTACCATTTTAGGATTCTCTGTTAACAAGATATCCAGTTCTTCGTTTGTGGGTACGTACTCCTCATACGGGTTGTTACCCATTGGCAGATGGGAAAGGAACTTCATCTCGTAAAGTGCGAAGCCAATCTCCCCAATCTCGTGAAGTGCGAAGCCAATCTCCCCGTGAGGAGTCATGAAGGTACCAGTCTTATCATTGTATCTTTCTACCCGAGCCAAAATATGTGGGCATTCGAACGGAAGCCATAAACCGTAGCCCAGACAGCTTCATAAAGACCTATCTCAAGAAGCTTGTCCTTAAATTGGTCAAGACCCAATTAACCAAGCAACTCCAGCGCTTCATGTCTGGGTTCACCAAGCCTGTCAATCGTATGGTCTGATCTGGGTATCTTCCTTCAGCTTTTGCAAATTCGTTTGCAAAGATTGGTACTCTAAATGGGAATAACAGAGAGGAGTCTTCTGGAGGTACACAGCCAGGCATCAAACCCCTTAGATAGGAGATGTACTTCTTTGAGGTGCTGTAGAATTGGTCTCTGTCCTGCGGAACCAACCTAAAACAGATCCTTTCCACTCTTGCCTGCTGCATTGGAGTTATGTCCCATGCCATCCGGCGAGAGTAATTCGAGAATTCATATCGAGACAGTGATAGGTATCTCAATATTTCAGTGAGGTACATAATCCTGCCCCTATTACACTGATAAACTCTGCCTTCCTTCTTGGCCCTGGGTTGGGACATCTTTCTGATAGCATCTCCGAACAAGAAAGCTGGTTTCTTGTGGACTATGTTAACCACACTCTCTAAGGGCTGTCCGTTCATCAAGCATAGCAGGGTGGCATTCTCTTGAGCAGTGAGTATAGCTTTCCTAGTTTCAGGAGGGTCATACTGTGAATATGACACGTATGATAGGTCTTCTTGGTACTCTGATACATTAAATGTTGAAGTGAATCTTTCAGCATTTGGGTCTTCTCTGAGATTAACTATAAAAAGGCGAGCAAATAGAAGTTAGTCTCAAAAAGTGTCTGGTTCAATGAAACAGAATATATGACATCACAGGTTGCGCAACCCTTATATTGCACGACATTTTCTATTGTGCCACATCTATGTTGTACGATATATTAGGTTGCGCCACATCTGTGTTGTACGACATTTCTGTCGAAATAAACACTTATATGGCGCAACATCTCAAGTTGCGCCAAATTGATTTCACAGAATAAAAAAAAGCACAACTCTCAAAATATCGCACAACGTAGTTCATAAAAACGAACACAGTGTGGATAGCAACCAAGCCCTAAAAAGGTGGCACAAGTCATGAAGTGCGCCTAAACCTAAAAGGAGAAGGCGCACGTTGTCCAAATCAAATCAAAACCCTAAAAAGGGTTGATCGATGCTCCGTTTGTTGTCAAACATTCACCTTCCATTGCTGGGTTAACTGTTTCTCGTCGTGATGAAGGAGGAGCGTACTAAGGCGCGCGCATGGATGGAGCATGATATGAAGGCGAGGCGACCTTCTTTACCTTCTCGACGGTGAATTGCATGGATGCCATCGACAAATTGCTGAGAAGTTCGGGAAGAGAAGATAGGGTTTTAGAAAAGATCGAATGTGGTAAAGAGGGGAAAACTTAGAATTGTACGACTATTTATAACCCAAATAATAAAACTGATTCTGCAACTTGCGCTCAAAAAAGTAGAGTCGGGTGAAACAAGCGCGACCTATGACAGAATATGCATAATTCAAATTATAATTTCAAAATTTTGAAGTGTTTCAAAATTCGAAAACTTTGAAGGGAGTCTTGTAGAGGCTAAAAATCAAGTTGCACCACTCAAATGAAAGTCAGAACATCAAGTTGCGCCACTCAAATGGAAGTCAGAGCATCAAGTTGCACCACATTATCAACTTGTGCCGCTATCAGGTTACGCCAGAGCTAGGTTGCGCGAGTGCCACGTGGCAGTCCCCTTGAGAAACTATAATGGCCATCATTATTACCTGACAGCTGATAGCACGAAAATCGAAGGAAATTCGTTCGAATCCCGTACAATACGGTGCTCGAGAAGATCTTGTCAGTTACTAAATATTAATGATAGCTAGCATTTCATGTAGTGTATCAAGGTACGCGCTGGTTATTAATAAAATACAAAGAATACCCAGAATGCAGCACAAGTTGCTGAGTTACGCCCGCACACAACCTGACCAAGTTGGCACAACATGATCAAACTGACGTCCGAAAGAAGGAAGATGTGGCGCACATGCCACTAACCTCGTAGAACGTATCTACTACACTGCCCACGACCACGTGCATCTCATTCAAACGATGCCATGTGTCTTTAGAAGTTGGTATAACCGCTCGCGCAAGTAAACAAAGGCGCGCAACCTGAGGCGCGTGTAACCCAGAATAACTGCTAAACAGTTATTTCAAGAACTTTATAAATAGAGTTTCAAACCAGTTCCAAGACATCACTAATGATAATAATCTACTGACAAAGTGCTATTGCATCATCCAGAGGCTTGTGACTTCGATATCACATCGTCTAAGGGATAAAATGATCGTCATCTGATTAGATTCCTACAGGGGCTTGTGTCTTTGACTGACAAAGTGTGCACCTACAACATCCCAACGGATAATAATTTCCATCGAAGGAGAAACCATATGTTTAAATCTGCAGAAACACAATATTCGGCTTTCGTCTTATAGGAGAGAGGGCGGTACTACCACCGGTTCAACCGGTTAAGGTTTATCGGATCTTTTCAACTTTAATAAATAAACTTTATTAAAGTTATTCCTTTCTTTTTGAAAAGTAAAGTTAATATGACTTTTTTTCAAAAAAGGAAGGACAACACACCACAAACGTGTATTGCAGATAAGATGGAATAATACACGTCACCCCTCAATTATGACGAGCTTGTGACGGGTCGCTATCACCCGGTGAGGTGTCTCTTTGTGGGGTCTCAAAAACGATGTCCCACCAGCCTTCCCAAGCGTCGAAGGTAGATGTGGACGGCAAAGCACCATGTGGTGGAGTCCAATGCCGAAACCTCCGCTCGTCTTCAGACCATTCCCGAATCCCAATGGTTCTAACATTCCATGAATAATTCGATAAAAATTGTTATCCGTTGGGATGTTGTAGGTGCACACTTTGTCAGTCGTAGTGATCTCACCACGCTGTACTGCTGGAGCATAGCGATCAACAATTAAGACATTGAATGGAATTCGAGGAATAGAACGACCATCAATGTCAAAATAATGTCGATTAAATGGAGGATAATGATTAAGATTATCCATACCGATTAAGCAATCATTATCAAATTCTTTTGGGAGTAAAATAAAGGTATATTGATAAGTTTTGCAATTTCCATGTATGTCTGGAAGTTGAACATATATTAGTTTTATGGTTAACCAAGACCTGGCGTCCCATGAAATCATTTAATTTACATGGACGGTCCGGTTTAACCCGTAAATGTTCAGGTATGAACAGTTCTTATAATAGACTGACTTCAGCCCTTGTATCTACTTGACAAAGTGCTGTTGCATCATCCAGAGGCTTGTGTCTTCGATATCACATCGTCCAAGGGATAAAGTGATCGCCTTCTGATCAGATTCCTATAATTGTACTTACCCAGAAATCAATTATACTATTATACTCTTTTTTTAGTTTGTAATCAAAATTTTGTTTTTGCAAACAGTACAGACAGAGTGTTAAAAAGACAAAAAAAAGGTATGGAAGAAAGTTCTTTTTTTTATCATGTCTACAAAGGTCTAGTATAGACTCATCAAGGCTACATATAAAGGACCAACCCTATTCTTCTACAAAGAATCAATTACAGATTCAACAAAGCCTAGAGGAGTCAACAAGGGGTTTAGTCTTCGTCAAAGAGCAGTCCCCCTTCTTCTCGGTATACATACTAGAAGATTGATCTCCATTGAAGCGTATTCTGACTTTCTTGTAGGCGCAACCCTCCAAAAGCGCATCAGCTACTCTGTCACGACCCGCACCCACTGTTAGGGTACGAGAACGTAACAACGCCCAGCCTACGCCGCAGTGTCGGTGGTAGAACGCTGTCCTAGGTCACATCATCTAACAATATAATGCTAAGCAGATACAGTCTCAATCACATTTAAGGTAGAGCATGATAAGGTTAGATAAAACATAAAATCCAAAGAGATACGGGAGATAGAAGTCTAAGTGTCTAAGATACAAAAACCCAGAAATACATCTCAAAACTCAAATACAGTAATCCACAAAGTAAATACAACTCCAGAGAAATGAAATAACTATCTAAACAACCTCTAAGGTGTCTCCTCTAGGCTAGCAGGCAACCTCCAAGCTATCTGTAAAATTTATCAACAGGTCCAGTCAGGACAGGAACGAGCACATCTCATCTAGAAAACCCAAGTAAATGACAGAGAACTATAAAGCAGTTATAGGCAGTTGTATTGATGAAAATGGCAGTTTATATTCAGGTGATGGTAAGAAAGACAGATATGGTGCAAGGAAAGTAAATAACTAAACAAGAGAAGAATCATAGCAATGAGTCTGTAAAAATAGAACTAGCTGAACCAGGGTAATATGATATGAAATCCAGACAATAATGTAGACCAGTGTAACTCCAATGTAAGTCCAGTACAAGATGAATCTAATATAAGATGAATCTAGTAAGGGACGATTCCAGTTATAGTGATCAATGATTCCAGGGTGAGTCCAGCCTATACTCTAACAGTGTGTTTTAAAATACCGAGATCGACATATAAACGGCTGTGGGTAATCCGACACACCTCTCACTGATTAGGCGAGAGATGGCTATCATTCCAGTAGATTCCAGTAGGGGTGATTCCAGTAATGGGATATGTCTACATGTCTTACTCTAGTATTTTCCCTTCCGGCAAGTAAATCCAGAATTTCGACACAATGATTCAAGATGAGTCCAGCCAAAATATAATGATACCAGTAAATGATTCTAGTAAATGATTCCAGTAAATGATTCCAGCAGGTGATTCCAGTAATAGAAGCCAAAAATGATGATACCAGTAATAGAGGCTACAAAATAAATGTGTGTCGTATACATGAATCCAGTAATATCCACACGTGTTGTAACAGAGAATCGCATACAACTAACTAGAACTGAAATACAGTAATTGACAAATAAATGAGAGAACTATCAGAGAATGTACTCGCCTGATAACCTGAACAACTGATAAGTATAGGGAGTCCAACTGAAGCCACAGAGTCCTATTTAAAGCAACACAGGTTACAAGGTGTCTGGCTCCTAATTAGAACAGCATAAGTCACAACATGTCCAGAAGGGTAATATAAAGCACTACAATGCATTCTACATAAATCTAGGTCAAACTAGGCCAAAGTCAACCCTTGGTCAACTACACTAGTCAAACTAGGTCAAACTAGGTCATGTCCTAACCCAGAAAGTCTTACTAGGCCTAACCAAGACTATCCTAGCAAGCACACATCAATACAAGGCTATACAAGCCAACATACATCCAACTCTATATAACATGCAATTATTCAATACTCAAATAGGAAAGAATTCACATTGGATATACATTAGGTAATATATTACTTTAAGCTATATATGTCTACACATATATACACATGCATATATTGGTATTCAACATTAGGTCTATAATCACGGCATTTCAAATGGTTATATAAACTTATATATTACAACACAATATGCTAACATATATATAATATACATACATAGCTAAGTTAACTATATTCATAAATACTTATTTAAGAGGCTATGTGTGTGTATGTGAACATGGCAAAGGGGCAAGTGAGGGTTAAATGGGCATACATAGTATATACATATCAAAGAGTGTCAAAGTATAAGTGAACAATGTGTCAAGTGTGATAGTGTCAACATAGTGTAAGGGAGTACATGAGGTAATATAGGATTTGTGTTAACATAGAACATTACATCTCATTAACTTGTATATTGCATACATTACATCTATTATTATATTACATTCATGCTTGCATTCATTCATCATTCATTATTCTCTTGCACCACTATATGCACCATACATTACATACTATGGAACCTACATATTCATTACAAGCCATACTTATACATGCTTACATTAGATAGGATACTTACACCTCATACATTATTTATTTAACCATTTACTCATGCTTATATTCTCTATTTAATTACATAATGTATATACATTAACATGGGTTAAAATCAAATAGAACATTATATTACACACAAGGGTGCACAAAATACATATGCCGAATAGTAACTCCTACTAATAATCAATACTGTACCATTTCAGCATGAATTAAAATTTAGGATTAAAGTATGTTATAGATCTATGTGTTAGCTTTCCGAAACTTTAAACGGATCACGTTTTCGTTTCCGAAAACTCCCGAAATCGCAAAAACATCGAGAACGCGTTTATCTTTCGTACAGCTGACACTCAAATAATTCTCCAGAAATTTACAGAAAGAATTAGGCCTATTAATACATGTTTTTGGAAAGCTAACTTCAATACGCTTCTTTTAAAAAAAACAGAAGATTAAACCGAGCTTTGAGCTAGAAGTTATGACATTTCTAATTAGGGCTGAAATTAAAAACGTGGATAAAAATCATGACGGATTTAGGTAGTTTGAGACAAAAGAACACAAGTATATAACATAATATATCAAGAACTCACTCTCTACACTAATATGTATATATGAGACACTATAGAACACATCTCCAATACAAAAATATGAGATTAAACATGTAATAATTCATTCATACATAACAACAACGCATAGTGTGTCCAAATTTGGGATTTTCCCATATGGACACAACCACAACACAAAGGACACTCCTATGACCTCCAAATGGACACGAAATGGACACAAATGGAGATACAACTATAGGGTCATTCCTATGGGTTGAAAATAGACCTATATGCATAAGAAAATGAAAAGAAGAAGGGATTTATACCTCCCGGTAGACCGAATCGAAGAAAAGCCTTCCCGGAGCGACACCGACACGTAGAGATTCCAAAAGGACACGAACGAGCTCCGAATCCTCCTAAACTTGGGTAGCTTCCTCGTTGGCTAGAATGGAGAAGGAAAGAAGAAGATTTGGTGGTGAAATGGAATGATTTGGTGGAGAAATTGCTAGGGATTGCTCTCTAGGAATTTGGTGAAGAACAAGAGAGAGAGTGTGGATGAGAATAATGAAATAAACTTGAGCCTATCCTCTCCCAAAGTGGCTGGCCATATGGGGCTATTTGTCCTATTATGGTAAGGTCCATAATGCTCCCACTAACCTATTCTATGAGTATTAGGAAAGGGCTAATTGGTTGGGGCTAAATTAGTCATTCTAAAGTCTCTAATCATACTAACCTTATCCATAATAATTAGTATAACCTCTAACTAAAATATTCCTATCATGTGGACTAAAATTAATATCATGTGGGCCATGCCTAACTAGTGTGTGGGTCCCACTAGAGTCAAACTACCCCCAGGTCCCCGTTTCAAGTCGGATTGAGTTGAAATTCGAACCCAACTCAAATAACCCCAAACAATATCATAAATAATAAAATAATATCAAAATAATTCAAAGAGGTCAAATGCAAAAAATATTCTTAGGCCAAAAATGATATTAAAATATCATAATCACATGGTTAGGCTCTAGGTCAAACAGTCTCTAGGGTTTCACTAGCAAAACGTCAAAACCACAAGTCATTGATTTAAATAATTTTAAAATGATTTAAAATCACCAAAAATTATATCATAAATTAAATATCATTATTAAAATAATTATAAACACAAAATTTTAAAATTACCCTCATTTGGGAAACTGGGTGCTACATACTCGACTGAAGCGAGCAACTTCCTGAAGCAGCAATTGGCCCGGGTTTCCAGAAGGCGCAGAAGGTCTCAAAAGCCGAGGATGGGCAGGACAGAGCACAACCTGTGGCTCTTCGGGTCGGCCATCCACCCACAAGATGTTGCCTAGGTTCGAACTCCTCATAAGAAGCGTTCCAGCACGTTCCGAGGTTCATCAATAGTACTTCTACAAAGGCTTAGCCCATTTGAACGAAGGAATCCTCAACCAAAATCCGACTTAGGCAAGGCCAATCGCCGCTCGAAGCTAAGTCTAGATCCAGCATAGTATTGAAGGACAAGAAGAAGAAGAAGAAGACGTGGCTCTTCAGAAGAAACTTCCCCTTAATATAGGGCAAAAGTGGTCCAAAATGTAGGTCACATGACCGACAATCAAAGTTCCCACATTAATGGGATGAACCAAGGACTCAGCACGATGAACCTCATGAAATAAAGTTCATTCGACTAAGTCCTAGACTATCCTAGGACCCCTTGAAATTTCCTAAGTAATGGTGGCAATTAAGATGGAGTTATTCATTAAGGAGCAGTCATTCATTGCTCTTTAAAAGAAGATTCCAAAGCCAATGTCTTCAATCAGAGGTGCAGTTACATTCCTGTGCCAACCTCAGGCACAAACTGGTGATGTTTTCATACCACCTCAACTCTAACGGCACAACACTCTGCTCTGACCCAGAAGCTCAACTATCTTTCGTCAGAGACTTGGGAGATACCATTGCATCCAACACAAGTCCACCTGCCGCTCCAAAAGCACAATAACATCGTTAACCTGAAGCACAAGCCTACTCGTCACCCTAAAGCACAGTGACTTTGTCGCTCGAAACTGTACAGCCTTCTCGTTGCTCATACGCACAGACGCTCCGTCGTCTTCGAAGCATAGTCCACTCATCGCCTGAAAGCACAGAGGCACCGTTGTCCCCAGAAGAACAGTTTACTCGTCACCCCATAAGCGCAACAGTACTTAGACCTCGCCAGAGGTACAGGAAGCATGGTTCTACCCAGTCGGTTTGCTTAAACTGACTCTCTCGAAGATAAGATTTGGATTAATCATGATTGATATCTTATCAAATTGATTTAAATATTAGACGAGGATCAATCAGGATCCAAATATGAGATAAAATCCTAAGATTTACTCGGCTGCATCTGAATAAGCAAATCATCACATGCCACGTGTCTCATCCTTTTGTTATTTTGATAACCACCAGAGACCTCGATTAAGGAGAATCTCAATGTCTGCCACGTGTTAGTGCTGCAGAAGCCCCCGCCATACAATGACGGCAGATTCTTTTATATCTCAAAACCCTAATACACATCGCATATGTGCTCTCTTTTCCTATTGTAGAAGCATGAAAAGTCTCAGCTGAAGACATCCCTTCTCCAAAGCGCAGAAGATGCAAAAGACTCAGGCTCAGTGCTAAAAGACAAAATAGAAGATATAGAGAGAGGTCCCTTTATTTTCATGTTTACCAATGTCTAGTACAGACACATCAGGACCATACATAAGGGACTAATTCTGTTCTTCTACAAATGATCTAGTACAGATTCGACAGAACCCTAGAGGGATCTACAAGGGATGTAGTCTTTATCGAAGCGTAGCCTTCCTTCTTCTCGATGCACACGCTAGAGGATTGACCTACACCGAAGCATGTTATGATATTCTTGTGGGTACAGCCTCTCAGAAGTATATCAGTAACTTAGCACTTTAAAAAGCCAGAGCGTTCAAGCCAGAGGTGCAGCTACCTTCCTGCACCAACCTCAGAAACAAGATGGTGGTAGGCCCTCCTCCCCTTTTTTTTTTTCCAAAAGTCAATGTCTTCACTCCAGAGGCGCAGCTACCTGCCTGCGCCAAACACAAGATGCGCAAGGGTGTCATACCCTTTCTTTCGCAGTCAACACCCTCACTATTCAGAAGTACAGCTACTTACCTGCGTCCGTATGAGGTGCAGGATGCTGATATGCTCACACCATCTCCATTCCCATGGCACAGTCATCTGGTCCGGATCAGAAGCTTAAGTCACTTCTCTACAAGAGACTTGGGAACTCCCCTCGCAACCAATATAAGTTAACCCGTCGCTCTAAAAGCACAATAACCTCGTCAACCTGAAGCACAAGCCTACTTGTCGCCTACAGCACAATGACTATGGTATCCCGAAACATAGCTTCATAAGTTGCTCTGTACGCACATAAGTCTCGTCATCATTCGAAGCCAAGTCCACTCGTAGCCTGAAAGCACAGAGGTTCTGTCGTCTCCAGAAGCACGATCTACTCGTCACCCCAGAAGCAGAGCAGCACTTAGTCCTTACCAGAGGCGCAGGAAGTATGGGTCTACCCTAATTGGTTTGTTTAAACTGCCTCTTGCAGAGAAGATTAGGATTAAATCATGATTGATACCATATCAAATTGATTTAAATCTTAGACGAGGAACAATTAGACTCCAAATCTAGGATAAAATCCTAAGATTTACTCGACTGTATCCGACCAAACAAATCGGCACGTGACACGTGTCACCTCCTTCGGTTATGTTTATAACCACCAGAGATCTCGTTAGAGGGGAATCTTGATGTCCGCTACGTATCAGTGCCGCAGAAGCCGGCACCGTGCAATGACGACAGATTCTTTCATATCTCAGGAACCCTAATACACATCGCATATGTGCTCGGTTCTCTATAAATAGAAGGAGTTCTTCTTCTACCATGTCACAACCATTTTTTTTTCTATTTAAGGGTATTTTGGTAATTATAAATTTCTTTGATTATTCTATATATATTATATTATTGGTGTAGTTATTTTTGGCCTTATGACAATATAGCCTTGGTGCAACCTAGCTTAGTGTCTCACCATGACTTAGTGACCTAGTAGTATGATTTGTTAGGATTACTAATCCTATTCTAAGGTTAGAAGCTATTGGCATATTGATTAGGGGCTAGTTAACAACTTCTTTTTAATTAATGTTTTATTTTAGCCATAGAAAAGAGGCCCAAGCCTATCCATTAGGAAAGCCTAGTCCATCCAAGTGTGGCCGGCGAAGCTAGATCTTGGGAATTTATCTCTCTTTTTCATTCATTCTCACCTGGAAAACCTAAGTAAATATCTCTCCTAACTTTTTCATTTCTTCTCCTTTTAAACCCTAGTCTTTTGTATTAGGTTCTGATCATTGTTTATAAATTATTGTTGGTGAGGAAATTCAGAATTTGAGTGCATTAGAGTTTTGGAGACGCAAGGAGGTTCTACACAATTGAAGCTTTCTATAGGAATTCATCTCAACAGGTAATTTCTCCAAAACTCTATAATTTCATGAACTATTCCCGTAGATGCATCCATCTAGGTGTCCTCTAGTTGTAGGATGAGTTTTGTAGGAATTTGTATTGATTTGGTGTCCGTATAGGACACGTATCAGTGTTCTTGTATTGGTGTTTGATGAAATGTCACAAAGGAATTTTAGTTCATAATTTTGAAATCTAATTGAATGGATTTGTAGATCTATGTATGACTTTTGATGTTGTATTGGACTGAGCACGTATTGAGTCATGTTTGTGTCCAAAATTGGACACGGACCACAGCACGACACACGCGCGTGCGTGCCCTGCTGATCGGGTGGCAGTGCGCAGTGTCTGTGTCACTTAGACATACAAAACTTGGTGTATGGCTTGGGGACATGACTGACATGTTAGCCCCCAAGTGCCATGTCATCTCGTTTTGTGTTGGACTCGCAAATCGAGCCGCACGGATCTGGGCCTGTCGTGCACGCGCGTGCAAGCCGACCGTGATACGACCTTCATGTCATTTCTAGACATGTCGTGGTGATGTGTCAGGGACTTGAATGTATAGCCCTATACCTGGGCTAGGTGTGGGCATGAGCACATGACTCCACGTGGCCTGTGTCGTGTCCACGAGGACGAGACACGGCCGCACAAGAAGATTGATACCGTGTTCACTATTTTTGTGTTTTGAGAGTTTGGACACCTTCGTGTCCACTTGCTTGGACACGAATACTTCCCCCTGACACGCACACATAGGGAGAACACTCTGGTCACCCTAATTTGGAATAATAATGGATTTAGAGTTTCGAATTTAGGGTTTACCAATATCACTGATACATGTTCAGTTTTCCTAGAAATTTCAGAGTTTTAATATCACTTTAAATTGTTAATTGATGATTAATTTGTAATGTTAACATATATATATATATATATATATATATATATATATATATATATATATATATATATATATATCTGAGATGCGTGTCTACACATTTGGGTTTTGTATTGGTTTCAGGATTCTTAGAGTTCTCAGATTTATTCCTTTCGAAAAACCCCTATATTTTTGGGATTTTTACTTATATTTTAAAATTTTAGGCGTGTTTATTAGTTTTTATTTTAATTCTAAAATTTCTCTTTTTAAATAAATATACGTAACTAGAAATTTTTTTAGTAGATTGTTATACTTTGAATAATAGTCCTAACTTGGTACAGAGTATTTATCAAAATATGATTAAAAAATATTTGATAATATTAGAATTATTTTTATTATTATTTATATACTTTATTAGATGTCAAATGCTTCATTTTTAATGCATTGTTTATATGAGTGAATGCAATAAAAAGGTTTTATTTACATATATAGATATAGGTTATAAACTAATTATTGGCAATTTATTTTTAGTAATTAATATTAAAAAGGTATTAGTGTGAATAAGTAATTATAAATGTATATACAAATATAAATGAATAGATATAAGCTCAATATATGAGTATATTATTGAATTTAAATTCTTTGTATATAAAATTTTGCTAAATTATGTTACTAGTAAGCTTTTAAATATATGATAAAATATATGCCTATATATATTTCAATAGCTTAAATTAGATTTTAATTTTTTTTTCTTGTAAAATATTTGTTAACAAGCAGTTATTATATACTTCATATATATACCATGAATACTCATGTATACTATAATACATATAGCATATGTATATAAGGATATATGACCCTCTGTCTCACGAGTTAATGGAAAAACTCGTGAGAGTTACAAATCTCACGATTTAAAGAAACCAGCCCTCTTCCGATCCCCAAGTGCGAAAATCAGCACTCGAATGGGAAGGATTTAAATCAATCCTTACAAATCTTTTAAATTTTTTGTTCCTATTATATCCCAAACCCAATTCTCTACTGGATTGGTTTGAAAGCAGATTTAAATCGAATTTAAATTCGATTATAGATCAAAATTCAAACATCATGCCTAAAGGGACCAGTCCGATCGGAAGAAGGGATTTTTCCTAAAGTTCTCTCTAGATACGACTGCCCTTGCAAACTCGAAGTCTTTCCTCTATTACCACGCATCCTCTCGGCAGCCTGAACGAAGCCCTCGACCGCCTGACCCGGCCGTGCGACCCCGGAGTGGAGGTCGGACCGAGCCCAGACAGGGCACTCTGTTTCTAAGCATCCGCCAGGTACTCAAGTTCCCTCCAACTTTTCTTTAATTCTACCCGACAAGTTTTCGATCTAGAAGATCCTAGGTAAAGCCTATATGACCCTCTTCAAATCCCTTCTAAGGAATTTTGTTATACCCCATCAGATCGACCAGAAACACGACACAAAGTCGAGCTAAAACCTGTCGAGAACAGAGCAGTAAGGCTATCCAAAACCACGACTTGGAAGCCAGTTTTTGAACCACATATTAGGGATTTTGAAAAACTAATTCAAGTTAGTTGCAGACAACATATACGGCATCAAAATGATCTTCATAGTTTCGATTTTCAATTATGAAATAATGAGATAAACCAGTTTGAAATTCCGGAAAAACAGTTTTCGAAACGATAATTTTCAATAGAACTTTCCCGATACGGCATGCGCCCCGACAAACCAGGTGATGTGGTCACGCACTATTCGTATCAAAAGGCGCATATGGATGTTATCGACGTGTGGGAACTGACGGAACTCGATTTCGTTGCGTACGCGCGACGAAATCAGTACGTATCCGTCGAGATACCCCCGTATCGACATTTTGCAAACTTGACCATAACTTCGTGCATGTTCGTTGGATCAATGTGAAACTTACGCCATCAGGACCGTATTAATTTTTTGGTCCTATATGCCAAGTTTGGTCCGATTCTGAGAAGGTTGATCGGAACGCCAAATTGGCGGGCCCATAGCTCGATCCAACGGGCGATTTTGTGCACGGTCTGCCGGAATCCAACTTTGGACATACGGTTGGGTTCGTCTCCTCAAATTGGACCCATAGACATTTAGTTTGACGACTTTAGAGACCGTAGATTTTGGCACGCATTTCGGTGCAAAACGGGTCCAACGGCAGATATCGTTTTGACCCGAAATTACGATTTTGCCCTGTTCCCGAATTAGACTTTTGGACAGGCGTTTCCTAGGTATTTCTTTTATGCCAAATCTGTTCGTGATATTTATTTCAGCATCCGAGGTCGTTCGTAAAAGTTAGCTTTTATTGCTTTCCTATTCTGACGATTTGAGTCATCAAGCATCGCCATTCTGCTCATTACCTCCAAGTAAGATACCTTGCCATCTGCTATTTATTTACTTAGCTTATATTCATGCATTATTTATTATTTACTTCTGTAAAATAAACTGTGATACTTTGTTAAATAAAGTTATATTTCCTACTATTTATTTACTTATTACACATTAAAACCGAGAGCTAAGGGACCGCCATGTTGTGTTGCACTCATAGGCCTTGACACATTTGTACCACAGAGTTGTGAGTTACATATAGAACTCGGACATGCATGATTGGCTGGCCACCGGTACGTATAAGCCATGCGATAGAAATAACCGCTAATTGGGGTTGCATGCTTAATTTGACTTAGCGGTTAATAGAGGTTTTGTGTTATGGATACAACATAGTAGGAATTGGACGGGGAGGACAGTACCTTAGCATATGGGCTACTATGCACTTTACCTTTTGTAACCCATGAGCTCCGTCGGAGACGCGGGTGAGATTACCCATGATCAATGACGGCCACTGGCATTCTACGGAACGTCATGCTATTATTGATTAGGCCTCTGGTGCCCCAAGTGGGAACCATGTCGATCCTATTTTAGCCAGGGCCCATGCGTTGAAGGATGTTCTTAAAACTGCATTCACTTAGATTGGTTAGGCGCCCTTATCCGTTAGGTATGAGTACTCTTGGTTTGGGTACTTGTATCTGACCGTAGTTTGGAACAATAACTTGTCGCGGATTAGTTCGCCACATCTTGTCCTTGTTTGGTTGTAGGTGTGGCTTACTACTCCAATGAGAAGGTATTGAACCTTGTTGGGGTCCGAATACCATATTGGATTCGTGACTTGGAAAGATACTTCCCCATGGGTTAGTGTACCATCTTTTGTCCTTGTTTGGTTGGGAAGATGGTACGCTAATCCAAATTGTGAGGTATTGGACCATGTTATGATCCGATCTGACTTATTACTATTGAGCAGTTTATATTCAGTTTATGTGGCATTTCCTTTTTGTATCTTATTATGTCCCTCTGAGGATCTGGTGATCTCTCCAGATATAGGTGTGCAGGACTTTCCACAGGAGTATGGCTCCGGTATAGACTCATCCTTTACGCTCGAGCGAGTCATACCTTCTGATCACAGCTGCCCATATTGGGTCGAGGAGCCTATTTAGTTATCTTTTCTTATTCTGTTTATCTTAGAGGTTGGATTCTTTTTCTTTCAGTTTATTTTAGTACCGATAGTGGATTTATCTCCGCTTGGTCAACCATTATATTTTGACATTCACTTGATTTATGAGTTACCATTTTCCTTACATTATACTATGGATGAGATATAGCTTTTACCTGTGACTGTCTCTTATTATTATTCACAATACAGCTTATGTGTATATTCGAGATTTTTATATATTGGAGTATATCTCGTATATATGCAGCTGGCATGCTGCGTTCCTAGTCCTACGTATTTTGGGACTGGGGCGTTACACCTTTTCCCTATTTCCATTTTTTCCTTTACTATCACACATATTTTGCTATAAATAGAACTTTCCCCTTATTGTACAGTTACACTCACACACACACCCACAGTACACATACACATAGGTATAGCTCTCATATGTGTGTATATATATATATATATATATATATATATATATATATATATATATATATATATATATATAGCTACCTATGTATATATATTTGTATATATATATATATATATATATATAAAATATATATATATAAATATATATATATATATATATATATATATATATTTTATATATATATATATATATATATATATATATATATATATATATATATATATATATATATATATATATATATATATATATATATATATATATATACATAGGTAGCTATAAACATAGGTAGCTATAAACATATATACATAGGTAGCTATAAACATATATATTTGTATATAGCTATAAACATATATATTTGTATATATATATATACATAGGTAGCTATAAACATATAGGCATTAATATATATATATATATATATATATATATATATATATATATATATATATATATATATATATATATATATATATATATATATATATATATATATATATATATATATATATATATATATATATGATTAGAGAATGTGATACCTAAAATACTTAATGTGTATCTTGTGATTGTTAATAGATATAGTCTAAGGGTTAATGAGTCAGATTAGGATTGACCCCATGAGCCTAAAGTGGCCTAGTTGACTATCAAGTCGACCAAGTTGACAAAAGTCAACTTTAAGTCAAACTTGATCCAAATCAACTCAAGTGAGCTTAAAATGACTAGATAAGTTGTGTTTGACCTAAATTTGGTAGATAGACTAGTTGACTTATGGTTGACCAGGTTTGACCAGAGTTGGCCAAGGGTTGACTTTGACCTAGAAGGACCTAGAATCATTTAGAATGCGTTGTAGACTATTCTTATTTCATGTTAGACATGTTATGACCTGTGTTGCTCTAAAATAG
Organism: Iris pallida; assembly: GCA_029216955.1. Lineage (NCBI taxonomy): Eukaryota > Viridiplantae > Streptophyta > Magnoliopsida > Asparagales > Iridaceae > Iris > Iris pallida. The sequence goes on from JANAVB010030019.1 coordinate 145,616, forward strand.
GACTCAGATACTCCAGCTCAGACTCATATTCTCACAGACAGCCAGGATATCAAGCGAGTACATTTTCTGACCGTCTTATACTTGTTAGAAATTATATTCTTGTCATAGTTTAATTTACTTAATGCTGACACGACATTATCACAGATTAGTACTATATGGATCTTTATATGAGATGTTATCCCCCTCGGGTGTATCAAATACATCGTGTCATTTGCTTTTCACGAACGTCATGTATTTTGTGGACTCTTATTATTTATGTATACTCATGTGCTCTCATGTACTCTCATGATCTCATGAGCTTCATGTATAAACTATCATGTACAATAACATAACCTGTCTAGATCCTTGTGTATTTATTGGGGCATGGGGTAGTAGAAATAGTCATGTGAATAATTCCATAGTAGTGTAATCATGTACAAACTCTTTAGTGTAATCATGTGCAAATCAAGCCGTTCACATGTCTATCTTGTACTCTAAATCACATAGTCACTTACAGTTCTCTATTATCATATATAGATAGATTGTTATCAGTTTATCTTTTCTTTTCATGCTTATTTTTTACAGAGTTTCATGTATCTTAGCCAATCACATGCTTTATATTTTCTGTCAAGAATATGAACTGCGTAAGATGTATTGTGCTCGTTCCCGTCCTGATTGGACTGTTAAAAATATTACAGGTGATGAGGAGTAGTTCTGTCCTACGTATTATGGCACATGCTTAGATGATACCGGTGACTTGGACCCTCAGGAGGATCCTACAATTGCTGAGGACTTGTCTAGATTAGATTTTTAGACTACTTTCCCCTTGTTGTCTTACTTATATACTTTCAGTTTTTGGGTATTAATAGATGTTATATATTCAGATATTACTTTCATTTATAGTTGGTTGGAGATTACTCTTTTATTTTATCTTTTCATCTATTCTCTTTATTCCACCTTAGATGCTGTGATTGAGTTGTACCTTTATATTGTTCTTCTTTTGGAGTGTATATCATTGTACAGGTTTGATTATTGCTAGATGTTGTGACCAAGGACGACGTTCTACCGCCGATACTGCGGCATAGGCTCGACGTACGCACTTCTCGTGCCCTTACACTGGGTGCGGGTCGTGACACATTTTAGTGGTAGCCCATGCAGGTCGTCGCAACTAGTGCAATTTTGTGGCGGTACTCGAATTAGAGTATCGTTACAGCCTGTAGTAGGATATATGATATAAGTTAAGGTACTCAATCACATTAGGAAAACTCTTATCTAATTCTTGCTGTTAATTGCCTTCTTTTGAAATGAACTTTCCTCCTTTGATTATATCGCTTCCTTCTCAGTAATTGATTCTTTGTTTTGATCTGTCTTCAGGATGGTGTAGACACAATCGCAGCGCTCTGGTCAAAGGAATACCGCTGAGAGGTCTGTTACTTCTCGCCCGACTCAATAGGGCCTATGGACCACAGTACCTCTTGTTCCAGCTCAGGTGGGACCGTCTGCAACTTTTAGGGGTGCTCCTCCACCGGTTCTGAGGACTTCCCTAGGGGTTCAGGGGATGCTACTACCACCACCTCAGGGAACAGTCGATATGGAAGAGTTCTTTGCCTTCATGCAGCAGATGATGGAGACCCAGCGAAGCCAGGCGAAGGATATGAGGCAGGGCATTGACAATACCCATCAGTTAGCCATGGCGGCAGTAGAGAAGGTGACTGCCCAATCGCAGGAGGGGCAGATACAGCCATACCAGCCGAGGACTCCGGGCATTCAGGATTTCCAGAAGATGCGGCCGCGAGACTTCAAGGGTACCGAGGGTATCCTATATGCCGACGACTGAATCGAGCATATAGAGGAGATCTTCCATCTCACGAAGATACTAGCTAGGCTTCAAATAGAAGCAGCGGGCAGCCAGATGCAGGACCTTACCTGTACATGGTACCAGACCGACCCTAGGATTAGTACATAGGGGCAGACTTGGGAGTCTTTCAAAAGCTCTTTAAGGAGAAGTTCTTCCCCGACACAGCACTTGGCGCTTTGGAGACGCAGTTCGAGAATCTGGTCCAGGGGAACCAGACAGTAGAAGAGTACGCTGGAGAGTTCTGCCATCTGGGCAGATTTGTGGAGGGCCTGAGTGAGACAGCAAAGGCTAAGAGATTCAAGAAGGGCTTGATTAAGGAAGTCAAGTCCTTGACCAAGAGCAATAAAAACACTACTTTCGAAAAGATTCTGATGGGAGCTATGGAAGCGGAGGACGACCTCGAACTGAAACTGAAAAGAGGTCGTGATTCATATGGAGCCAGCGGCAGTGGAGGCCAGGCCAAGAGGCCTCATTAGCAGCAGCAACATCAGCAGAAGCCGTTTCAGCAGCAGCAGTTCCAGAGTCAAAGTTGTGCGCCTTTTCAATAGAAGCAGATACAGTAGGCGTCTAGACAACAGCAAATTAGCAGTTCACTTTCTGTAAGAAGCCATGACATATGTGGAACAAATGCAGAAAGAGGCTAGGCAAGTGCCTCCTTTATGGATCAATGGAGAACCAGTTGAGGGATTGTCCCATGTCTTCGGGACGTACAACATAGGGAGCAGGAGCCAAGGCTCTGACAGGGCAGCAGAAGGGACTATTGTCGACCCAGCAGCAGAAGTTTACCCAGTACCAGCAGCAGACCAGAGGAGGTCAGCAGGGACGAGCCTTCGCCATGTCAGCGGAGGATGCAGAGGCAGAAGGAGATCTGATAGCAGGTTTTGTTCTTCTTGACTCCTTTCCTGCATTTGCTTTGTTTGATTCGGGGGCTTCCCATAGTTTTGTGTCTGTATCTTTTGCTGTTAGACACCATCTTTCTTCTGATCCATTGCCTAGGACTTGCAAGATCACGATCGGGGATGGTATCATCATCGTCCGTGATGTTTTCAAGGATCGGAGAGTAGTTTTGGGAGGCAGAGAACTGGATGTGAGTCTACTCGTAATGACATTACCGAACTACGATATTGTACTCGGTATGGATTGGTTGATCAGGCACCATGCCAGTATAGATTGTCGCGGTGGTAGAGTTCTCTTCAGAGTGCCAGGAGAGCTAGAGTTCGAGTTCACCAGACGAGAGATGGACCAGAGCTGTAACACCCACTTTTCTAAAATAAGGGTAATTTTGAACTTTTATAATTTTGATTAATCGATAATAAGATTTAACTCATGTTGTAATTTTTGGTAATTTTTTAATCAATTTAAAACTAATTAAAATGTTGAATTATAATTTTGATGGTTAACTAGTTAATCCCTAGTTTTGCTAAGCTTAGAGACTAACCATGGGGACCTAACCATGTGATTAGAATGACTATTTACAACTTTTTAGGCTAAGGGTATTTTGGTCATTTTGTGACTTTTGAATTATTTAGGATTTTGATTAATTGGTAAATTTTAGATTATTTTAATAATAATTAAATTGATGTATTATGATTTTGGTCATTTTTTATATTTTAATATTTTGGGAAAATTTTATATTTTTAATATTGTTTTTATTGGATTTGTTTAGTCGGGTTTGAGTTTCGTCTCGTTTTGACTTGTATTGTGACCCGGGTAGCTTGAACTCTAGATGGGACCCAATATTAAGTTAAGCATGGCTCACAAGACCCAACATTAAGTTAGTTAATTAAACTAATTTTTATCATGTTAGAATGGTTAAGTTAGAGACTCAAAACTAGATCATTTTGACCCCAAACTTGAACCTAGTATAGACTTAACCATATGAGACTAGAGAGGGGCAATTAGGACATTTCCCATTAGCCCTAATGGACTCTTTATGGCAGTCACCTTTAGGGGAGAATGATTCATTTCATTCATTACAATCTTGTCTTTTTTATTTTTCTTTTGTTCTTTCCCAATTTTAGAGAGCCTTCCCATTGATTTGATCTCCAAATCAAATCATTCCTTCACCAAACCTTCCCTCAATCATTCCTATTCTCCAAGAGAAGGGTGCTACCAAGGATTGGAAGAGGAGTGCAAGGAGGAGTGTCCACTTTGAGGGATCTTCGTATCGGAGCCGTGTCCTAAAGGATTTCATTGGGATTCCACTCCCAATAGGTAAAACCCATCCTCTAAATCGATTTTCTTTGTATATAAATTAGTTTTGAATCTGTAGGATCCATCCTCATGTATGTGTCCCATTTAGATTCAAATTTGAGACCATTTGGAGCTCTCTTGAGGATTTTAGATATGTTTCTTGTGTCCTACTTGATAGATCCCAAATTAGGACACCCCATGTGTATGTATGTATGATAATAGTTTAAATAAATATTTAAATTCAGTTTTAGAATGGTTAGAGAGTGGATTGATCTTAGTTAGGATGGTTAGAATGAGTTTCATTTGGCTACCTATGTTTGTATCCAAGTATCTTGGCCTATATGTGTTCTTTTGTCAAATTCGTCATAATTTTTATCCACATTTTTATTAACCAAAGCAACTTAGAAATGTTATAACTTTTAGCTTAGAACTCCAATTTATCTCCCGTTTTTTTAAAAGAACTATATCGAAGTTATCTTTCCAAATATATATTTTAATAAGCCATATTCTTTCTGTAACTTTCTGTAGAATTATTTGAGTGTCAGCTATATGAAAGACGAACGTGTTTTGGTATTTTCGCGATTTAGGGAGCTTCCAGACACAAAAATGCGATCCGTTTGAAGTTTCGGAAAGCTAACACGAAGGGCTACAACATAATTTAATCCTAGAGTTTAGTAGAGGCCCAATTGGTACAGTATTGGTTTTAAGTAGAAGAGTGACTATACGATATATGCATTTTGTGTAATCTATGAGCCTATGTAGTTTGGGTATTAAATGAATATAGAGTATGTAATACATGATATGTTAGATGAATAAAATGATATATATATGATATATATTCTCTTTACATTAATGTATAAATATATGGTTGAATGCAAGCATGTAGGAATGCAATTAATATAATGTATGTAAGCAATGCATAAATGCATGAATGAAAGAATGATATACAATGTATGCATGAAAGTATATAATGAATGCTAGATATGAATACAAGGTATATATGTAATGATAGATATGAATGCATAATGTATAAATATTATAATATAATATATAATGATAGCATGTATGGTAATGTAGAATATATGATGCAAGCATGTATATGTCCACTGTTTTTCCTTTTCCTTACATTTTCCTTCCCTTCCCTTTCCATTTCAGTTTTTTCCTTTTTTTTCCTCTTCTATTTTCACATGTTATATACAATGTATATAATGTATAGATGCATGTAAGTATGTAATATGCATGAATGAATATCATATATGAATGAATGAATCAATCAAAGGTATAAGTAAAATATAATGCATTATAATGAATGTTAACATATATAATGTATAAAAGTATGTATGTAAATGTGCATGGATGTATATATCTATGTAACTATGTAAATATGCATGATGTAACATATGCCTATATAAATAAATATGTATGTAATGTGGATATGCATGTATGTATGAAGGTATGTATTTATATATATTATCTATTTTATATTATGCATTGTTGTGGTTCACATTGTCTTGTGATTGTGTGAGTGCTAGCCTAGGCTTGGTTAGGCCTAGTGAGACTTGTTAGACTTGTTGGGCTAGGACTTAACCTAGTTGACCTAATTTGACTAGTATGGTTGACTAGAGTTGACCAAGTGTTGACTTTAGTCTAGTTTGACCTAGACAGCATGCAGATGCATTGTACATTTCATTTATCATCTTTCGTATACATCTTGACCTGTGTTGCTCTAAATAGGACTCTGTGGCTTCTGTTTGGACCTCTATACCTATCAGCTGTTTAGGTTATCAGGCGAGTACATTCTCTGATAGTTCTCTCATTTAATTGTCAATTACTGTACTTCAGTTATAGTTAGTTTTATGTGATTCTCTGTTACAACACATATGAATATTTCTGGATTCATGTATGTGACACACATACCTTACTTATCTGGCCTCTATTACTGGAATCACTGGAATCATTCCGGAATCTATTTCTGGAATCATTATATTTTGGCTGGACTCATCTCGATTCTTGTGTCAAATTTTGGATTCATTTGTATTACGGGGCAGGAAAATATTGAGTAAGACATGTAGACATACCCCAAATCTTGAATCTCCCAACTGGAATCTACTGGAAGCATAGCCATCTCTCGCCTGATCAGTGAGAGATATGCCTGATACCTACAGCCGTTTATATGTCGATCTCAATATTTTAAAACACACTGTTAGAGTATAACTGGTCTCACCTGGATTCTTGATCACTACCTAGAATTATCTTATACTGGATTTATCTTGTATTAGATTCACCTCGTACTGGATTTATAGTAGTTTTACACTTGTTTTGCATTTACTGCCTGGACTATTATGTTACTTTAGTTCAGCTAGATTTATTTTACAGTCTTCATTGCCATCATTCTTATCTTGTTTTAGTTACTTTACTTTCCTTGTATCTTACTGCTTCTCTATACTATCACCTAAATATAAACTGCCATATTCATCAATAAAACTGTCTATAACTGCTTTATAGTTCTCTGTCATTACTTGGGTTTTCTTGATGAGTTGTACTCGTTCCTGTCCTGACTGGACCTGTTGATAAATTTTACAGATAGCTTGGAGGTTGCCTGCTAGCCTAGAGGAGACACAGTAGAGGTTGTATAAATAGTTATTTTAGTTGTCTTGAGTTGTATTTACTTTATGGATTACTGTATTTGAATTTTGAGATGTTTTCTGGGTTTGTGTATCTTAGACACTTAGACTTCTATCTGCGGTATCTCTTTGTGGATTTTATATTTTATCTATCTCTTATTATGCTCTACCTTAGATGTGATTGAGACTGTATTTGCTATGTCACCTTCATTCGGAGTGTATATACTGTATAGGTACCTTTATATTGTTAGATGTTTAATCTAGGACAGCGTTCTTCCGTCGACACTGCGGCGTAGGCTGGACGTACCCACTTTTCGTGCCATTACTCTAGGGTGCGGGTCATGACACATTTTTAGTGGTGGCCCATGCAGGTCTAGTTTGTGTAGTGGTATTCGAACTAGAGTACCACTACAGCCTGCAGTAGGATTATGATATATTTTTAATGGTACTCAATCACAGTTAGGATCCGTTGAGAGATTCCTGGGATGACCCTTGAGAATCTTATTATAAAATATCTTGAAATTTGATTCTAATAGTTTATATTTATCTTTCTTGGTTAGTTAATGAATTTGATTTTGGGTATCCATTGTTGATTTAATTTAATTTTTGTCAAGATGAAATTATATGGGCTAGGTCATCTAAGTTATGGAATCTAGTCTTCTACAGTCACATTAGCTAGCATGGTGAGGTCATATAGTCTGACTTTGGATATATTTCTCGGGTGTAAAAATTTAAGGTTTTCGCAGCCAAGCTAGCGACATCGCAAAAATTTTAAATACTATGATTCTAGAGGTATGTGCCTAAGTCGAGGATTTTATGATTATCGTAGCCATGCTTACTAGTATGACGAGGATTTAGAGTACCATAATTTTGGATAGACGCATATGATTATCAGATTGTACCTTAAATATTCTTGAACATGTTTTCTCTATTTTTGCTTCAGTCATTCTAAAAAAAAAGAATTATTGTTTGTTTTGTTTGTTTTGCTTCTTCTTATTTAACTTATGAGCAGCTTTAGCTATATTATAAACCTTGTGTAACTTCTTACTATGAATTTCTTCTTAATACAATGAATCGATGATTTTGCTAGACCTTATCTTTGATTTGATATTATAGCTTTGGTTTCGAAATGGTTCTTCTTTTAAACAGATAAGCAAAACAGATTTTATCCTTATTTTCTTCTTGCTATTATTCTTGTATTAAATAATAATAATAATAAAACTGTCTTGATTACATCAATCACCTACTTTGCAATCTTGGTAGGAATCTAAATGTTGATCTTGATATGAAATTTAATTTTTATATTAGGACATGAGAATATATATAGCGGACACAGACACTTGCCTGATGCGTATGCATGTTACACTTTGATTACCAACCTATCTGAATATATATTAATATGTTGTTGATGTTTAAATTCTCAAAACCCAGTATTTCTAGTTCTCTGCTTTTCCAGCTTAAATTCGTAATTTAAATATAAATTTTATGTTATTAGTTTTGTTACATCACTGCACATGTATGTTCATACAGGGTTTCAATTATTAAAAAATTGGTTGAGTTTTGTGTTTGAAATTGTCAAATCTACGACCGTGTGAATATTAACCCTTAATACTGGATTTTAAATATTAGTTCAATCTGTTGTTTTAAATGTAATATTTTGAGCTATATACATTATTGTATGTTGGAATATAATGTTAGGTTTCAAATTTTTTACATGTTAGGTTGTGATAAACATTGGGTTGGTTTGATGTTCAAAATTCTCCAAAATCCTATAACTGAATACATGTTAACATTTTTTTATTGATTGCAGATGTTTAGTTCAATTCCAGATTTAATATGTAATATTTAGAGCTGTATACATTGTCGTATGTAGGGATAGTATGTTAGGGTTTCATCTTCATCATGTTAGGACGTGTTGGGAGCATTGAGTTGGTTGTAATGTTTTAAATCCCTAAAAATCTGAAACTGCATTATGTTAATATTACACTGGTTTAAATGTTAGCTTATTTCAGATTCTTGTATGTAAATGCTGAACTAAAACTGGATTTAACCTTTCAATACTAAGCTATAACCCTGTACAAGGACACTCATACCCTAACTTTGTATACACTGCCATATAAACCTAACCCTTCCTCTCTATGTTATGTTCATATATCTATATAGATATATATAGAGTTTATGCATACATGTTATAATGTATATATATACATAACTAAATCTCTACCTCTTTACACACACACACACACACACACATATATATATATATATATATATATATATATATATATATATATATGGTTAGCCATGCATGCTATGAGTAAATAGGTTGTGCATTGCAGATTGTTAACCAAATGCCATGAGTAGTGTAACTGGATAGCTATTGTTTTGAAACCCAAATCCTCATATACACTTTCATGTATATTTCACATACACACACGTCTACTATCTAACCCTATGAACATATCCACATACACCCATACACACACTAACCACATAACCTTTACATAATGCTAGCTTTTTTCTCTCTAACGCTCTCTCTCTATATATATATTATGATTGGATTTCAATGCAATTGACTTTCATTCTTTAACTTTTGATTTTGATTTTTCTTTGAATAGTACCCCTTTATAGATAATTGGTAGTTATCTTATTTTATTTTCTGATAAGTACCAGTTTTTATATAGGATGGTAGACTGCCTTACAGTTTTGATGATTTGTTATTTCTGTATCTTTTCTAGTTTAACACTCCAGATTGCTTGTATGTTTGATACCCTATGACCCTTTTGGTTTGCATGACTAGTATACCTAGATGAGACTTTCACTACCACCATATGCCATGACCCTGTATGCCATCCTTTTTAATCGTATGATTTAGGTAAGTTCTGAGACCATGATTGTTGGGGACAAGACTCTAGAAAAAGTACGACCATCTTAATTTTGAGAACGAAATTCTTCTAAGGAGGGTAGACTTGTAACACTCACTTTTCTAAAATAAGGGTAATTTTGAACTTTTATAATTTTGATTAATCGATAATAAGATTTAACTCATGTTGTAATTTTTGGTAATTTTTTAATCAATTTAAAACTAATTAAAATGTTGAATTATGATTTTGATGGTTAACTAGTTAATCCCTAGTTTTGCTAAACTTAGAGACTAACCATGGGGACCTAACCATGTGATTAGAATGACTATTTACAACTTTTTAGGCTAAGGATATTTTGGTCATTTTGTGACTTTTGATTTATTTAAGATTTTGATTAATTGGTAAATTTTAGATTATTTTAATATTAATTAAATTGATGTATTATGATTTTGGTCATTTTTCATATTTTAATATTTTGGGAAAATTTTATATTTTTAATATTGTTTTTATTGGATTTGTTTAGTCGGGTTTGAGTTTTGTCTCGTTTCGACTTGTATTGTGACCCGGGTAGCTTGAACTCTAGATGGGACCCAATATTAAGTTAAGCATGGCTCACAAGATCCAACATTAAGTTAGTTAATTAAACTAATTTTTATCATGTTAGAATGGTTAAGTTAGAGACTCAAAACTAGATCATTTTGACCCCAAACTTGAACCTAGTCTAGACTTAACCATATGAGACTAGAGAGGGTCAATTAGGACATTTTTCATTAGCCCTAATGGACTCTTTATGGTAGCCACCTTTAGGGGAGAATGATTCATTTCATTCATTACAATCTTGCCTCTTTTATTTTTTTTTGTTCTTCCCCAATTTTAGAGAGCCTTCCCATTGATTTGATCTCCAAATCAAATTATTCCTTCTCCAAACCTTCCCTCAATCATTCGCATTCTCCAAGGAAAGGGTGCTACCAAGGATTGGAAGAGGAGTGCAAGGAGGAGTGTCCACTTTGAGGGATCTTCGTATCGGAGCAGTCCCCTAAAGGATTTCATTGGGATTCCACTCCCAATAGGTAAAACCCATCCTCTAAATCAATTTCCTTTGCATATAAATTAGTTTTGAATCCGTAGGATCCATCCTCAAGCATGTGTCCTATTTAGATTCAAATTTGAGGCCATTTGGAGCTCTCTTGAGGATTTTAGATATGTGTCTTGTGTCCAACATGATAGATCCCAAATTAGGACACCCTATGTGTATGTATGTATGATAATAGTTTAAATAGATATTTAAATTCAGTTTTAGAATGGTTAGAGAGTGGACTGATATTAGTTAGGATGGTTAGAATGAGTTTCATTTGCATACCTATGTTTGTATCCAAGTATCTTGGCCTATATGTGTTCTTTTGTCAAATTCGTCATAATTTTTATCCACTTTTTTATTAACCAAAGCAACTTAGAAATGTCATAACTTTTAGCTTAGAACTCTAATTTATCTTTCGTTTTTTTAAAGAACCGTATCGAAGTTAGCTTTCCAAATATATATTTTAATAAGCCAAATTCTTTCTATAACTTTCTGTAGAATTATTTGAGTGTCAGCTGTACGAAAGACGAACGTGTTTCGGTATTTTCGCAATTTCGGGAGCTTCCGGACACGAAAATGCGATCCGTTTGAAGTTTCGGAAAGCTAACACGAAGTGCAACAACATACTTTAATCCTAGAGTTTAGTAGAGGCCTAATTAGTACAGTATTGGTTTTAAGTAGAAGTGTGACTATACGATATATGCATTTTGTGTAACCTATGAGCCTATGTAGTATGGGTATTAAATGAATATAGAGTATGTAATGCATGATATGTTAGATGAATAAAATAATATATATATGATATATATTCTCTTTACATTAATGTATATATATGGTTGAATGCAAGCATGTAGGAATACAATTAATATAATGTATGTAAGCAACGCATAAATGCATGAATGAAAGAATAATATACAATATATGCATGAAGGTATATAATGAATGCAAGATATGAATGCATGGTATATATGTAATGATAGATATGACTGCATAATGTATAAATATTGTAATACAATATATAATGATAGCATGTATGGTAATGTAGAATATATGATGCAAGTATGTATATATCTACTGTTTTCCCTTTTCCTTACATTTTCCTTCCCTTCCCTTTCCATTTCAGTTTTTCTCCTTTTTTTCCTCTTCTATTTTACATATTATATACAATGTATATAATGTATAGATGCATGTAAGTATGCAATATGCATGAATGAATGTCATATATGAATGAATGAATCAATCAAAGGTATAAGAAAAATATAATACATTGTAATGAATGTTAATATATATAATGTATAAAAGTATGTATGTAAATGTACATGAATGTATATATCTATATAACTATATAAATATGCATGATGTAACATATGCCTATATAAATAAATATGTATGTAATGTGGATATGCATGTATGTATGAAGGTATGTATTTATATATATTATCTATTTTATATTATGCATTATTGTGGTTCACATTGTCTTATGATTGTGTGAGTGCTAGCCTAGGCTTGGTTAGGCCTAGTGGGACTTGTTAGACTTGTTGGGCTAGGACTTAACCTAGTTGACCTAATTTGACTAGTGTGGTTGACTAGAGTTGACCAAATATTGACTTTAGTCTAGTTTGACCTAGACAGCATGCAGATGCATTGTATATTTCATTTATTATCTCTCGTATACATCTTGACCTGTGTTGCTCTAAAGAGAACTCTGTGGCTTCAGTTTGGACCTCTATACCTATCAGCTGTTCAGGTTATCAGGCGAGTACATTCTCTGATAGTTCTCTCATTTAATTGTCAATTACTGTACTTCAATTATAGTTAGTTTTATGTGATTCTCTGTTACAATACGTATGGATATTTTTGGATTCATGTATGCGACGCACATACCTTACTTATCTGGCCTCTATTACTGGAATCACTGGAATCATTCCGAAATCTATTTTTAGAATCATCATATTTTAGTTGGACTCATCTCGATTCTCGTGTCGAATTCTAGATTCATTTGTATTATGGGGCGGGAAAATATTGAGTAAGAAATGTAGACATACCCCAAATCTGGAATCTCCCAACTGGAATCTACTGGAAGCATAGCCATCTTTCGCCTGATCAGTGAGAGATGTGCCTGATACCTACAGCCGTTTACATGTCGATCTTAATATTTTGAAACACACTGTTAGAGTATAGCTGGTCTCACCTGGATTCTTGATCACTACCTAGAATAATCTTGTACTGGATTCATCTTGTATTAGATTCACCTCGTACTAGATTTATAGTAGTTTTACACTTGTTTTGTATTTACTGCCTGGACTATTATGTTACTTTAGTTCAGCTAGATTTATTTTACAGTCTTCATTGCCATTATTCTTATCTTGTTTTAGTTACTTTACTTTCCTTGTATCTTACTACTTCTCTATACTATCACCTAAATATAAACTGCCATATTCATCAATAAAATTGTCTATAACTGCTTTATAGTTCTCTGTCATTACTTGGGTTTCCTTGATGAGTTGTACTCGTTCCTGTCCTGACTGGACCTGTTGATAAATTTTACAGATAGCTTGGAGGTTGCCTGCTAGCCTAGAGGAGATACAGTAGAGGTTGTATAGATAGTTATTTTAGTTGTCTTGAGTTGTATTTACTTTAGGGATTACTGTATTTGAATTTTGAGATGTTTTCTGGGTTTGTGTATCTTAGACACTTAGACTTCTATCTGCGGTATCTCTTTGTGGATTTCATATTTTATCTATCTCTTATCATGCTCTACCTTAGATGTGATTGAGACTGTATTTGCTATGTCACCTCCATTCGAAGTGTATATACTGTACAGGTACCTTTATATTGTTAGATGTTTAACCTAGGACAGCGTTCTACCGCCGACACTACGGCGTAGTCTGGACGTACCTACTTCTCGTGCCCTTACTCTAGGGTGTAGGTCGTGACAAGAGCAGCGGAGTCTTCTGCGTAGCTTCAGTAGAGGAGCAGAGCGTGCCACATCCATTGATAGCTGAGTTCATGGATATTTTTTTTGGAGGAGTTTCCAGGGTTACCTCCAGACAGAGATGTGGAGTTCTCTATAGATTTGGTGCCCGGCGTAGAGCTGATATCTCAGCACGTCTATAAAGTGAACAACAATGAGCTAGTGAAGTTGAAAAAGCAGATGGATGAGTTGTAGGACAAAGGTTTCATCCGATCGAGTTCTTCACCATGGGGTACACCAGTACTCTTTGTGCCAAAGCAGGATGTGTCGGTACGGATTTGTATCGACTACAGGGCTCTCAACAGCCTCACGATCAAGAACAAGTACCCGCTGTCGAGGATCGATGATCTGTTCGATCAGTTGAGCGGAGCAAGGTATTCTCCAAGATTGATCTGAGGTCAGGTTACCATCAAGGGAAGGTGAAGAAGGAGGATATTCCGAAGACAACATTCAGGACACAGTATGGCCAGTTTGAGTTTATGGTGATGCCGTTTGGGTTAACTAATGCCCCGACGGTATTCATGAACTTGATGAACTAGGTGTTCCACCAGTACTTGGACAAGTTCGTGGTGGTGTTCATCAACGACATCTTGGTGTATTCGAAGACCCCAGAGGAGCACGAGGATCATTTGAGAGTGGTTCTAGAGACTCTCAGGAAGGAGCAGCTTTATGGCAAGCTTTCGAAGTGTGAGTTCTTTTTGGACCAAGTTGATTTTTTGGGTCATATTGTGACCGAAGATGAGATCTCAGTAGACTCGAAGAAGATCAGAGCAGTTGAGGCATGGACAACACCGAGTTCAGTTTCGGAGATAAGGAGCTTTCTGGGATTAGTAGGCTATTACAGGAGGTTCGTTCAGGATTTCTTCCGGATTGCAGAGCCTTTGACTAGGCTGACCCGGAAGGACGCAGAGTTTATTTGGTAGGAGGAATGTCAGATTACTTTCGATGAGTTGAAGAAGCGACCGACGACAGCCCCAATTTTGATATTGCCATCAGGATCAGGCGGGTTCACTATCTACAGTGACGCCTCAGGGAAGGGTCTGGGTTGTGTCTTGCAGCAGCATAGGAAGGTGATTTCCTATGCATCCAGGCAATTACGTTCGCATAAGAAGAACTACCCTACCCATAACTTGGAGTTGGCGGCAGTTATCTTTGCTCTTAAGTTGTAGAAGCACTATCTATACGAAGAGCGTATGGAGATCTTCACAGACCACAAAAGCTTGAAGTATGTGTTTACATAGAAAGAGCTCAAGATGAGGCAGCGCAAGTGGTTAGAGTTGATAAAGGACTTCGACATTTTCTTGCAGTATCACCCAGAAAAGGCCAACGTGGTTGTCGATGCCTTGAGTAGGTATCCGGTAGCTATGTATTTGACGATGGATCGTCACTTGTTAGTAGATTTAGAGAGCATGGGGATCGAGGTGATTGTGCCCAGAGTTCAGATTCAGATGTGGGACCTTCAGATTCAGTCGGACCTGATGG
The DNA here is from genome assembly GCA_029216955.1 of Iris pallida. Lineage (NCBI taxonomy): Eukaryota > Viridiplantae > Streptophyta > Magnoliopsida > Asparagales > Iridaceae > Iris > Iris pallida. The sequence continues at coordinate 160,668 of JANAVB010030019.1, forward strand.
AGAGGATCAAGTCGACTCAGTTCGAGGATGTTATTCTACGGTGTATCTGAAAGCAGGTTCGAGCAGGACTGGGGGATGATGAGTTTATTCTTGCAGAGGATGGCACAATGAGGCTGGATCCAGACTGTGTGTGCCTAGCGGAGAGCTTCGGGAGCAGGTTATGCAGGAGGTCCATCGCTCTTAGTATACTATATATCCAGGTGCCAACAAGATGTATAGGGACCTGAAGGAGCATGTATGGTGGTATGGGATGAAGTGGGAGGTAGCTTGCTTCGTAGCCAGGTGTTTAGTTTGTCAACAGGTTAAGGCAGAGAGGCAGAGGCCATGAGGACTGTTATAGCCATTGTCCATTCTGGAGTGAAAGTGGAAGGACATCACGATGGACTTTGTTTCTGGATTGCCGCGTACGCCAGAAAAAAAAGATACGATTTGGGTCGTCGTAGACAGGTTGACCAAATCAGTCAACTTTTGTCATTTAAGGTGGGTACGTCTACGAAGAGGCTAGCAGAGATGTATATGCGGCATATTGTTAGGATACACAAAGTTTCGGTGAGCATTGTCTCGGATCAGGATAGTCGCTTTACTTTCCATTTATGGCGGAGTCTGTAGACTAGTTTGGGCACTCAGCTCAAGTTTAGTACTGCATACCACCCTCAGACGGACGGACAGTCAGAAAGGACTATTCAGACACTTGAGGACATGCTGCAGACTTGTGTCTTAGATTTTGGAGGCTCCTGGGAGGATTATTTGCATTTAGTGGAGTTTGCATACAACAACAATTTCCATGCTAGCGTTGGGATGTCACCATTCGAGGTACTATATGAGCGTAGATGTCGTACACCCTTTTCTTGGGATGACGTTAGAGAGCGAGCTTTATTGGGACCTGAGATGGTTGTTGACGTAGCCGAGAAGGTAAAGCTCATCAGAGATCGACTTCGCGTGGCGCAGGACAGATAGCGCCATTGGGCCGATAGCCACCGAAGACCTTTGCAGTTTGAGGTACATCTTAGATTTAGGATTAAAATTTTGTTTGTTTTGTGATTTTGTTTGATCATGTGATTGTTATAGTTAAGCTTGAGACCATGTTTGTGCTAGGTTGAAGATCTGGTGTTTCTGAGGATATCTCCGACGCGTGGTACTGTTCGCTTTGGCGGAGGTGGAAAGCTTAGTCCGCATTTCATCGGACCTTTTGTCATCAGTGGAAGAGTTGGTGACATGTCATACAGACTGGACTTGCCCCTACATTAGAAAGAGTCCATAATGTATTTCACGTGTCGCAGTTGAGACTGTATGTGGCAGATCCTAGCCATGTTCTGTACCATTCTGAGATCGAGGTGGGCCCTACTCTTAGTTATCTAGAGCAGCCTGTGAAGATTCTGGATCGACGGAAGAAGGTGCTGAGGAACCAGACTATACCCTTGGTTCGTGTAGCTTGGAGGCACCACTCTCCAGGTGAGTTTACTGGGAGAGAGAGGATGAGATACGCGAGTAATACCCTTATCATTTTTTGCCGTGAGGTATGACTTTTCTATCCTTCTCATCTATTCAGTTTTGTCTTTAATTTCGAGGACAAAATTCTTTTAAGGAGGGTAGATTTGTCACATCCATTTTTTCTATTTAAGGGTATTTTGGTAATTGTAAATTTTGTTGATTATTCAATATATATTACATTATTGGTGTAGTGATTTTTGGCCTTTTGACAGTATAGCCTTGGTGCAACCTAGCCTAGTGTCTCACCATGACTTAGTGACCTAGTAGTATGATTTGTTAAAATTAGTAATCATATTCTAAGGTTAGAAGCTATTTGCATATTGATTAGGGGCTAGTTAGCAACTTCCATTTAATTAATGTTTTATTTTAGCCATAGAAAAGAGGCCCAGGCCCAACCATTAGGAAACCCTAGCCCATCCAAGTGTGGCCGGCCAAACTAGGTCAGGGGGGAGCTTATTTAATACCTTATGTTGAGAATTCATCTCTCTTTTTCATTCTTTCTCTCCTGGAAAGCCTAAGTAAGTATCTCTCCTAACTTTTTCATTTCTTCTCCTTTTAAACCCTACTCTTTTGCATTAGGTTCTAATTATTGTTTATGAATTATTGTTGGTGAGGAAATTCAGAATTTGAGTGCATTGGAGTTTTGGAGACGCAAGGAGGATCTACACAATTGAAGCTTTCTATAGGAATTCATCTCAATAGGTAATTTCTTCAAAACTCTATAATTTCATGAACTATTCCCGTAGATGCATCCATCTAGGTGTCCCCTAGCTGTAGGATGAGTTTCGTAGGAATTTATATTGATTTGGTATCTGTATCGGACACATATCAGTGTTCTTGTATGGGTGTTTGATGAAATATCACAAAGGAATTTTTGTTCATAATTTTGAAATCTAATTGAATAGATTTGTAGATCTATGCATGACTTTTGATGTTGTATTGGACTGAGCACGTATTGAGTCGTGTTCATGTCCAGAATCGGACACGAACCACAACACGAGACACGAGCGTGCGTGCCCTGCTGATCGGATGGCAGTACGCAGTGTCTGTGTCACTTGGACACACGAAACTTGGTGTATGGCTTGGGGATATGACTGACATGTCATCCCCCAAGTGCCATGTCATCTCTTTTTGTGTCGGACTCGCAAATCGAGCCACACAGATCTGGGCATGTCGTGCACGCACGTGCAAGCCGACCCTGATACGGCCTTCGTGTCTCTTCCAGACACGTCATTGTGATGTGTTAGGGACACTACCAAAATTTATCGATTTAGCGATGGCCCTATCCGTCGCCAATCCGACGGGAATTTTCATTAGCGACCGATCACTGACGGGTTTTGGCCAAAAAATCCGTCGGCAATCAGTTCGTCGCTAATAACTGTCCATCGCTACGTAGTAGTCATGCGACGGAATAGCGACATTTTGTCGACTTGACAATACGAAGCAATAGCGACGACTTTTCGACGGACTATCGTCCATTTCAAGTATTAAGTACTGAACTGCGTAGACAATAGCGACGTAAAGTTTCGTCGGTAACCCGTCATAATAGCGTATCAGAGTGTATCATGCCGTCGCTAATCCGTCGACGCCTTCGATAACAAAGGAAGGATTAGCGACGATTTTCTAACGAAAAATCCGTCGGTCAGGTTCTGGAAATTCTTGTCATTTCCAGCAGCATGGCGACGGAACAGTCGTCGCTATTCCGTCGATATCTGTCGACGGAATAGGGACGGATTATCCGTCGACCATGTTCTGGAAATTCTTGGTATATCCAGAACAAGGGCGACGGATAGGTCGTCGCTATTCCGTCGAACTATATGCTATGCCGACGGATATTCCGTCGACCACCCGTCGCTACCTGGAAATATTTTCAAATCTCCAGATAGCGACGGATTAGCCGTCGACAAGTAGTCGAAAACTGGTAATATCCGTCGCTCAACGGTCGCAAGTCCGTCGCTAACTGAGAATATTTTAAAAAAAAAATTACAGCGCTTTCCCTGTTCGCAAAAATATGCATAAACCAAACAAATATATAATGCACACCAATTATCCAACAATCACATAGACCAAATATATAATGCACACTAATTATCCAAGAATTACATAGACCAAATATGCACATACGAATTTAATGCACACCAATTATCCAAGAATCATATAGAGCAAACCAAATTAATATAAAATAGACATCAATTATCCGGAAGAGTAACCTAATATCCGTCGTTATAATCCGATCATAGCACAAATATTTCAAAATTTTCACAAATATTCTAAAACACATAGAAAAATCGACTTAACAAAGACCACAAGTCAGACGATAAATCCTCACAGCTAGGGATCATAGTTGCATTGAGGCATGTACCATTCTATCAGCCACTTTGCATACGAAGGCTCAATCTGGTTGAGGTCTTCTGTAGGGACAGGAGGGTCGGTCTCGATGCTACTACACTCTGACGGTGGCTCCTCCTTAACTTCAAGCTTGGGAGCAATCTCTTTCCTGATGGTCATCGGTTCTTCCTTGACCTCGACCTTTGGTAACACCTTCTCCTTAATAGTCACCGGCTCTTGTTTGACGACGGAGACTTCCTCCGTGTCGACCTCCAAGGGTTTCTTGCATCGACCCCTTCCTCGACTAGTAGCACCACCTCGACGAGTCCTAGGAGCCATCTTTCTGACAACAGAAATTTTCATATAGGGTAAAGAAATTTACTCAAATTATAAAAGTTGTGACGTTGGTTTTTTGCGTTCATCATCATTAGAGGGAGCAGCACTGGAAAAGTTGTGACGTTGGTAGCATGAGAGAGTAAAAATCTGTATCACAAGACTAACATAATTACTATGTAATCATGTACTCCCCAATAATCGGATGTAACTGGAGTCGTTGAGCCTATCGTGCAGTAATTGGTGGATCCGCTGGTATAGGCCAGATGTACTTAGTATTTAGTGTATCAGATTAGTACCGGTCTATCGGTTTGGTATAGGACGTATCATATTGGTATTGGCCTTAACAAATTGGTATCGTCCTATATCCGATATGTACATGTATCGGCCGAATAGCTAGGATTCATATTGGCCTTATCGATTTGGTATCGGTCATATCCGATAGGTATCGGCCGTGTTGGATTAGTATAGACCATTTCGGATTAGTATCGTGGAAGGTTTAGTAACAACTGTACTTGGATTTCTCTCTTCTCGAGCTAGAATACCATTGCAAGAGAATCACCAGATCGTGATTGGCCAGTTACAGTAACATACATGCTTCCTTTTCCATCAGGAAAAGCGAGATTAAAAAGAAAGTATGTATGTTCTGTAACTGGCCAGTTACGCTCTCGTGACTCGGTAATCTAGCTCTAGAAGAGAGAAATCCAAGTACAGTTGTTACTAAACCTTCCATGATACTAATCCGAAATGGTCTATACTAATCCAACACGGCCGATACCTATCGGATATGACCTATACCAAATCGATAAGGCCAATATGAATCCTAGCTATACGGCCGATACATATCGGATAGGACGATACCAATTCGCTAAGACCAATACCAACCGATACGGCCCATACCAAAACGATAGATCGATACTAATCCGATACGGTCAATACTTATAAGTACCTACGGTCCAGGAGGTTGATCCGCTAGTACATCCATGTACGATCAACGAAGTAACGATCCATTTCAATTTGGATATGAAAATCTGTATCGTAAGACAAACTAAAATAATCAGTTCTATTTCACATGCTTAATTTCCAAGTATGAGAACGAATGGCTCAGAACACAACCCAAAATTCATTCTAGCATACATTAGTGTGAATCATCTATGTTCTATACATATGGTGTAGTATATGTTCTTATCGTATCTAGTATCTGAAGGACGTAACAGAATCAAGATGAACTCACTAATGTAATACTAAGACATCATCTACTACTATATAAGATATAGTGATAGGTTGTCGTATCATCATTGCCGAGGGATGAGGGTCGGACGACAGTCAACTTTATCTACGGCTACATAGTTTCTGCCTCGCCAGTCGAATGGCTTAATTGCCAAGTATGGGAACGAATGGCTCAGAACACAACCCAAGATTCATTCTAGCATACATTAGTGTTGGATTTCTTGATTCTGTTACGTTCTTCAGATACTAGATACGATAAGAACATATACTACACCATATGTACAGAACATAGATGATTCACACTAATGTATGCTAGAATGAATCTTGGCTTGTGTTCTGAGCCATCCGTTCTGATCAAGTATTTTTCTTCTCCTCTCTTCCACATGGCTCTGAACCCATCTGCTCCTCCCTACTTCTCTTCTTTTTATTTGACTCTCTCAGCCACATATGATATCCAGATCAAGTGTAGAGTCGGGGGAGAAGAAGTGGACAGGAAGAGAAGGGGGAAGCAACACAGTCGGCGGCATGACCCGGAGGAAGTACAGAGGTTTTTTTTAACATACGTAGGAGAACTATAAGGATATATCTTTTTACAATATATCACCTTGTCGAAGACCCTTTATGTGACAACCAAGTTACCGCGGTGTCGGAAGACTAACATGTCATAATTTTTTAAGCCGTGTGTTTTGACATAATCCTCCAAACTCTTTCCTGCTATGTAATAATGCAAGATTACTACATAGGAGGAAAGAGTTGGAAAAATTATGTCAAAACACACGGCTTAAAAACTTATGACATGTTAGTCTTCCGACACCGTGGTAACATGATATTCACATGAAGGGTCTTTGACAAGATGACATGTTGTGAAAAGATATATCCTTATAGTTCTCCTACGGCTGTTGAAGAAAAACTCTGTACTTCCTCCGGGTCATGCCGCCCGCTGTGCTGCTTTCCCCTCCTCTTCCTGCCCACTTCTTCTCCCCCGACTCTACACATGAGCTGGATATCATATGTGGCTGAGAGAGTCAAATAAAAAAAAGGGAAGTAGGGAGGAGCAGATGGGTTCAGAGCCATGGTGGAGGAGATGAGAAGGAAGATGCTTGATCAGAACGGATGGCTCATAACACAAGCCAAGATTCATTCTAGCATACATTAGTGTGAATCATCTATGTTCTATACATATGGTGTAGTATATGTTCTTATCGTATCTAGTATCTGAAGAACGTAACATAATCAAGATGAACTCACTAATGTAATACTAAGACATCATCTACTACTATATAAGATATAGTGATAGGTTGTCGTATCATCATTGCCGAGGGATGTGGGTCGGAGGACAGTCAACTTTATCTACGGCTTCATAGTTTCTGCCTCACCAGTCGAATGGCTGCAAAGACTGTCCTGATCACCATGTCGTACCGTAGATTAATGCAAATGGAGCTAGAACTGGAGCCAAAATACAGTACTACTTCACCATGTCATACCATTTTACTCTCTCTCTCTCTCCTTCCCCCCTCTCCGGCGCTCTCACTCTCTCCGGCGCTCTCACACTACTAATTCCTATGTATTTTAAGTGTGAGAACGGATGGCTCAGAACACAACCCAAGAATTATTCTAGCATACATTAGTGTGAATCATCTATATTCTGTATACATATGGTGTAGTATATGTTCTTATCGTATCTAGTATCTGAAGGATATAACAGAACCAAGATGAACTCACATAATGTAATACTAAGACATCATCTACTACTATATAATATATAGTGATAGGTTGTCGTATCATCATTGCCGAGGGATGAGGGTCGGAGGACAGTCAACTTTATCTACGGCTACATAGTTTCTGCCTCGCCAGTCGAATGGCTGCAGGGACTATGTCCTGATCACCATGTCGTAACGTAGATTAATGCAAATGGAGCTGGAAATATCCGTCGCTAACCGGTAACTAGTTCGTCGCTAACTGAGATTGTCACATACACATATGTATATCACAGCTAGATGTATATATATATATATACATCTATACAGAAGCACACCACTGATAGAACTTGCACTGTCCTTGAGACAGTGAACATATACACCATGAATCCAAACCCCATATTCACATTTACTAATCCAAATACCACCAAACTAATGGATAATACCCAATATGGATAACACATTATTTAGCCAATATATAAACTCAGATGAATTTGAGAAGCAAAACCACCCGTCGCCCCAAGCCCACCGCCCAGTCCCCGACGCAAGCCAGCCGCCCAGCCCCCGACACCCCAGCCACAAGCTCGCCTTCCAGACCCCGACGCCCCCGCCCCAAGCCCACCGCCCAACCCCCGACCCAAGCCAGCCGCCCAGCCCCCGAAGCCCCAGCCCCAAGCCCGCCTCCCAGACCCCGATGCCCCCGCCCCAAGCCCACCGCCCAGCCCCCGACCCAAGCCAGCCGCCCAGCCCCCGACGCCCCCCGCCCCAAGCCAGCCGCCCAGCCCCCCGACGCCGCCGCCCCAAGCCCACCGCCCAGCCCCCGACCCAAGCCAGCCGCCCAGCCCCCAACGCCCCAGCCCCAAGCCCGCCTTCCAGACCCCGACGCCCCAAGCCAGCCGTCGACCCAAGCCAACCGCACAGCCCCCGACGCCCCCGCCCCAAGCCAGCCGCCTAGCCCCCGCCGCCGCCACAAGCCCACCGCCCAGCCCCCGGCCCAAGCCAGCCGCCCAACCCCCGACGCCCCAGCCCCAAGCCCGCCTGCCAGACCCCGACGCCCCAAGCCAGTCGCCCAACCCCCGACCCAAGCCAGTCGCCCAGCCCCCGACGCCCCAGCCCCAAGCCCGCCGCCCAGCCCCTGACGCCTCCGCCTCAAGCCCACCGCCCAGCCCCCGCCCCAAACCCGCCGCCCAGCCTCCGAAGCCCCCGCCCCAAGCCCGCCGCCCCTGCTGCCCCTATACGACACCACGAGAGAGAGAGAGAGATCGAAAGAGAGAGAGAGAGGGGTTACCTTCGGAAGAGAGAGAGGAGAGAACGCCGACGCCGATACCCGACGCCGATCACCGAAGCCGACGCCGGCGAGAGAGAGAGAGAGAGAGAGAGAGAGAGAGAGAGAGAGAGAGAGAGGAGAGAGAGTAAATTTGGGGGGAATGCAAAAAGTTTCCCCCGCCGTTTCATTTAAAGTATGGTACGTATATTTAGCGACGGACTAGCGACGAAAAGATTTCCGTCGCCCAGTAGTCGTCCTGTTTGATACTTGCCGACTGAATATCCGTTTCTACGTGGTTGAAGAAATGTTTCACCAATTCTTTACACAATTCGTGCCAAATAATCGACTGGGTAGCGACGACTACTGTTCCGCCGCTATATCACC
>JANAVB010030019.1:171897-174397 GCA_029216955.1 Iris pallida
TCATGTACTTTCAGTTTCTGGATATTGATAGATGTTGTATATTCAGATATTACTCTCATTTGTAGTTGGTTGGAGATTACTCTTTTATCTTATCTTTTCATCTATTCTCTTTATTCCACCTTAGATGCTGTGATTGAGTTGTACCTTTATATTGTTCTCCTTTTGTAGTGTATATCATTGTACAAGTTTGGTTATTGCTAGAGGTTGTGACCTAGGACAATGTTCTACCGCCGACACTGTGGCGTAGGCTCGACGTACCCACTTCTCGTGCCCTTATACTGGGTATGGGTCGTGGCACAGTAAAAAGAGAAAAGAGAGAGGGAACATTGATAATCGACAATCTTCAAAGGAGCAGCCATCTCTATCTAAGAAGAGTCGACCACCCTCATCCACCAATCAACCAAAGAACCAACCAACCAACCAACCATCTTCAAGGGATCTTTTCATCAAGACAGCCCCTTGATCGGTGACCCCGGAGTCCCATCAAAGGCGCCAGAGAGCTATAGCAAGGTTGATTTGTCGTCAGGTTGTCAATAGAGTAAAGGAACCACCGTAGTGCTCGATCTCTATCGTCACACTTGTAGTGCTCAGTCCCGTTCAGTCAATCGGAGGAATCGAAATATCGATGGCGTTCGAACTTGGTCTTGCAACGGCGAATTGAAGACATCGCTCAAGTGGGGTAGTTTCGGTGAACTTGCCTCATCTTAGCCTTCACATAATAAATCACATGTTTTCAACTTGCACAAGTAGGCTTGATAATAAAAGAGACGAATCCACATAGCTAAGGGAATAATCGCGATGGGTCGAATTGAGTTAGAATATGGAAAGGTCCAACGGTCGGCTTAGATTTGGTGCACGGTGTGCTTTGAAAATGACACTCGGTCCTTCGTCTCGTGGCTTGGGAGAAGGAAAGTTGGTCTTCGGTGCAAAAGCTAAGAGTTAGCCTAAGTCATATGCATCGTCCGTATAAATGCTTGATAAACCGTGCACGGTTCCACGATGCAAGGCTTGGCATAGCCTTTGCTCGTCCCTCCGGTTAAGTTATAGGCTTGAGTAATATTAGGCAAAGTTATGTCGGTCGACCTAAGTCATTCTAAGTACTGTCCCGCTCTTTCTACGGTTGTCAAGTTATTCACGATCTCAAGGCCCATCGTATAAAGTATGACTTGGGCGATAGTGTTGCACAAAGCGTAAGTTGGTTTAAGGCACGAGCCACGATTGGTACAATGTAAAGTTAGCCACGATCTATGGCACTTAAGGAACACGTTTTGTTCAAGTTAAGTTAGAAGGCTATGAAGTAGTCGTTCCCCTCGGTTTCAAAGAAGTAAGTTCATGCAATTGTTTGTCGCTGAGGCGGTCCCTCGGTTGGGAGTCTCGCGATTCCTATGCACATTTTCAAGGTTTAAGGCGGTCCCTCGGTTGGCAGTCTCGTGGTTCCTATGCACGTTTTCAAAGTATGAGGTGGTCCCTCGGTTGGAAGTCTCATGGTTTCGATGCACGTTATATAAAGTGTGGTTTAGAGCACGATATGCTAAGTATAGTTCCAGTTATACGACAATTTAGGCCATGCATTTATGTGAGTCTAGATGTCTCGTAGGTGCGTGGTCATTGGACAACTTGTCGACAAGAATTTCTTCCTCGACTGGTATTACGCCGGGTCACTGGGCCCAGTCGACCTATGAGGAAGACGTTATAGCAACGCACAATTTTTACTGTGTGGGTAGTCGGAGGCTTTCCATGGGGCTATCTACCTGGCATCGAAGGATCCGTTGCCTACCCGAGCTATGTCCACGATGGCTTGTCATGCTAGTGGCCTTTCATATAGATAATTGGCGTGCTAAGCGGCGAAGCTGCATGCACTGTGTCGGTCGATTCTAAGGAAATATAAGTATGACATGAGTTGTGTTAAGAAGGTATGTATGTACGGTCTGCACCATGATTCAGGAGCCTAAGATTTGGCTATACGTAAAGACACGTGCTTCGGCACGAGATATGGCGTCGTGCTTGAGTTCTCAACACCGGTTCCACAAGTTGGGTTAGATATTTCGAGTTAAGTCTGGAAGGGTCGTAAGGTGAGATTGGTTAAGTTATGTTAAGTTGTTGGGCACGGCCTCGAGGTTTGAGGTGCGAGCAAGTTTATGACACAACCAAGTTGTTTCGTACCAAATACGGGCCGAAAGACAAGCACGAGTCGATAAGTTGACATTATTTGTCACGCCCCACTCCCAAATGTATGGAATTAGGGCCTAACCTGGCCAGCTGATACGACCTAGAGTGAGCTACCCAATTTAATGGACTCACTTAGGCGTACTACGCTGTAAAAGTAACTAACCAAACACAGACAATATCTAAATCTCATCCACAAATGACATAGAAAGAAAGTGCTGAATATAAACACAGAGTAGTCTGAATATCCAAATACCACTGAAAGAAAATACAGGTCTGGTGGAAACAATCCCACGGTACATCAAAATGAAAGTACATGAATGGAAGTTAACTA
>JANAVB010030019.1:179397-304397 GCA_029216955.1 Iris pallida
TCACGTCCACTCGGGATCCTCGGCAACCCTGTAACGAAGTCCATCGTGATATGCTCCCATTTCCACTCCGGTATGGGAAGTGGTTGGAGCAGTCCTGCGGACCTCTGGTGCTCAGCCTTGACTTGCTGACACATCAAGCACCTGGCTACAAAGCGGGCTATCTCTCGCTTCATTCCATGCCACCAATAATACTGCCTCAGGTCTCTGTACATCTTCGTACCTCCTGGGTGAATGGAATATGCTGAATTGTGCGCCTCCGCCATCAGCTCCTGACGAAGCTCTCCATTGGGAACATAGAGGCGATCTCCACACCTCAGAGTCCCATCTTCATGAATGCGTAATCCGCTCTGCATACCGGCTTCTGTCCTCTGTCGAAGTCGCTGGAATATGGTATCTGTCGGCAGTGCGGCTCTGATCCTCTCTACCAATGAAGACTGTACCTGAAGGCTAGCCAACTAGCCATCTGCTCCTAGTAGTACCACCTCGATCCCCAACTCTCGTAGCTCCTCTAGGAGATGGGGCTGAGTCGTCAACATGTACGCCATAGGCCTCCTGCTCAAAGCATCTGCTACGACGTTTGCCTTCCCTGGATGGTACTGTAGCTCGATCTCAAAGTCTTTCATTAGCTCCAACCACCGTCTCTGTCTCAGATTCAGCTCCTTCTGAGTGTAGACGTACTTTAAGCTCTTATGGTCCGTAAATATCTCTACCCTCTCACCATACAAGTAGTGTCTCCAAAGCTTCAGGACAAAGATAACCGCGACAAGCTCCAAGTCGTGGGTTGGATAATTTTTCTCATGAACCTTCAGCTTCCTCGAAGCATATGCTACAACCTTCCCGTGCTGCATCAAAACGCATCCCAATCCCTTTCTGGATGCGTCGCTGTAGATCACAAACCCTCCTGGTCCGGATGGTATAGTCAGAATAGGTGCTATGGTAAGGCGCTTCTTCAGCACATCAACCGCCACCTGGCACTCCTCTGTCCAGATAAACTCCTACTCCTTCCGGGTCAAACGGGTCATCGGCTCAGCGATCCTCGTGAAGTTCTCTACGAACCTCCGGTAATATCTGACAAGCCCAAGAAAACTTCTCACCTCCGAGACATTGGTAGGGGTCGGCCATGTCTCTACGGACGAGATCTTCGCTGGGTCCACAGATATACCCTCTCCTGAGATGACGTGTCCGAGAAAAGAGACATTGTCTAGAAAGAACTCGCACTTGCTTAGCTTGGCATAGAGTCTCTCGCTCCTCAATGTCTCCAACACAATCCGCAAATGCCTCTCGTACTCCTCGTGGCTCTTCGAGTACACCAATATATCATCGATGAAGACGACCACGAACTGATCCAAATACTGGTGAAACACTCTGTTCATCAGATTTATGAACACAGTAGGCGTATTGGTCAAACCAAAAGGCATCACCAGGAACTCGTAGTGACCATAACGAGTCCTGAAGGATGTCTTCGGAATGTTCTCCTTCCGCACTTTCACTTGATGGTACCCTAATCTCAAGTCGATCTTCGAAAACACTCTGGCTCCAGTCAACTGGTCAAACAGGTCGTCGATCCGAGGCAAGGGGTACTTGTTCATGATGGTCAGTGCATTCAGGGCTCTGTAATCAATGCACATTCGGACAGTCCCATCCTTCTTCGGCACAAATAAAACTAGGGCTCCCCAAGGTGAAGCACTCGGCCGGATGAATCCTATAGTCTGCAACTCCTCCAGCTGAAGCTTCAACTCATCTAGCTCCTTCTTCGCCAACCGGTACACATTAGAAGAGACCGGTGCTGCTCCTGGTACTAGCTCGATGGAAAACTCTACTTGTCTATCAGGTGGAAGACCTGGCAGCTCCTCTGGGAAGACGTCTATAAACTCTACAACAGTCGCCGGTGGTGCTGCCTCCATCGCCATGTAGACACCGACGGACGGGCCTACTCCTCGCTCTACGGTCCCTCTCATGAACTCAAACTCGGGACGATCTGGCGGTCTGAAGATGACGCTCCCCCTCCGGCACTCCAAGACGATATGATACTGGCTTAACTAGTCCATCCCCAAAACAACATCGAAGTTTAGCATAGAAAATACCAAAAATCGAGCTCTCATCTCCCTCCCACATACAACCACAGAGCATGTCCTACACGTGCTAGTGACTGGGATGATCCCTCTACCCGTAAGAATCCTCCAACTCTTAGGTAAGGGCGAGATGGCTACTTTGTGCATAGCAATGAAACTACTAGATATGAAAGACATAGTGGCTCCGAAATCGAACAGTGCAACAGCAGGCAAGGATGCAACTAAGATAGTACCTGTGATCGCCACTCCCTCTGGCTCCTCCTGCTCCGGTGCCATAGCAAAGATCTGCCCTCTCCTCTGAGCCTCTGTCTGCTGACGGTACTGCGTCTCCTGTGGGGGAAGTGGTCCCCGCTGATATCCTGGCGCTCGCTGGGCTGCAGTCGCCTATGCTGGCGGCCTGGGTCCTGGAGGAGCTGGCCTAGGGGCCAACTGCTGAGCTCTGTCATTGCACTGTGGACAATCTATGGCCTCATACTGTCCCGATCCATACCTCAGGCACTGGTTGAGCCTCTTTCTACACTCCCTCTGAAAGTGTCCCCTCTTGCCACAGTGGTGACAAGTCAGAAGCTCCCTCTGCTGGTACGGTGTGGCTCTCTGCTGGTGGGTCCCCGGGCGTCTGGTCGGGCCTCCAGTCTGAACTCTGGCTGGTGCAGCTGTCTGAGTAGGATGCCTCGCACTCAACGAATCCCGGTTGATAGCTTCCTGGACTCTGGCCTCGGCTAGCACCTCCTCGTAGGTAGTCCTTGACTGTGCGCTCGTATACATCTGAAGCTCCTTCATCAGGCCATGATGGAACCTCCGAGCCTTCTCTCTCTCGTTTGGTAGCAGTAGTGTGCCAAACCGGCTGAGATGACTGAACTCTGCATCATACTCGTCTACGGTCATGTTCCCTTGCTTGAGATGGAGGAACTGATCGTAGAAAGCATCTCGGACGGTAGCCGGGAAGTACTTCGCCTCAAAGTACTCCAGAAACTGCTCCCAAGTCTTGTTCTTGCCGACTTCACGCTCCTTCGATTCCCACCAATGATGGGCATTCCCCTCCATCTGAGTCCTCACGGCAGTCATCCACAAGTCAGCAGGTAGCTGCGAAGCCTTCAAGTTCTTCTGTGTGCTGGCTATCCAGTCTGATATCTCCTCCGGGCTCTCGTTACCCTTGAAGGACTTAGTACCTCCAAACGGTGCCCACCTGCTGGACTGGTGCTGGGGCTGGTGGTGGCGCCGGTGCTGGTGTCGTTATCCTCTCCAAGACAGTCATCAGAGTCTGCCTCATGGCCTCCGTCTGCTGCCACTGCTGCTGCATCATCATCTGGAAGAACTGGAACATCTGGGGCTGTCCCTCCGTCTGTGGCATCTGTGGCGGGATAGGTGCATACGGCATCTGCTGCGGGTATGCTCCCTGCGGCATCTGGAGAGGATGGGGCGCATAGGGCACCTGCTGCTGGTACGCTCCCTGTGGCATCTGGGGAGGATAGGGTGCATAGGGTACCTGCTGCTGGTATGCTCCCTGCGACATCTGGGGAGGATGGGGTGCATAGGGCACCTGCTGCTGGTATGCTCCCTGCGGCATCTGGGGAGGGAAAGGAGGAGGTGGTGGCAAAGGGTTCTCCTCCTGACGCATCGGCGTCAGTGATGTCTGGCCCTCATGGTGCAAGGGTGCCGGCTGCGGTACAAACCCTGCATGGATGGATGGAGTCATCGGGATGGCCTGAACTCGTTCGGAAGTTTGAGTGTCCGTAGGATCTGGAGTCCTATCATCGCTGGGCGAGATGTCGGATGCTTGGGCAACGCCATAAGTCACGCGTCCATCGTACAAATGTATCTCTCTGAAAGAGACAAAACTTCCATAAGATTGGTACAGAAAACAAGCAGGATGCTAAATTTCAATTTTAAGATTTAAGAAGTGGAAGTCAAGGCGATAATCAAATTATGGACGAGATCCTACATTTCATAGTTCTAATTGCAGGCTGTCACGCCCCACTCCCAAATGTATGGAATTAGGGCCTAACCTGGCCAGCTGATACGACCTAGAGTGAGCTACCCAATTTAATGGACTCACTTAGGCGTACTACGCTGTAAAAGTAACTAACCAAACACAGACAATATCTAAATCTCATCCACAAATGACATAGAAAGAAAGTGCTGAATATAAACACAGAATAGTCTGAATATCCAAATACAACTGAAAGGAAATACAGGTCTGGTGGAAACAATCCCACGGTACATCAAAATGAAAGTACATAAATGGAAGATAACTAGCTAAGAGTATCAGCTAACTAGATATGAAACTCTCAGCCCAAGTAGCAGTATACCAAGGTCAAGGGAACTCCTCGGGGTAGACCTCGTAGTCCTCGCCAAAGTCTCCCGCCTCAGCTCCGGTACCGTATATCGTCGAGTATGTGTGCTCGTCGGGATCTGGAAAAGAACCAGGTCCTCAGAGGACATAGCAAGATACAAATAGGGACATGCCAAAAAGTAAATACTGATCTAACATAAGGGGGATAACGCTAACCAGTCTAAGTGAATACATACAAAGACAACTTTGGAACGTATGGGTAGGTGAAAATAATATCGTCGAAGCACAGGCCGACGTCGGATTATGAGCCGAATGATTTGCATCGAAACACGGGCCGAGCGTCGGTTTTACCCTAAGCGATGAACAGAGACCTGCATGGGCCACCACTAAAACCATGTCACGCCCCACTCCCAAATGTATGGAATTAGGGCCTAACCTGGCCAGCTGATATGAGCTAGAGTGAGCTACCCAATTTAATGGACTCACTTAGGCGTACTATGCTGTAAAAGTAACTAACCAAACACAGACAATATCTAAATCTCATCCACAAATGACATAGAAAGAAAGTGCTGAATATAAACACAGAGTAGTCTGAATATCCAAATACAACTGAAAGGAAATACAGGTCTGGTGGAAACAATCCCACGGTACATCAAAATAAAAGTAAATGAATGGAAGATAACTAGCTAAGAGTATCAGCTAACTAGATATGAAACTCTCAGCCCAAATAGCAGCATACCGAGGTCAAGGGAACTCCTCGGGGTAGACCTCGTAGTCCTCGCCAAAGTCTCCCACCTCAGCTCTGGCACCGTATATCGTCGAGTATGTGTGCTCGTCGGGATCTAGAAAAGAACCAGGTCCTCAGGGGACATAGCAAGATACAAATAGGGACATGCCATAAAGTAAATACTGATCTAACATAAGGGGGATAACGCTAACCAGTCTAAGTGAATACATACAAAGACAACTTTGGAACGTATGGGTAGGTAAAAATAATATTGTCGAAGCACAGGCCGACGTCGGATCACGAGCCGAACGATTTGCGTCGAAACACGGGCCGAGCGTCAGATTATGAGCCGATTAGCTCAATACTAGCGTTCTTCCGACCGAACCTAGTGTTTGCCATGAAATATAAAAGAGCAGAACAGTTTTATAGGAGGACTGGACTTTTACTTCACGTTACGAACTCGCTTGTACAAAGAAAGCCTAGGGACGAAAACCTAGGTACAGCAATCTAAGTACAATTATTTATTTTTGATTCTGGAGGGTGACGATAGAGGCTCGAGAAAGCGACGGTAGCTCTGTCTTACTCCTTGGATGATCGGACGTAGCCTTGGCTCCTGTGACGAGAAGCTTGGCGTTGGCGAAGAAATGCTCTTATTGCTCTCCTCGTATTGCTCTTCTGGCTTCTCTCTCTCTGGATTGATCTCTGTGTATTTTTCTCTCTGATTATTGGAGGAGCGTCCTTTTATAAAGGAATGGCACCTTGCTATTTATAATAGTGAGGGGCATCATTAGGGTTTATAATGATTGCCCATTCTCTAAATGGCGGCGGCCTGGTAAAGGATCAATCTGGGCCATTAATCTTGAGCGTGAAGGATCTGGGCCCTTAATGAGGATTATGCCATATCATGTCTGTAATTAATGTTGATTGCAATAAATCCCCATCATGATGATTTGCTGATGCCCGTAAATCTAAATGAACCAATTTAATTCATTCTCTTGCCACATGTCCCAAATTATCGAGATCTGACCAAAAATTTGATTATCTTTAGGATACGTGTCCTGTCATTATTGTTGAGCCGCATGAGGGGCATTTATATTTGGGTCGCATGAAGGTCGTCATGACCGAGCCGCATGGAAGATTTCATGACCGAGCCGCATGAATAGTCTCTATACTCGAACAGCATGAAGGTTGTCATGACCGAGCTGCATGAATATGTTCATGACCGAGCCACATGGGGGTCTTCATGGCCGAGCCGTATGAGAGTCTTCATGATCGAGCCGCATGGGTTTCTTCATGGCCGAGCCACATGGGGGACCTTCATGATTGAACCACATAGGTTTCTCTGTACTGGCCGTGTGAACTCGTCTAGTCTGGCCGTATAAACTTGTCTCGAAGTTGTGAAGATTTTCTCCAGTTCCCTAGGAAGATAGTACTCTTGTGTCAGTTATCATGACTACTTTATGTCCGGGCTGTCAGCCGTCAGCTGTCAGCCGTCAGGGCATTAATTGTGTTTGAATGACGCTGGGTACAGCTGTTCCGAAAAGACGCGTGGGTTCCCTCTGTGGGCCGCATGGAATCCACTCGAGCTGCCTATGTGTTTGAGCCGCATGGGACTCCTGAGCCGCATGTGGCTCCTTGGCCGTATGGATCATTTTTCTCTTCTTTTTCATGCTTCTACAAGACCCCCTTCAAAGTTTTCAATTTGCAAAATTAAAATACTTTGAATAAGAAGCATGGTTATGCCAGAGCCGCATGGATGTATTCTGTCCTAGCCGCATGATTACCTCAACCGCATGACTCTCTGAGCCGCATGGGCTGTTTTGGCCGTATGAGCTTCTTGCCACGTCTTCCTACCACGTGTGCAAATCTTTTGTAAACCTTCTGTATTTAATGCTCTTGATTTGCAGTCAGATTTTAAGAGCCACTTTTTGGGCCAGGATCCCAAGAGTCAGGCTTTTATTTAGCTATTTTGCCTCGATGACTGAAGAGTCGGTCATCATGTTGCACGAAAATCGAAGCACCTCCTCTCTTTTGCCTATAAATAGAAGTACTTTTGGCTTACGGAGACTTTTTTACTCTCTCTCGTCTTCGATCTGTTGCTGCTGCTTCTCTAATCTTCTTTCTTCTCTAAGCATCCATGGCTCCCAAGAAGGCTATTGCGTCGAAGGCGGCGAAGGGCAAGGCGGTCGCTTCCGTGGTGACTGTGGCGACGAACGTGGCCACTCCTCTGTCGGCTGCTTTTTACTCTGTTCATACTGACGTTCATCCACCTATTGCTGGTAAGGGCGTTGCCTTAGAACCCTAACTGCCATAGCTCTGCTGCATAATTTATGCACAAGCCGCATGTACAAGGTTCGTCGATATGACCGTATAAGCACTTCGCCTAGGCGGCCGCATGGGCTTGTCATACTCGATCTGAACCGCATATATATTTTCGGTTTGGGCCACATGAGCGTAGTTCACTTTTGAACCGCACAAGCTCATCTGCTTGTAGCCGCATAAGTTTGTCTGTTCAGGGCCGCATGAGTCCTCGTGGACTTTGAACCGCATAGTCTCACCCGAATTCGAGCCACATCAGCGCCTAGGTTTGTCTGTTGAGTCCATGTAAACCTTGAACCGCATAGGCCTTTCTGAACCCAAACCGCAGAAGCTTCATAAGCTCATATGAACTCACCCGATCTACTGCCTGTATTCTCAATGCACAAAAAGGGTAACAGATCCACATAAGCCTATGATGAACCGTACCGCATGGGCTTATATGGTTCTAAGCCGCATGAGGCTGTGACGACCCGAGCTGCATAGTCTTAAATGATCTTTCAAATGCTTCTTGTTTTGACTATCTTCTAATCTTATTTCTTTCGTCTCTCTTCAGTAAATCTGCCAGTAAATCCTGCGGAGGAACCCCTAATGGGCTCGAATCAGTTTGCCTTGGGCGTGCGTCTTGATGACTTAGTTAAGTACGTGCTGAATCAATTTCCTGCTAATGAGCCTTCGGGAAGGTTGAACACCGTCGAGAATCAGACCCTCCATTATCTCCGTGCCATGATAAATTCTGGGAAGTTGGATGGATCATACCTGAAGCCCTCATTCCTCTTCGGGGACGCTTTAATCATAAAGAATCCCCGAGTATTAAAGATCTCTGAGAACAGGGATTTTACCTTGGATGGGATGGCGATCCATTTTCCTCTCATGGAGCGTCATTATCCTCTGTCGTGGTTGAATATGGTATTGTTGGACAGGACAATGGTGTGTAACTTAACTCCTACCCAATCAGGGATGTTGATGGGCGACATCCATTATAACCCGAACATTGGGTCAGCGTACGCGGGTAAGGATTCCGTCCGCCGGTACATGATGGGACTGGCCCCGGGTACTTTCATGAACGTATATGGTCCCAACTTCACATTCACTCAAGCTGATACATTCCTGAATCGGCTTGTTCGCAAAAAATCTTATCCCGTTGGCAGACTGGCATTGCTGAACTGGATAAACCCCACTTCTACGTGGGCCCACTTGACCACTTAGGTTCTGCAGACCTACGGGACATTCCTACGAAAGGTGGGACTCTATCATGCCATCTGGGGTACCTGTCACGGGCTTTCTATCAATAAGCCATTGTTCGTGGCACTCCTGGAGATGTATAACCGGCGAACGGGGACGTTCTTCGCACCCGAAGGGGAGTTGGGGCTTGCTCTCCATGAGATGTATACTATCTCCAAGCCTCCGTGGGGGGACGAACCTTTCGAGGTGTACACCTCGTCGAACGAGGAGTTCGAGGACCTGAATCGATGACTTCCAGGTTTTGTTGCGGTGTACCAGGAGTTGCTATGCCATTATAGTGCTTGTCACCAGATGGCTATAAAAAAGGAGGATAGCTCAGAAGGGAACGCTCCCCACACCACATCCTGGGTCAATTATCTTTTTAAAGTTGGCCCTTCTGGCGAGGTTATTCCTCGAACCCCTCAAACCCAGGAAGGGATAAAGGACCTGATGTTGAGCGTCAAGAAGTCGTGGTCCAATAGCGACATATTCGGGAGTCAAACTGACTCAATTTGCTATTTTTACTACGGTACCAGGTAGATGTCTGAGAAAGCGCTCCTGGCTGGATTTTTGATGATATGGCTACGGAACTGCGTAGTCTCGGAGGGAGGGGGGAGGGCAGGTTCTATCGAGAGGATCAACCGCCACTTCATTCTCCCTGCCGTTAAGCTGGTATTTGGAGTTAGACTGGCTCTTCTTTCGGCTATGGTGTATAGCATACACCATGGTCTTCGAACATTCTCATCCAAGGTCATTGCCCGCAAGAAGACGCTAGACTTTGAGCACATATAGCTACCTTACCACTATTTGATGGGGTGGTTGTTGATGCACTACAAGTCTTTGATGGGATCTGGAACAGCAGAAGATGCTACAGATGAGGACACTTTCCTTTTCCAATGCCATCACCAACCTTGGGAATACAGTACTATGCCAGCTTGTCGAAGGGCGCTGGCGAGGGTGGATGGGTGTAGCTTTTTCGTGTCTGTTCCTCATTTTTCCGATGAGAAAGTGAGGGATGTACACCTTGATGGTACCAGACCTCCTCATTTTCTGTCTCCGAAGATGCTCACCTGGTTGCGCAATATTCGCCCCGCGCATCTGGTTTATCTTAACCGCGATAATGTGTACTTGGAGCCCTACCTGCCTAGTAGGTTTTCCCGCCAATTTGGCTATAGTCAGTTATTCCTCGACTGTCCCAGCCCTTGCTTAGGCTTTGAAGGTAGCGTTCTTGATGGTGCCAGGGCGTGGAATTATTATGACGCTTATCAAACTCGGGCTAGCTTCTCAGTCCCTGATACTAAGGCGCCAAGGGAAATTTTGTACGTGGCTGCCTTGTATCATGTTATGGCGAACAAGCCTCCTGTCAATTTTGATCCGAGTACCAGTTTCATCGTGGGTACCGGTTTAGAGGAAAAGCCCAAGGGGGCTAAGGCTAGAAAGCAACTAGCGCTCCAGACTCCCCTCCCTGAATCAGAATCTTCCGAGGCGGCTGAGGAGGATGACGATCATGATAGTGAAGACTCTCTTTCTTCTGGGGGTGAAAAAGTAGCGGGTCAACCGCTTGCCACACCAGACGAACTGGCGGAGGATCCGTCGCTTGCTACACAAGAGAAAGTAGTGAGGGAAGGACAGCCTCCTGCTGTGCCTGGTCCCTCACGCAAATGAGTCAGACGTGAGTCTTCTGACGGTAGAACGACCTTTTCTGTGAAAAGAGCCACCGTTAGGTCTCGTAGGTTGCTTATTATCGAGAGGGGTGAGGATGCTGACAATGTTCCGGAGGTAAGACTATGTTGGAGCTATCTCCTTGTTGTGGTTTTCTTTTTTCTTAGAGATATGACCTAATCATTTTTTCTTTGTAGGCGTCTGACAAACCAGGTTCTCATGAACCGTCTACTGCCCCTGGAGTTGATCCGGCCCTTGCTGCTTTGATTAGTGGCATGTGTGCTGCGGTCCTTTCTGCGGGGACTCTCTCAGCGGCGGCTGAGGATTCCCAAGTTGCTGAGGCCTCGGTCCGGGGTGACGAAGGTTTCCTCGGGCCTGTCTCCGAGATTGCTGAATTTTAGCAAGGCGACGCCGATCTCGTCGCATCCCCTCCCGAGGGTGTCGGGGCGGAGGAGTCTATTATATTCGACTCGGAGGCCACTGCTGGAGAGGTTGTGGTGGCCGTAGGCGAACCTCAGCCTCCACACTCTTCCGTTGGTAAGATAAGCCAAATATTGACTAGTGAGGGGGCTTATTTGCTCTATCAACATATCCTCCAAGTCAAATCGATTCATGGTTGTCTTGGCCCTATAGGTCCTGACCCTTTACTTCCCACAGCGGATGTTCTTGGGGAAGGCTCGGCCTGCTGCGATCTGGGGGAAAGGAGCATTTCTTTTCCTTTACCGTCTTATGTCGAGGGGCCTCCCGCTAGCTCCGGGCAGATGGGAGTGGAGCTTGTTCCGGGAGCGATGGTCTCCGCCTCGTCCTCTGTTTCTTATACGGCTTCGGAGATTGACTTCTCGGCCCTGCCGAGCATTCAAGTTCTGCTGGCTGCTGAAGAGGAGTTGGTCGCTGTTCAGGCATCCTTCCACACAGAGTTTGTTTCCCTCGTGACAGGAGCGGCAGATTCTGTCACATCTTCTTCAGTGTTACCAGCTACACTCTCGTTGACGCCGGCTTCTTCGGAGGCTCTGGACGAGGTGTCGCAGGATGTGGTCGACAGCTTCTATCGCCATTTAAAGAAGGGCGTAGATGCTGCCATAGAACGGAGGATCCCTTTTTCTCTGTCCCTGCAGTGCGCTCGGGGTCAGATTAAAACTTTGAAGACTCTTCCTGGCGGGGTGGGGTTGGCTGCGCTCCTGGAGCCCAAGTTGGCAGAGGCTGATCAGCTCGTGACCCGATTGCTGGTGTTACGGCATGCTGACTTGCCTACTGCGATTGAACGGGAGCGGGGCTTTCTTATTGCTGCTCGGGATAGGATAAAGCTCGCTCGAGACACTGTCGGGCCAGTTGTGAAGGGGGACCTTGACGAGCTTTCCGCTTCGTATGACAGGCTGGGTCATCGAAGTCAAGCTTGTAGGGCTCGAGAAGAGACTGCTTCTCGTGGAATAGCTGACACGAAGGAGCAAATTCTCGCACTTCAGAGGGAATTGGCCTTCCTAGAGTTGGAGCTGAAGGCTGCTCATGCGGAACAGGAGTCAATCGTTCGGGAGGCCGAGAAGGTTTCTCGATCTTCTGTTAACCTGGAGCGGGCTTTCAAGAAATTCGAGGACAACTGGCAAGCTCATGCTCATCTGGAGGATGCGGCGGTACTGACCCAAGAGGTGTAGCGTCGAGCTAAACAGAGGTTTGAGCGGTCGGTTGCCTTGCTGACGGACCGTCTCACGACGTTATGTGCCCCAGAGTAGTGATCAGTTTTTTATTTTCTTTTGCTCTTTTTTCCTTTTTTTTCTTTTTGTTTTTATTTTGTAAGAGATGTGATCCCAAATGATGTAGCACTTCGAATTTTGAATAAATGAGCATGTTTCAACTCATCTTCTCTTTCTTGTACTCGTGGTGTTTTTGGAATTGGACCTGGGAGATTATTTGTGGACCGGTTACCCTGGACGTACCTTGGTTTTAGGTACGAGTAACAAGTTTTGGAGAGGAATACCTAGAACAACTTCGCGATAAGACAACTATAGAAGTTTTTAGTATTCGAGAGAATGCCAGGGAGCAACTGGGCTCCCAGGCACGATAGGGAAGGGATGGGCATGTACTGGAGACCCAGTACAGCATCTGTGGTCGACTGAGGACATTTGTGGTCATCGAAAGACGTTTGTGGGCCAATTATCTTTGGGCGTACTCAGATCATGGGTACAGATAATAAGTCGAGGGAGGACCATCATACTTACTCAGAGGTAGTGAGGACATGGCAGGTATGGGGATTTCTTTACCGTGGGATCTTCCTGCTCAGAGGTAGTGAGGACATGGCAGGAGTAGATTCAACGGAGGATATCTGTGGACCTACTATCCTTGGCGTACTCCGGTCGTGGGTACGGATAATAAGTCGAGGGGTAACCATCATACTTACTCAGAGGTGTAAGGACATGGCAAGAATGAATGGTTTCTTCTACGGAGCCTTTCCACTCAGAGGTAATAAAGACATGGCAGGAGTGGGCTCAATGAAGAGGAGGTACATAGAACGACTCAGAGGTAATGAGGACATGGAAGTTCTATGTAGGGGTGATTTGTTTTTGGCGAAAGTGAAACGACTTAGAGGTAATGAGGACATGGCCGTTTTAGAAATTTGTGGATCGCTTACCCTTTTTGTGCACTGGGAGTGCGGGTAGTGGATCATGAGGGAGGATCTCTTCTAGTGAGAAAGTTCAGAGGTATGATCATACATGACTTACTATCTGAAAGAGTGACCGGGATGTGAGTTCAGAGGCACCAGCGGGTACATGACTCGATATTTGTGAAAGTGTGAGTTCAGTGGTACCAGAGGGTACATGACTCAATAATCTGGGATGTTGTGGATGTGAGTTCAGCGACATGAGAGGGTACATGACTCGAAAATCTGGAGAATGGTGAGTGTGAGTTCAGC
This sequence comes from Iris pallida, assembly GCA_029216955.1. Taxonomy (NCBI): domain Eukaryota; kingdom Viridiplantae; phylum Streptophyta; class Magnoliopsida; order Asparagales; family Iridaceae; genus Iris; species Iris pallida. The sequence continues at coordinate 192,597 of JANAVB010030019.1, forward strand.
GGTACCAGCAGGCACGTGACTCGAATGATTAAAAAATGTGGGAATGAGTTCAGAGGTACCAGCGGGCACGTGACTTGAATGATTGGAAAATGTGGGAATGAGTTCAGAGGTACCAACGGGCACGTGACTTGAATGATTGGAAAATATGGGAATGAGTTCAGAGGTACCAGCGGGTACATGACTCTATGTATGAAACCAGAATGTAAGTTCAGTGGTACGGGGAGGTACATAACTCGACACTCTGAGATGTCTCGAGGATTTTGTTTCAGACATAATACTTCTTCAGGAACTTGCCGTTGATGGGCAACATAAGCAAGTCTCCATTTTGCTTTGCGAGGCGGTAGGCGCCGTTGGAGAATACAGCTTCGATGATGAACGAGCCTTCCCATTTTGGTTGGAATTTACTAACGGTTTTATGCATCATAACCATCGGCCTTCGAACTGCCAGAACGAGACCGCCTACTTGGAATGTTCTGACCTTGACCTTCTTGTTGAAAGCTCCGGAGATTCTGGCCTAATATAGTTCGATTTGCTGTTGAGCTAACAGGCATTTCTCGTTCTAGGGCCTCCAATTCCTGTAGTCGGCGATGGTGGTTTTCGTCTGTCGTCAACTGATGTGTGAGGGCGATACGGAGTGAGGGGATCTGAGTCTCTAATGGGAGGACTGCCTCACTCCCATACACCAGGGAAAATGGTGTATTCCCGGTGGCTGTCCGAACTGTGGTGCGATACGCCCATAAGCATTCGCTGAGCTTCTCGTTCCAGTCGTGCTTGTTAGAGGACACGAATTTCTTGAGTAGCTTGATTATGGTTTTGTTGAATGCTTCTGCTAACCCGTTGGCTGCTGGGTTGTAGGGTGTCGAAGCGATGTTCTGAATTCGGTGCTTGTCGCAGAACCGATAAAATATGTGGCTTGCGAACTGTGGCCCATTGTCGTGAATGATCCTTCGAGGCAGTCCAAAGCGGTAGATGACATGATGCTTAAGGAAGCTGATCACGTTTGAAGTTTTCACCTCTGCCAATGGGATGGCTTCCGCCCATTTGGAGAAGTAATCGGTAATTGCGAGTATGAATCGGTGTCTTCTGGACGAAGGCGGGGTAATTGGGCCGACGATGTCCATACCCCATGCTTCGAATGGCTAGGAGGCCACAGTCGAATGTAGGAATTCAGATGGCTGGTGGATGAAATCGGCGTGGATTTGGCAGGCTTTGCACTTTTGTGCATAATCTATTGCGTCTGCAACCATCGTGGGCCAGTAATAGCCCATTCGGCGAAGGCAATCTTGTAGTTTCGGGCCAGGTTGATGGGCTCCGCAGACATCGTCATGGGCCTCGCGTACGGCTTCCTTGGCTTCTGTATTTGATAGACACCAAAGCAGCAACCCATCATAGGATCGACGATGCACATTTTCGTCTCCGTATCATAGAAAAATCTGAGAGAACGTCTTCTGATAGTAGCTTCCTTCGGATTCTCTGGCAGGATGTCGTATACTACGAAGTCGATGAACAGCTATCTCCAGTCTGGTGCTTCGTCGACTGAAAGGGCAGAGTGGCTTTCCATGCATCGAACGTTATCCTTAGGATAGACCAGTTCACGGCCTATTATGTTGACCTGATGACGAGCATAATTTGGCACAGCTAGGGAAGCGGCCAAGCCAGCTAGGGCATTAGCCTCAATGTTCTGGAGTCTGGGAACATGTTCTATGAAGAATCCTTCCAGAGACGAGATGATGTCAATTGCTATTCGATGATACGGGATCATGTCTTCATGGCGGACCTCGTACGACCCCCGAATCTGATTGACGATTAACTGTGAGTTGCCGTATGCTTCAAGATACTCTACCCCCAGCTCCTTTGTAAGTCGGAGGCCAATGACCAAGGCATTGTACTCGGCCATATTATTTGAGCAGGGCTCTGTGAGTGAGTAGGCCCGATTGATCACCAAGCCAGAGGGAGAAACCAGTACCACTCCAACTCCAGCGATGATGTTGCCTTTGGGTCCAGTTCTCGAAGCGCCGTCAAAGAACATTCGCCAGATGGCATCATGGGAGACTGCATTTGAACTGGTGACCTCGTCCGGTATCTCTTCATATACCCTAGTCGTCTCTGAACCTGGATGCGCTGCTAGGAAGTCTGCCAGAGCCTGGCCTTTAACAGCCTTTTGCGGGACGAAGATCATGTGGTATAGTGATAGTAATATCGCCCAGGTAGCAAGACGAGAGCTGAGTAACCCAGGTTTGGTCATGAGGACCCTGAGGGGGTTGATCCGCGATATCACGTGGATGGTTTGTCCCATGACGTAGTGTCGCGTCTTCTGGATTGAGAACACGAGAGCAAGGCATTCCTTCTCTACGGCCGTGTATCGGTATTCTGGCCCAATCATCTTCCGACTGAGGTAGTATATAGCTTGTTCGTGGCCCGCATCATTATTCTGTGCCAATAGAGCACCAAAAGAATGTTCCATAGCTCGTACATAGAGCAGGAATGGCTTCCCAGCAACAGGAGCTACCAGGACTGGGGGTTTGACAAATATTCTTTGATGCTGTCGATAGCGCGCTGGCATTCCTCATCCCATACGAAAGAGACTCCCTTCTTCATGAGATAGATGAATGGTTGACATCGTCCGGAGAGATTAGAGATGAATCTCCTGATGTAAGCTAGCCTGCCTTAGAGGCCTCGAAGTTCGTGGAGATTTCTCGGGGGACCCATCTCCATGATTGCCTTTGTTTTCTCGGGGTCGATGTGAATGCCCTGAGAAGTAATGACGAAACCCAGGAATTTTCCGCTGGAGACACCCAAGAATGATTTCGTAGGGTTCATCTTTAAGTTGTGTGCTTGCATTAGGTCGAACACTGTCCTGAGATCTTGTAGATGATCTTCATTCGAACGACTTTTGACGGCAATGTCGTCGACGTAGCATTCCACTGTCTTGCATAAGTGGTCTCTAAAGATGACGCTCATAGCTCTCTGGTAAGTAGCGCCAGCTTTCCTTAAATCGAAAGGCATAACGGTGTAGCAATATGTACCAATCGGTGTTCGAAATGATGTGTACTTCTCGTCGTCAGGGAACATCTTGATCTGGTTGTATCCTGAGAAGCCATCCATGAAGGACATGCGTTCGAAGCCGCAGATGTTGTCGATCATAATATCTGTGATAGGGAAAGGGAATTCGTCTTTAGGGTATGCCTTATTCAGATTCCGGAAGTCAATGTATATTCGGATTTTCCCATTTTTCTTGAGAACTGGTATGATGTTGGCTACCCAGTCTGGATGCTGCTCTTCGCGAATGAAGCCGCTGGCTATCAGTTTGTTGACCTCGACTTCAATAGCATTCATGACATCGGAGCGAAACCGTCGTTGCTGTTGCTTGATAGGTTTTGTATCCGGACGAATATTGAGTTTGTGGAGTGCGATCTCAGGATCCAATCATGGTATATCTTCATAGCTCCAAGTGAACACATCGATATACTCTTTGACGAGTTGGAGCAGCGACTCTCGCTCTTCATCTGTCAAACTCTGGCTGATGAAGATTAGTTTCGGGGAGGCTTCATCACCAAGATTAACTTGTATGACCTCATCCTCAGTAGGAGGTTCTCTTTGCTCGAAACATTTTTCCCATTGTTCATCTAGCTGTTGGGCCCACGGCTCTAGCTCGAGAATTTCTGGAATGTCTTTATCTTCTTCATAAGCGTCGGCGAATGCCATATTGACTGACAGGACTTGTCTGAATACGTCTCCGATGCTGGTATCCGAATCAGAAGTTGGTGACCCGGTCGAATATGAATTCCAGTCACATTCTTTATCTGAACTTTCAGGGGTCGTCATGGGTGTCACATACCCTATTCCACATCGAGTCTTGCTATAGTAGTCCCGTGGTTTGCCAGCCGGGACCGGGGGCTTCAAAGGTAATCGTCGTCCAGTATCGTAGTTCAAACCCGTATCGTTTCCAGATCATACCCCTGTTTCTGCATGAGATGTTTAGATTGGGGGCTATAAAGATACAGGGGTAGTCTTCCGGCATCCGATCCAAGGTCGACTTCTTCTATGGTGAAGGGATGCGGATCGTCCTTCCGGCCGAAGATGATTGGATGGTCCCCTACCTCGATTATTCGGTAAGCGTCTTCTGCTGGAGTAAGCTAGATTGTGGTGTAGACATTTGTCACCTGTGTGTGTAGGTGAGTGCCTATACCGTGTTCCATAGCGTACATCTTACAAAGCTTATTAAGCTCAAGGTAGTTCAAAGATAGCCCTTTATTGATGAAGTAAGGTATCTTTTCTAGAGTGATTACATCATCTGTGGAGGGAACATCAGTGTAGGCAGCCACATACTTGGCTAGCTCCGGTTCCTCTTCGGCTACCCCCTGTGTGAATGAAGACTGAGAGGACGACCTGGGGAGCTTGATCGTCAGCGGTTCAGTTGATGGTGCTGAGCGTGGAGTTGTTGGCAAACTAGCGACCCTCAGTTTGGTACTCGATGTGGGACGAGGAGTGGCTGGTTCGCTAGAAGTGTCAGACCTTGCATCGGGTGACGACCCTTCTTAGGAAGGCGTATCGTCAGTGGCTTGTCGGAGGGATTGAGCTTCTCCATTTGGGGCTGACCGACTCTCGGCAGTCTGATTGTTAGTGGCCCTGTTGTAGATCTTGGCACTTGGCCAGACCTTGGCAGCCGGATTATCATCTGCTCTTCTTGTGCCGAGAGGCTGATTGCGTCCTTACGCAGAGTGGCAGTAAGGGGTACAGACCTGCCCGGTTTGTGAGCTTGGAGGTGGATCGTCAGAGGCTCTTCTGATCCTGTGGCTATCTCGGTACTAGCTTGTACATCTCCTTCACCAAGATGCTTCTTTGATTTTTCGTATAGGCAGGAGTCTGAGTAGTAAGATTCGACCCCTTTGAAGGGATCGATATCAGCAAATTCTGTCCTCATGAAGCCGTGTTTGGTGACATATTTGAAGCACTGGTACAGCGTAGAAGGCACGATCATATAATCGTATATCCATGGGCGCCCCAAGAGGATGTTGTAAGAAGTGTCTGTATCGATAACGTAGCAGGTGACTTCTGATTGGAGGTCGCCAATTTGATACTTCAAACGAATCTTCCCAATAGGGTAGCTCCTGTCCGAATTGAAACTGCTGATGGCGGTGCTTGTAGGCGTCAGGCGATGCATTAGGATGCGGAGATGATGTAGCAGACCCTTCGGGATAATGCTTATGGAAGAGCCAGGATCAATGTGCATCCGGTCCACCTTTACGTCGTCGATGTATCCAGTGTAGTATAGTGGGCGATCGTGTAGATTAGTTTTGGTGAGCATGTCCTACGGAGTGAAGACGATGTTGGGCATTGCTCTCGTGCAGGCGCTGTCTTAGAGATCTGCTGGCGGATTTTCTCCCGTGAGGTTAACTTGAGCCAGGTATGCGTCGGCGTTTTGAGTGCCTCGCTCAAAGCCGCACGAACATCCTTGGAGAGTCTCAGGAGCTCGTATAATGACAACTTGGCCGGTGTGTTTGCCAATTGTGCCAAGATGTCAAAGTTGTAGGGCCTCTCCAGCCCTTGGGCTGCCTCTTTTCGGAGGGATTTGTCGAAGCGAGTCTCCCTCGGCCTAGGCTTGTCGGTCGTCGAAGGCTGAACCGGTCCCGGAGCATCAGTTGTAGTGGGTTGATGATCTTCAGCTGGATTGTCAACCACATGTTGGGATTGTGCCCCAGACCGCGTGACGACGGTTGTAGCTTCTTCGATGTCCGCCAAGATTGTGCGACAGGATCTGATTTTTCCATTCTTTTTCTTGCAGATAAAGGACGATATGGGCCGAGTCACTTCCGATACCAAGTCTGGATAGATCCACATGACCTCCCCTCGTGATGTGGTGAGGGGCACTAGACCAGCGGCCTGATCTTGGGGAGGTAGAAGATTAACAATCTCCATTATCGCCAGAGAAATGGGGACCACCCCGTCTTGAGTTTCCGTCGGAGGGAAGCTGCCGAATTGTACCGACACCATATTGGCCGCCACCGTTACCTCTTCGAAATCGATGGCCAAAGCGTTCGAATCGATGAGGTTTTGGATGTACAGTTTCAGCTGGTAGCAGTCATGTGTAGCATGGTGGACGTAGCAATAATAATGGCAGTACTTTGGGTTCTCCATCTCGGCCGGCCGTGGTTTCTGTCTTGGTAGAGGAAGCTGAATTCTGTCCCCTTGTATGAGCATGTCCAAGATGGGCTTGACGTGACCGTCATCGAAGGAGTAAGTGATTTGCGGCCATTGTTTGTCTGCCGGCTTTGGCTCAGGTTTTTGTGCCGTGTCGGCCACCATAGCCTGCTTTCCCCTGCTGTCCCGATTGTTGGAGGGGCTACCCCCATTATCGTTGTTGGGACGCTTGCCCTTGTTCTCTCCGTCCGAGATGTGCAATCCCAGTTGGCGAGCCTTCTTCAATCGTTCTTCGGCGCTTGTGGCGCTGATGATGAACGTCTTCCAGTCCTTGAACTGACTTTCGCCCATCCAGAGACTGATTGTTGGGAGGAGTCTCTTTTGGCAAATTTCAATCAAGGAGGAATCTGGATTTCCAGAGGGCAACTTTATGGCGGTTTGGCGGAACCGCTCGATGTAGTTCCTTGTCAGCTCTTTCTTCCCTTGGACGATGTCCATGAGGGTGGACATGGTGATGTCCTGCCCTACTTCGTAGAATCTCTCCAAGAACATGCGCTTGAAGCTGGCGAAGGAGTAGATGCAGTTGTCCGATAGGTTGCAATACCACTCGAAGGCGACTCCTTCCAATGCCCCGATGAATAATCGTGTGAGAATGGCATCGTCATTGGGCAGATGGTCGGTGGTGACTTCGACGTAAGTGATGTACCTACTTGCCGAGGTCTTGCCATCATAAGGATTGATATTGAACGGCTTATATCTTGGTGGGAATGGAACATCCCTCCATGCAGCAGGGTATGGTTGCCGTATTCTAAGGTCTTGAGAGTTTTCTCGAGCGTGGAATATGGCTCGGAGCTCCTGGACCTCTCTTCTCGCTTCACGTGCTTCGTCCACGACGGTGGGGGCCGTTATTTCCGGAGGATTGTTGCCCGGGTTTGGTGCTGCCGAATTCGAGTTCGTATTGACCGTGAGATCCGTGCTTGTTTGGCCAGGCGTCCCTCCTTGCAGAGTTGGAAGGGCCGCTTTAATCTCGTCTACAGACTTGACCAAAGCAAGTAATATGGCTTTGAGACTGTCGATGCGCTGGTGATCACTGGAACCACCCTGGTTACTGTCTGTTATGAATACCGTCTTCACATAAGGAGAGATAGACGGAGCGGTGGAGGAAGCACCCTCTGAATCGTACCCCTGTGGTGAGAAGTCATCGGGGTATGTGGGTATGTTCTCTTCTGATTCAGACTCGGAAGGAACATTACCCCCAGTCTCTGAGTTCGCCTCGTCTTGGGAGTTGTGGATGTCGTCGGGGACGTCGAGGTTTGCTGTATCTGATGGGAGGGTTGTCTTCCCTGGCTCGTCTTCTTGGAACATCGGATTACTGTGGAGGCTCAAAGAGGTGCTACCTCCAGCCCCAGCAACCCCCTGCGTTATGGACGACGAATCTCCCACTGTAGCAAATTTCGTCTTAGAGCGAGTTCCTTGGAAAACTCCTGTGGTGGGCACCCGCTTAGACGACAGTCTTTTAGTCGCAGTGGTTGAGATCTTCGGGCTGGAAACATTCGTCTTCTTCTCCCTTCCAACAGCGGAGACTTTTCGAGCAGAGTTGCAGGAGACGACGGGTAGTGCCTCGTCTTCTGAAGATGGCTGTTGCAGTCTTTGAAAGACAGACTACCGGTCTTCTTGCATCGTCGTGCTATTGCAGCAGCAGTTGATGATGACTTGGGTGCAGTGACGTTCGTGGGAGGACTCTTTGCACCCCGATGCATCTTCTCTTTCCTTGCGTTTGTGGAGAATAGCCTCACGCAAGTCACTTGCTTTGCTGGCTTGGGAATTTCGGGCACGCGAGTGTGTAGGCCTCCCGCCTGCTCCCTGATTCGAAGGTAGCACGTATACTTGCCTTCGTTCGTTATTGGAAGATGCTTGATAACTATCCCGCCCATTGGCCGTAGGGGGCAGGGTACGAGTAGCTTTATACAACTTTTCGTTAGAGGCCTGCGTGATAATCAGCGGGATGCTCCGATAGTCAAAGGTTGGGGCAGCTGACTGGGCTTGGTGAGCCCGCGCTGCCCTAAACTTCTTCCTTTTAGCACTTACGGGTGCGTAATAGGAAGAGTCCAAGTTGGATACCACAGAGTCTGGCTTATCATCCAGAGAACCATCAGGGTCAGGACCGCATGAGAGATCGTCGAAGACTGATCGAGAGAAGCGTGGAACAGACGCTATGCGGCTAGGATTGGAAACCGTGCAGGCTGTCTGCATGCGGCTGTCTTTAGCTGTCGGATGAGTTATTCTTGTGCGACTAGAAGTCACGACCGTGCAGGCTGGCCGCATGCGGTTGGCAATTATGGCCGCATGGATTTTCTGTAAGCGATTGACTTCAGTAACCGCATAAGTTTCATCCATGCGGTTGGCAACTGTAGCCGTATAAGCTATGCGGCTGACAGATGTGGCCGTATGAGTTTTCTCCATGCGGCTGGCGGATGTAGCCGCATGAGCTTTCTCCATGCGGCTAGCACCCTTATGCGGCTCGGATTGCATAGAGTTCCTCTTTGCCCCTGCAAGTCCAGCATCATAGTGTTTTCTTCTGCCAGACTTGGGGACAACAGAGTTATCTATGGTCTGAAGTGGGGCTGCAAGAGATTCTTCCCCGCCGTCTTGAGCAACAGAGGGTATCTCTGCAAGAGCTTCGGTAGGAGCGAATGATCGGGATCTCCACTCCTTGCGGGCCATCTTCGTGCGGGCTTGCTTCTGGACCGGGCCAGCGCTCTTGTCGGAGAGCGTTTCTTCAAACGCCTGTTGGTCGAAACGGACGACCATCTTCTGTTGCGTGGAGCCAAGCTTGGCTGCATCCGACTGCGTCACCAACTCCTCAACCGTGGAGAAGTTTGTCCCCAGCAGAGTCGCCATCATGTTTGCCATAAAATATAAAAGAGCATAACAGTTTTATGGGAGGATTGGACTTTTACTTCACGTTACAAACTCGCTTGTACAAAGAAAGCCTAGGGACGAAAACCTAGGTACAGCAATCTAAGTACAATTGTTTATTTTTGATTCTGGGGGGTGACGATAGAGGTTCGGGAAAGCGACGGCAGCTCTGCCTTACTCCTTGGACGATCGAACGTAGCCTTGGCTCCTGTGACGAGATGCTTGGCGTTGACGAAGAAATGCTCTTATTGCTCTCCTCGTATTGCTCTTCTGGCTTCTCTCTCTGGATTGATCTCTGTGTATTTTTCTCTCTGATTATTGGGGGAGCGTCCTTTCACAAGGAAATGACACCTTGCTATTTATAATAGTGAGGGGCATCATTAGGGTTTGCAATGATTGCCCATTCTCTAAATGGCGACGGCCTGGTAAAGGATCAATCTGGGCCATTAATCTTGAGCGGGAAGGATCTGGGCCCTTAATGAGGATTATGCCATATTATGTCAGTAATTAATGTTGATTGCAATAAATCCCCATCATGATGATTTGCTGATGCCCACAAATCTAAATGAATCAATTTAATTCATTCTCTTGCCACGCGTCCCAAATTATTGGGATCTGACCCAAAATTTGATTATCTTTAGGGCACGTGTCCTGTCATCATTGTTGAGCCGCATGAGGGGCGTTCATATTTGGGCCGCATGAAGGTCGTCATGACCGAGCCGCATGGAAGATTTCATGACCGAGCCGCATGAATAGTCTCTATACTCGAACCGTATGAAGGTTGTCATGACCGAGCCACATGAATATGTTCATGACCGAGCCGTATGGGGGTCTTCGTGGCCGAGCCGTATGAGAGTCTTCATGACCGAGCCGCATGGGTTTCTACATGGCCGAGCCGCATGGGGGACCTTCATGATTGAACCGCATAGGTTTCTCTGTACTGGACGTGTGAACTCGTCTAGTCTGGCCGCATAAACTTGCCTCGAAGCTGTGAAGATTTTCTCCAGTTCCCTAGGAAGATAGTGCTCTTGTGTCAGTCATCATGACTACTTTACGTCCGGGCTGTCAGCCGTCAGCTGTCAGCCGTCAGAGCATTAATTATGTTTGAATGACGCTGGGTACAGCTGTTCCGAAAAGACACGTGGGTTCCCTCTGCGGGCCGTATGGAATCCACTCGAGCTGCCTATGTGTTTGAGCCGCATGGGACTCCTGAGCCGCATGTGGCTCCTTGGCCGCATGGATCATTTTTCTCTTCTTTTTCATGCTTCTACACCTAGCGCGCAGCTAGTGGCCGCTGCCGGAGATGTTCCTACTAGTAAGGGCCCATGCCAACAACGGTCATCCCTGAGGCTAACATAAAATAATATAACTGTCTGTCCCATACGCCTACTGGTTGTCTTTCCCGTCCTGTGATGTATAAGTCGCATCCACGACCCAACATCTACTCTCTATGAAGAGTCAGCTATCTAGGACAATCACTACCCTATATGTGCCGTCACACGAGCCACTCGCACTGTTGGCCAGTCGAGAGCGACAGCGCGTACCATGATCTGATCTCACTCAGTGCCGTGTCGTAACACGTGTCGTAGTCTAGGGAGTTGTAACAACAACTCTGCAGCTATGGGTACATCATCTAGAACTAAGCCAAGTAGGTAGTCCTAGTGTCGATGTCGACATCGACCATACCCGGGAAAATCCCGGACTCTACTAATTAAGTCTACGCTAACAAGAATATAATAATGTATATGTAAAGACAGTAGATGCAAGGCAAGGTATACTTGCCTTCAATCTCGCAATGTGCAAATAGAGCTCCGGTCTCTCCTGTCGCAACCACGCTGTCCAAGAGACCTACAATTCTACAACCAAGGCTCAAGATACGCTACAAAGACATCATAACCACGCTAACAACCATACAAAGTAGAGAGTAAGTTGGTACAAGCGAAGAGATTATATGTACACAAATTCTCTTCTATACATAAAACACAAGTACACCTAGAGCATATGTATATACAGGTATAGAAATTATACCAACTAGTCCTAGGTATACATAGAGCATAATTATATAAAAAGTAGTATTTAACAATTATTTTACAAGAACATAATGAGAACAAAGGATATAAAATATGTGGAAAAAGGGGTATATCCATTTGAAAGTATTGGTGTATAACCTTATATATCTATATGGTCATAATGTAACAAGGAGTATATATATATATATATGAAAAGCATATACATGTATATATACATTTGATATACGGAAAAAGTGTGCGTATATATATTCATATATACATAATGAGGCTAAGAGTACATATATATTCTCATATATATATGTGTGTACAAAAGGCAAGGTATATATTTATATATATATATTCTCGTAATGAGGCAAAGTATTTATATATTTTGTGCATATACAAGTATATACATATATATATACATATTTGTACCTAGAGACAAAAATATATCTTTTTATTTATATAGAAGTGCATACACATATATATATTTGGAGGAGTATATATATATATTATGTATACATACATACATATATATATATATATATATATATATATATATATATATATATATATATATATATATATATATATATATATATATATTATGTATACATATATGTAAAGAAGCATTTATACATATATATTTGTAGGTTGGAGCATGGTATACATATTTGATATATGGAAGAGTATATACGGGAGGGGGTATACATATATATTTGAAAGAGTAAATATATATTTTTTTTGAAAGAGTAAATATATATATATATATATATATATATATATATATATATATATATATATATATATTTTTTTTTTTTAAAATATATATATATATATATATATATATATATATATATATATATATATATATATTATATATACATATATATAATATATACATATATATAAGAGAGCATTTATTCATGTGAAAGTGCATAAGTATAAATACCTATACATATATTTGTACATAATGAACCAAGAGTGTATGTATATATGTGTCATGTGTATATGGTAGGAGGGTACATATATACAAACCAACATGTAAATCCACAAATATATATTTGAATTTGTACATACATTGGTTCTCATGATAAAGTTTGGGAGACCAAACTCTCCATAACTAGTTTATATGAAAATTCCTACAACATAATGTAACACATTCAACCTTCACAACCCCAATGAATTAATGTATATTCTAACATACATCTAGCATTAATATATATACTCACTTATATACATTTATACATATATAAGAAGATTATATATATATATATATATATATATATATATATATATATATATATATATATATATATATATATATATATATATATATATATATATATATAAAAGAATGAAGAAGGAGGAGATGAGGGTACCTAAGAGGAGATGGAGGTGGGGGTGGTGCTCGGCCTAAGGAGGCTGCTATCCGGCCAAGGAGGAGGGGGTGGCCGGCCTGTGGTAGAGGAGAGGGTGGTGAGGGCTGCTGTGGTGGTGGTGGAGTGGTGGTTAAGGTGGTGGTAGAGTGGAGGTGAAAAAGAATGGAGGAGGAGATGAAGAAGGGAGGGATGCTCTTGGTTTTGAAGAGGAAGGGTGTGAGATGAGAGATGATGATGGAGAGGAAGAAGAAGAGGGGGAGGGGACCGAATGGAGAGGGGGAGGTGCTGCTCCTTTCGGGTAGGGGAAGGAAATGTGGGAGAGAGAAGAGTATGGTGGTGGTATATGTGTGTTTAAAAATAAGGAGAGAGAAAGAGTGATAGTGATGTGTATGTGTTTTGAATTAAAGAAGAGAGAGGAAGCGATGGTGACATGTGTAGAGAGAGGGGGATGTAATTTGGCTATAGGAAGGGGTGTGGGAGTGTGAGTATGGTGGTGGTGTTGTGTGTTTTGAAAATATGGAAAGAGAGAAGTGATGTTGATGGTTTGTGTGTGTGTATTTAATTTATAGAAAGAGAGTATGGTTTGTGTGTTTGGTGTTTTGTAGGATTAATAGGGTATTGTGTGTGTGTTTGTTTGTTGTAGGGAAGATGCCATGTGGCTTGGGTTGGGTCACAATGGGTCGGGTTGGGTCATAATTGGGTTTAATTGGGTCCCGAAAATTAAATGACTTAAATTAGCCATTTATAATCAATGATAAATAAATAGTACAAGGGAACTAAATTGGATAGGACACAAGTGGCACGCGTGTAGTAGACTCAAAATGGTCCGCGTCCATAACTTGGGTCGACCAGTTTGGGTCAAATTGGTGTCTCCAATACAAGTTGGAATTAAATGTGACTCGGTGGGGTAAATCGGGATTGGGTCAATTGTCCGGAAAGTTGTACAATAAAAATGAAGCACAAGAGAGTGTGTCTGAGTGGGACACGATGGTCATGGGTGTAGAACGTCTCGAGTAGATCGCGCATGACAAGTTGGTCTGGAGAAAATGACCAGCCTTGTGCTCCTAATTTAAAAGTCACGGTAACGTGTCGATAATAATCAAAAATAAAAGTGGGAAATTATTAATAACTTAGAAAATCATAATTAATCATATTAAATTTCTAATTAAATACGATTACTCTAATTAGTTCTAATTAAATCTAATTAAATTTCAAAGAGCTTATACATTATTGGCACGAGAAGGTCTAGAGGCAAGGTATGAGTACATTGTTAGTGCAAGGCACGGTGACGATCTAGAGGTACTAAATAGGCCGAGAGTCTATGTCCTAAAACTGATCCTAAGGCAAGAGTAGAAAGACAATCGTAAAGGGTTTATGTTGCAAAAAGTAAACGAACGTGTCAGTTTCGTATGGGTAGGCGAGGAGCTCACTCCACCAGTATAATTGAGTACTGACACCCACATAGTTTTCATGTGCAGGCACAGGTAGAAGATCGTGGTACGGAGCTCGCTTGGATGCGTCGAGGCACGGAGTTCCTTGGCAATTCGAGGCATGCGTTCCATATAGAGACTGGACTTATACGGGACATAATGTATGGACGTCGCCTTCCGAAGCATCCGCTGGCTCAAGACTTGTATTTGAGAGATGAGAGAGAGCTGAGTGACTTGTAATATGAGAAGAGTGAGCTTGAGGGACGTGTAATCTTGGCCTTGTGCCCCATTGCAATCCTTGTTTTAATATCAATAAAATGTACCTTTGAATGACTTATGTTTTATTCTAAATTTTTGCTGCCATTATTCAATGTCTCTGCTTGGGACTTCTGTGTGATGACCCCGTCGCAGCCGCTGTAATCGGCGTTATGGAACCTGCCTTGCACGAGCGTAATCTAGGCTCATGCGACATCACGCCTTAGTGAGGACGATCGCTCCTACGGGAGCGGTGCCTGATATAATGGTATCAGAGCACGGCTTTACGTCCTTGGACTATAGATTGAATTCTTTAACTCTGATGTTTCTGCGAACTCTGAATGTCTCTTCCGCTTATTGATATCGTTGGTGCACTCTTTCTCAAATGTCCCACGACATATCCATACAATAAGTCTAATATTTTCAAAATCTCGTACGAGTATTCGGTTGAACGGGATCGATAGGCGAAGACCTTTGTGCCAAACTACAACGGACTTGAGTTGAAAGAAAACCGATGCTGAAAGTTAACAAACGCAGTGCGTGCTTGAATAACCTTACGCTGACAATAGCGAACGAGTACACGAGACCGAAGTATAGTTCGAATGGGATGGTTATAAACAAAGACTTTTGGCTAAGTTGTGCCGAGTATCGTGCACGTAGACCTTCTAGTGCGAACGAGTTTGCGAGCAAGATTGACTATCGTTCAGACGAGAATAAGTGAGACTTAGAATGTGTGTTGATAGAGACGCTACTTGACCAACGCTAAAGCGAACACAAAAATAGTTCTTAGCCCTTGAGGAACGGACGAACGAACAATTGAACATATCGATTGTGAATCGAATGACCTTTTTGAGGATTTGTAGAATGAGTTGACCCCGAGTGGTGTATGTGATAGCTTCGAAGAAAAATACGAGTGAGTGTCGACGACTAGTAGAGCGGCTCAAACTCTGAGTGGTGTATGGACGTTATAGAAATTGTTCGAGCGAAACTAAAGAATTTACGGATAATACGAGTATGTCGACAAGCGATGATATCGCAAAGCCTTAGAACGAGTAGCGCTTAGTTGGTCATGATTTGAGAGTAGCAAACGAGATATCGTTCGGACGATTTGTGAATGGTAATACGAGTTACGAAATGGTGGGATGGAGATTCTAAACGATAAAATAAATGGATGACTTGATCGAAGAAATTGATACGGATCGTATATGAAAAAGTTAGCACGATCGGAAGATAGCGTGCATAAAAAGTTTGAGTTTGAAGTTACAAAATGACTAAGGATTGAAATCGATGTTGCTCGATGGTTTGAGTTAGCAATGAATAATGTGATTTGAAGGAAATACGTTGGTTGATGACTTAAGATAGACGGATGAACAATACGCGAATTTGGATTTTAGGAAATTGATGTTGTGAACGATTCGAGGGGAACTTGAATTTAAAATATCGAGAAGATTATCCAGTCGGACGCTAGCATCATTCGTACGACTCGAAATTTGTTGCAAAAGAAGATCGTCAGGTTACGCATATTATCGATGGTATTGAGGCGTATCAAAGATCGATATACGATAACTTAGGGGTATTCTGACACGGTGAATGACGATCGTGCAAGTATTATCATTCTGATGGATGCGATACTTAGGACTTTGGTTGAAACGAATGTTGGATGTACACAATCGTGTCTTGATGATTGCGTTGATAACCACAACGTCGACAATCTTGTCTTGCGCGAGCGCAACTCTAGTCTCGCACATGCGTTGCGTCAGATTTGGGGCAATCGTTCTACATGAGCGCTGACATGGTGATTCATGTCACCGGAATGATCGAACTCTGAAAATCAGGATGTGGCAACTTTGATTGTTTTGACTTGTAGGTTTGATGTGAATGTGAATTCAAGGATTTCTAGGACTTGTGATTGACGAATGAATGAAACTTGAGGATTGAGTATGTCCAATCTGCGCATCGAGAATGAACTAGTCTAGACATAAAACAAGAGTTACGTCCCGATGAGGATGATTATCCCGCGGGAGCGTGCATGGTGATTCATGCCCACCGTGGATAATCTGACTCGCGTGAGATCAGGGTGTGGCATATTGTTAAGTCAGACAACCTTGTGATCGATTACGTGAATTAGGATAAATGACTTAGGGAGTATGAAATATGAATTATGGTTTAGCGATGAATTGTGTCATAGCGTGCTTGACTTGGAAGGATCGATAGATGGATTATGTCGAACGTGTTCGAAGAGAGACTATACGAAATGGCTTGTTGGACGAGCGATATGTTCATGTCGAGGATTGGTTGAACGTGAGTCGTCGTAGGATAGTTTTGCTAAATGACTCAGACCCCGTACAATGAATGTCGGGATGTGTGTAGGAAATCGATGCTCGATGTTTAGAAATCAGAGTGATACGACCTTGGGTAGAAAAACCCCAGACTGTCAACTTGGTTTGACCTTAGGATGGGGTCAGTGTTGATATCGTTGTTTGGGAACTATGATCTAATACTGACGGATTAATATAGCCTAGTGGTTAGGCAGACGTTCCGGCACGAAGAGATAGGATTTGTGGAGGTACCAATCATAAGGCTCGGTTGACATGCATGTATATCAGGGACGCCCAAATATGTGCATGATCCGACTCGAGTTGTGATGACGGATTCTCTATCACGAGGCTTGGCTGAAATATATGTATTTTGGGGACGCCTAGAATATGTGCACGATCCAACTGTGATACGTTGAATCAATTGAGACTAGAGGAACAAAAAAGTGTCAAGGATTTAGAAATAGAGTTTCGATGAAACGTTGATGGTAATACGATCATTGAATTGAGACGAGTTTGAATATTGGTTGATCGGTTGGTGTGTCCTACGATTGAGTTAGCAATAAGTACGAGCACGGCTCAGATTGAGGGAACGCATAGGAGTAGTTTGCGCGAAAGTCCTTAAATATTGAATCGAGTTATAAGCCGATAAGTGTACTCAGTTAGTTTTGAGGACGAAACTTTTTTTGAGTGGTGTATGATGTAGTGCCCCGTCCTGCTCAGTCAATCGGAGGAATCGAAACGCCGACGGTGTTCGAACTTGGTCTTGTAACGGCGACTCGAAGACATCGCTCAGGTGGGGTAGTTTCGGTAAACTTGTCTCATCTTAGCCTTCACATAATAAATTGTATGTTTTTAACTTGCACAAGTAGGCTTGATAATAAAAGAGACGAATCAACATAGCTAAGGGAATAATCCCGACGGTTCGAATTGAGTTAGAATATGGAAAGGTCCAACGGTCGGCTTAGAGTTGGTGCACAGCGTGCTTTAAAAATGATACTCGGTCTTTTGTCCCATGGCTTGGTAGAAGGAAAGTTGGTCTTCGGTACAAAAGCTAAGAGTTAGCCTAAGTCATAGGTGTCGCCCGTATAAACGCTTGATAAAGCGTGCACGATTCCATGATGCAAGGCTTGGCATAGCCTTTGCTTGTCCCTCGGGTTAAGTTGTAGGCTTGAGTAATGTTAGGCAAAGTTATGCCGATCGACCTAAGTCATTCTAAGTACTGTCTCGCTCTTTCTACGGTTGTCAAGTTATTCAGTCCCACGATCTCAAGGCCCATCATATAAAGTATGACTTGGAAGATAGTGTTGCACAAAGCATAAGTTGGTTTAAGGCACGAGCAACGGTTGGCACGATATAAAGTTAGCCACGGTCTATGGCACTTAAGGAACATATTTTGTTCAAGTTAAGTTAGAAGGCCTTGCGTCCCATTGTAATCCTTGTTTCAATATCAATAAAATGCATCTTTGAATGACTTGTGTTTTATTCTAAATTTTTGCTGCTATTATTGAATGTCTCTGCTTGGGACTTTTGTGCGATGACCCCGTCGCAGCTGCTGTAATCGGCCGTTATAGAACCCGTCTTATACGAACGCAATCTATGCTCGTGTGACATCACGCCTTAGCGAGAACGATCGCTCCTACGGGAGCGGAGCGTGATAACACTTTCCCAGAAACCTCTTCTTCTTGTACTTAGAATATCCTGTTTAGGACTTTCTTATTTGTACACAGATACCTTCTGGTAAACCTTCGACAGGCTCTGAATACTTCTTGCCCGCTGGGGGTAGTAGAAAGAGATCCCAGGTGGCTCGCGCTCCGTACAACAAGCGTGCGACACCTGCGGCATACCAGAGGCCCGTGTTGACAGTAACATGCGCAGCCGACGGAAAGCTATACAAGACTGGCTCTCGTGCTCCGATGCCTCAACTAGTTGAATCTCCCTTCCACTGGGGTGCTCCTATGCGTAAGCCAAGCTAGGGGTACATCTCACGGAGAGGGAGCCACATGAGCAGCATTCCCATAGGAGCGACATGAGGCTTCCTCGCCATACCCGCTCTGACCGTGCTTACATGCAGCATCCCTATATGTACAATGGAAGTGTTACGATAGAAGATCCAACCCTCTCCCAAACGGAAGAAGAATCTGTGGCACAAGATGTGCCTAAATCAAGGGACTATTGTAACTAGATTACCATCAACTGCCGTTGTCAGCAGACGGCTGTGCCATCGTCGAGCAGGCACTCCATCTTCCAGAGACTCTACCCCATGCCGACTCCACAACAGAGGCCTAACAGGGGGTCGTTAAGACATAGAAAAGATGAGCCCCACATTGCCACATTCTACGCGGTGCAGGGTTCCATAGCTTTCAAGAAGCCCTCCCAGAATCCTCCCATATCGGTTGCTAAACCGAAGAGGAAGTCAGAGAACAGTAAAGCTAAAGTACCTGATGCGGGTGTGTTCCAAGGCACTCATTCCAAATCTGTATTGGGTGCCTTGTCAAAAATTGGGAGTAGCCAGCCTCTTACCATGCACGACAACCCTGTGTTCCAATCTGACGAGACGCAATACGACACAGATGTCTCCATTACCACAACCAGTCACCAGACCGGGGGTAGCAACCATACTGAGTCCGAAGAAGATCACAATCTTACGGTATATCATCAGGGCTGCGAGACTCACGAGTCTGAGCCAGAAAGTGAATGATCTACGGCTCCCTCGAGTCACCCTCTGTAACGCCCTTAATATTTATTATTTTTTTTATAATTTTAATTAATATTTTATGGTGTTTTATAATTATCAAATAATTTTTTTTGATAACATTTAAATGATTTTCCCTATAATAAAAGTTTAACATAAAGAGGAATTTCCTTGGCTTAATATTTACCGAGAAATACATTATAAGGTTATTGTTTCATAACATTTTAGGATTTTTCTTACACTTTTGTGGTATATATAGTTATGAATTTCTATAAGAATATATATATATATATATATATATATATATATATATATATATATATATATATATAAGTTATGTAAAAAAAATATAATAATAATAATAATAATAATAATAATAATAAATTGAACAGTGCCATGAGGCACTGTTCCTCTTCTCTTAAACCCGAGCCCAACCGACTCTTTCCCGCGCCCAAAATATAGGGCCGATTCCGATGGAATGCATAGACCAAATCACCTCAAATCTTCACCGAATTAATTCAATTTTTTTGGATTGATCCTATTAGGATTCTCCACGAAATCCAACCGTCAATTCTAATCCTAATCTGGTACTTAGTTCGAATTAAATCAGAATTTAAAACCAAGCATAAAAAGAACCCATCAAGAGAAACTTCAAGAACCCTAGAGAAATTTCTATCTGCGAACTCGAGTGGCGATCCTTGACATCAACAGCAACTAGGCGACCACCAGTGACCGCCTGCGCGCCACCCCGATGATCGCCGGAGCACCCAGTCGCTGATCCGAACACAGAACAGAGATCACTTTGTTTTGGATTGACCGCCCAGGTACTCCCCTTCTTATCGACTTTACTCTCGATCAGTTCGATCATTTTGAATCTACAAACTTTTGTGAGAAGCCCACATAACCCTCTTCGAGATCCTCCAGGTGGATTTCAGAACGACCCATCGACTTGCTCGAAAAATCGAGATAAAGTTGAAGAAAAACCTGTTTTCTAAACTGTTAAAACTGTTTTAAAATGGCAACTTGGAAGGACTCCCATGGCCAACCTGGTGTCAGTCTTTGAATTATAACTTGAAACAGTCAAAGACAACATAACCAAGAGTAGAACTCTGCTTGTAGATCAGAATTTCATTGAATACATAGAAAGTTATTTGATTTCAAATTTGCGGGAAAGACTATTTTGGAAACTAAAATTTTTATTAAAACTACCCGATACGGCGTGCGCCTCGACAAATCTGGCAAAGTGGTCACACAATATATGCATCAAAAGGCGCGTATGGATGTTGCCGACGTGTAGAAACTGACGGGACTCGATTTTTTTGCGTATGCACGACAAAATCTATACGTATCCGTCGAGATACCCCCGTATCGACCCTTTACAAACTTGACCCTAACTTCGTGTACGTTCGTCGTATCGAGACAAAACCTATGCCAGCAGGACCGAATTGAAATTTTGGTCCTGTGTGCCAATTTTGGTCCGATTCTGAGAAGGTTGATCGGAACATCTATTTGGCGGGCCCGCGACCCGATTTGACAGGCAATTTTGTGCACGGCTCATCGGAATCCAAAATTGGACATACCATTGAGTTCGTCTCCTCAAACTGAATCTGTAGACATGTAGTTTAACGACTTTAGAGACCATAGACATTGGCACGTGTTTCGGTACAAAATAGTTCCAACGGCGGTTATCGTTTTGACCCAAAATTATGATTTTGCTCCTGTTCCAGAATTGGACTTTTGGACAGGCATTTCCCAGATATATCTTTATACCGGGAATGTTCTTGATGTTTGTTTCAATATCCGGAGCCATTTGTGGATTTTGAGTTTCTGTTGCTGACGTGATTGATTGCCGCACTGCCAGGCAAGATACCTTACCACTTACTCTGTGATTTACTTAATCTTATTTTCAATTATTTATATTCAGCATTACTTGTCTTATGTTAGTATTATATCACCGTTCGGCTAAGTCACACTTGGGTGTAAGCGACTCTATCGGTCGTCTTCTTGATTTTGTTTATTACTCTTGCATTGACTTAGCCTAGTGACCACCCATTGATGATGAGGTACTAGTATATCTCATATGGCCTTGTCACTTGCTTTATCACATATTGTGTGTCACATTAGGACATGTACCTGCGTAGTCGGCTGGCCACCGATACGTATGGAGCGTGCGACGGATAGGAGTAACTGCTAATAGAATTGCATACTGGAAGACTTGGCGGTTACTAAAGGTTCTTTTTGGTCATGGAGATGACAATACTAGGCATTGGGTGGGAAGAATAATACCTGACATATGGGCTTCTATTACACTTTCCCTTGTAACCCGGAAGCACCGCTAGAGATACGGGTTTGATTATCCACTCAGGTTGGTCACGGACGTTCTTGAACGTTATGCGCTTGGTCACTGGTGCCCAAAAGGGGACTATACCGGATCTTATTATCAGCCAGGGCTCATGTGTTGAAGGATTGTATCTCAACTGCATATACAGAGTAGAATGGTTAGGAACCCTATTGCATGCATTCCCTTTCTTTTATATTATATATCATAGTTTATATGGCATGGTGTTTTCTTGTATCTTGTTACGTCCAGTTGAGGACCTGGTTATCTCTCCAGAATTAGACGAGTTCCCACAGGAGTACGGAGCGGCAATGGATCCATCCTACATTGATGGCTAGGAATCTCCTGTTGATTTCTATTCTATTCTTTTATTGAGACATTTAGTGGATATTTCTACATCTCTTTTCTTTCTATTTACGGAGGTTGGACTCCGATCTTGTGAGACTATTTTTATAGCTGTTTGGAGTGGGTATGTCCATCCGGCTATCTTTTGATACCCTCATCTATTATCTAGACTCTATTATCTTCTGTGTTGAGCTGTGATGAGAATAGATTATATTATTCTGGCCAGTGATTATTTTATATACAGCTTATGTATGTATACGAGGGTTTCATACATTAGAGTATTATTTGTATATGTGCAGCTGGCATGTTCACGTACTCAGTCCTATATATTTTGGGACTGGGGCATTACATATTTTTGTGGTGGCCTATGTATGTCAGAAAATATTATTGGGTTATATGACGGTGCCCAACAAGCCTGCATATAGGAATAGGAACAATATCTCATCCAGAACTACTATCTCCTTTGACTTCCAATCTTTTCAAAATTCCTATGATTATTTGATTACCTCATATCTAACCTTTGAAAATATAATCATATTTTCTTCTTCGTGCCAACTGTATGCATTTGAGAAGCAGACATACTACCTTGGCCCTCACGTCTGGTGAAGCAGCTACTATGGAGGGACAAAATCCTCCGATGACTCCGGTTATACCATATCAGCCAGGACAGTCATAGCCCACCTCGACTCCGTCGACGGTGCATCAGGAGACACAAGCACCACCAGTCAGCCAGGTTAGGCAGACCACTACTGTGCTATCAGGAGGAAATATACCACCACCACCACTACCATTCCCTCAGCAGTTTCTGCCACAGTTGTAAGCCCCCTCATTTTTGTATCTTATTTTTAATTATTTTAATTATTTTATATGGATATTTTAATTTATTAAATTCAATAATGGCTATGTTAGTAGTTTACCATAGCTTTGACTTTTGAAGCACAACAAATATTATTTCTCAAATCCAATTCCATATTGAAATTCTAGACTCGTCCACCTTCAGTTTGATATATCACGTCCCATCAAAATTTGCTTTTCCATATTCTTTTGGCTTCGTGCAATTTTGGGTCAACTTAGACTATTTGATCATTTATCGTAATTCTAGGCCCAACTTCTAAATTGATTTTGGGACTTGACATAGATCGAAACCGTATGACCCAATATATGGTTTTGACCCATGTTGAGTCTACAATGCATATGCCTAGGGTGCACCATCAAATCGAGTTCCCATGTGCTACTTATTTGCAAATGGCACATGAGACTCATTAAATTAATTTTTGGGTCCAATTTGACTAGTAATGCTACTCGAACCCTAACCTAGTCAACCCTACTAGTTAGAGCCTAATTAGGAGTACCAAAACCAAGTATACATATATTTAAGAAAATATTAGAGGTTTAATTGCAGCCATATGTAAAATTCCTTTATATATTTGGCTTGGTCAAACATCTAACCAAAATAGGAAACCTATTAATAATAGTATGATTTGGAGAACCAAATCATATCCAAATTAGATCAAACCAAATCCCATGTCCTAATAGTATAAATAAAAACCAACCCTAATCTTTTCCCCTCTCTTCATAACCACCCACTACTCGACAAATTCCCCCAAACCTAGCGGCTACCACTCCAAACCCGAAACCCTAGCCGACCCCCCTTTCTTCACAAAATATAATTTCTCCTCAATTTCTCCGCCAACCACCACCACTCGGATGTCCCTCTCAACATCCCATCGAGAAACTGTAGGAAAAACCTTACGGCCGTTAGAGGGGTGCACGACGCGCTACTTGGGCCGAAACTCCGTCGAATCGAAATCTGAAATATCACAGTAGGTTAGTCGACTTGTAGATGATGTTTCATCCACTTTTCCTCATTTGTTTCATCTCAAACCAAATCTGAGAGTTACCTTTGTACATCTAGTCCAACCTCTGATCACTGGATCTTCTAGTTCCAAGCGGTTTGCCCGTGGCGTTTATTCTATGACAGGGTATCCAGAACTGACGAATTCTGTTGTGGGCTACTTTTTGCCTATCTAAGTTCAGTTTTTAACCTTTTAATATATTTTTTTCAGAATCTAGACATCGATACCTTTCCGACGCATATCTGAAAGTTAGGTTTCGCATCCGTTTGCTATTTTTAAAAATTTATGACATTTGTTATATCACCGAACTCCAAAAAATTCTGTTTTCCATGTGTCAAAAAGTGTCAAAACTCCATGAATCTATAATAAACTTCAATTTGTGCAAAGTCTAACATTATAAGTACTATTTTAACTAATTTCTAGAATTTTTACAGAATTTATTAATTTTATTTAATCGTTGTTTCGGTACTAAATTAATGGGTCGATTTGAGGAAGTCATATGTGGCATTGACATAAGACCTCTTATGAAAGGATTTTACTATTAAAAATAGTATTAAAGCAATATATAAGTATTTATAGATAAATTTCAAAATTTAAATATATTATTTACGAGAGATTTTGTTACCTATATGTACTTATATAATAGATGCAGTGTCGTAACAACGTTATAGCAACTAGGAGGCGTAGATACTCATATAATTTATATATGGTGTGTTTATATAGAATATTAAATATAGTATATTATTAAAGGTGAGCTTGTGAGGATCGACAAGGACACCGGAGTTGGACATGCTTACCCCAAGACAGTAGTTACAGCATTTGGAGACTGTTGTGCGAGTTGACCGTTCGTGGCTCATTGAGTGGTTTATAGTTCGATTTTCTCAGCTCAGGACAGCAGACGAGTACATTCTCTCATAGTTTTCATTGTCTTGATATCTACTATATCCGATTCAATTGTAGTATTTTACTTGATTCTCGACACGATGGTACACAAACTAGTATACGTCGGATCCTGTCATGAGATGTCATTCCTGAGTTACTTGGTATACTGGTACATTGTTCGTTCTTGTTTCTTGTACTTGTATAGACGTTGATTCCTAAGGGAATTTGCTACCCTCTTAGATAATCTCGTGTCATGACGTGTTATGTCCGGATCCATATACTATTCGGAGGATGGGGAGTTATTAGGGGTTTTGTGAACATTACCCCTACTTGTTTATTACATGTGCATAGCTCCACCCTCACTACACGTAGGGTGTAGCCTAACCTTATACTACTTGTGCATAGCTTTCCATTTTGGCCGGCCTGATCCCTATACTATTATACTACTTGTGCATAGCCGGTCAAATGGAACAGCTTGATCTTGATCCAAGCCGATCACATAATGCTCTAATATCTCATAACACTTTCTTTTATGATTACATTCATACCTCAGTTTACTTTTCACTGTTTATATTCTAGTTTTATCATATATCTCACATATGACATAATATCTAGTTCTCCTGTACTGTTTACTTTTAGTTTTGATATTTTATCTTGTATTTTAATATAAATGTCTTTTATTGTATTTGTCAATTCACATAGAACTGTTGTTAGCATTTGTACTTGCTCATATCCTGACAGGATAACCTCCATTGTTTTTCAGAGGATTTAGATGCAAATTTGCCGACCTACTACGGGTTTGGCTTAAATGGAGCTTACGACCAGGACCAACCTGTGGACCAGGTGCTCGTAGATGACGCACCGCCAGTAGTGACCTAGTTACCTAGATTTGTCTTGATTATATTCCAGTTTAATACTTTGTTTCTTGTAGTATTTGTTTTGGGATATTATTTTATGTCTTAGATTCTGAACTTGTGATTGTGGCTCGGCACTATTTCAGACTATTTACTTCATCTTATCTTTATCTTTATCATCGTGCTTATCTCCCTTAGATTATGTGATTGAGTTGTATTCCTCCGTGTGGAGATGACAGATTATATTATTGTGTCTTAGATTTTATATGTTCTAGATGACTTTTACAGCGTTCTACCGTCAATACTACGGCGTAGGCTGGACGTACCCACGTACTCGTGTCCCTAAACAGGGTGTGGGTCGTGACACATTTTTATGGTGGCCCATGCAGGTCTACGTTATTCGCTTCGGTTACATTACTGTACCGACGTGAGCCTGCAATTAGAATAGGAAAGACCCATCGGATCACATCCATATGCTTGATAACTTCCTTGATTTTGTTTCGAACTCTCACTTGACTTCTCGATTTGTATCCAGTTTGATTATGTTTTACCGTAATCGTTATTTTTTATACTAGCAAGACAAATCTTCGTAATGGATGTATCTTCCCTTTACTATCACATCTGGAAAGCAGAGGCATAGACATTAGAAGTCATAGGTGCAGGTAGAGTCTTCGTGAATTTTGTGAAGTCGTAGTGATACCTAGGATAGTCGTACTACTACGAGCCTGCAACCAATTAAGGAATAGGACTTGAGGATACATCCCCAAACATGATTATAGACTTTTCTCAGACTCTTCAGCATGATTGCTTTCATGTTATCTTATTTCTTAATATGATTGCTTTTGTGTTCTTCCTTACTCTAGATTTGACTAAACCCTTCCCTATGGACTTCTCGAGTAAATCTTCTCATTCGTTTTTATTAATTTGTTGGAAACTTCCTTACGGATTGGTCCAAGAAAAAGTTTAAGAAATTATATTTATCCAAGTATTACGGAATCAAAATTTTTGCAGCCTGAGAAATACTGGTGAGGCAGGACTTCAGATAACGGCTGTAGAGCTTAAAAATCAAGTTGCGCCTTCAATATACTGATCAGTGATCAAGTTGCACCCCAAAAGTCAACTTGCGCTACTGATAAGAAGCAGACTGCGCCACCGATCAGATTGCGCCTGATATCAGACTGCGCCTAATCTTTTTGTGCCAAATCCTACGTGGCATCTGACACTTAATGGACATCATTACCTGACCATACTGACGACTGACACAACAGAGAACGAGGAAAATCTCTTCGAATCCCGTGAAGTGTGCCGCTCAAGGAAAAGTTGGTGGACAACTGTCTTGTACATTTCGTGAGACCCAGGCACAATCTAAACAAAATCCTTAGTTGCGCCTGGGCGCAACCTGAACGAATTTTACTTAGAAGCCGCCACGTGTGTAGGTGCAGCTCAAATCAAGCACAGGTTGACTTGTTGACTGAAGCTCGCGCAACCTGAAAAAGTTGAGACAACTTACATTCTAAAGTAGGATGACGTGGTGCACATGCCACTAATCTCTCAAGACGTGTCAACTATCCTGTACACGACCACGCGCATCTCAATCATACGATGCCACGCGTCTAAATACAGTTAGTACACGATTGACAACTGAATGAAAGTTGGCGCAATCCAGTATAGCGCAATCCAGCCTCGCGCACATCAGAATAACTGCTAAAAGAGTTATTTCCTGAACTCTATAAATAGAGTTTCCAATCATCATCAAGAGGGATCAAAAGCTCTTGCAAAATTGCTGCTGCATTCTCCATAGGCTATAGTCTTCAAGTTCACATAGTCCAAGGGATAAAGTGATCGTCTTCTGATCAGATTCCTAAAGTTGTACTTCCCCAGAATTCATTGTACTTTGTACTCTTTTACAAGTTTGGAATAAAACAATTTTTTGTTTTTTGCAAAAAAAAATGACGACTCTGCTGGGGACAACTTTCTCCTCCGACGAGAAAGTGACAACTCAATGTGATATTGCGTCGATCGGCAAGACGCAGAAGACTCTGGTTGTTCAAGTCAACCAGACAGCCTACGAGAACATGATCAACACCAAGAGCAACAAGCGCGCGATGGCTATTGCCAAAAACAGGGCTGTATGGACTCCTAAATCCTCCACAGTCACTGTTGCCCAGGCACAACTTGAGTGCTCAATGACCAAGGCACAATCCGCCTCAGTGGCTCCAGTACAGCCTGTTTCTGTTGCTAAGGCGCAATTTGCTCCCTCCGATGCCCATGCACAGTCTACCAAAGTTGCTGCCAAGGCGCTACCAGTAGTCCGTAGGACTATGGAGCAACCCAAGTAATCTGCTACTCCGATGCGAAGGGAACTAGTCTTTTGGCTATACCCTCTTCTGATTTTCAAGTTCTAAACTTAGAGAATTCATGTCCTAGTGCGAACACTAGACAGAACAAAAAAAAAAGTCCTATGGCATTTCCTCAATTGGCACAATCTATGCCTAAAATGATCACACAACAGAACAAAGGGAAACGCTTCTTAGCTAACCCTGTTCAAAATAAAGGAAAACACCCTTTGGTGTTTCCTCAAACTTCCCTGGTCTATGACTCAGAGGAAGATGTATCAGATTCTATTCCTGTAAACAGAGGTCCTCGGATCTCTGGTACTGGAAAGAATACTGATCACAAAGGTATCTTGCCTACTCCTATGGGGTATGGCCAAGATCTTCCTACCTTGCAAATTTCAAGATCAAAACAAGGAAAATTAAAGGTATCACAAGCAGAGACACCAGAAGCAGAATTTTCAGATTTACGTGCTTATCTTAATAGGCGTCAACCAATATCAGCTTGGCAAAATATAAGAACCCTATGCCAAAGGCCAATCTGTATCAAAAGCCAAAGTTTGAAAAGAAAGACCCTTCTACCTATGCTAATGAATTGAGTACTTCTTTGTACACTCAAGGAACCAAACACCTGAAGAATAGGAGACAAGTTCCTAACATTATTAAGGAATATGTCCCTCTGACTTCTTCTCATCCTGTGGTTGTAACTGATCTCCGGCAACGTCTTACACAAAGACGAGAAACTACGGGAATGCTTTCTTCACCTCCAAATCGTGCTTCAAATCGCCATTGCCTACATGAAGTTGTCATCAACTATTGTTGCCAATCGGCTCGACGATCTGTCTTCGATCGTCTGAACTACGCTTCAACTCCTGAACATATAATAGAAGACGAAGATGAACTATTATATGCATCTGTTAACATGACTTCTCAAGGCACTGGGGGTGGGAAACGTCCAAGACGTAATGCTCCCGTAATCCTAGTCAACAATACTTAGACCGGATCTATGCATCCAGTGAAGGTGTCTTTCAATACACAAGATCAAGAAATTGGCATTTGATCCAAGGTGTCTTTAATCAAGAAGATCTCCCTATCACCCATATGGAAGAGGACTCTCTTTCAGAGTTTGATGCAGATAGTGAAAGTTCTGAATAAACTATCTCTCAATAGCTGTAAGAGAAGTGACGGCATATACCATTATAGAAGATCAAGATGCCTCTACATCAATCAGCCTAGAGCAACGAATTGTTACATTAGAAGACAAATTGAAAACCATGACAGAAATGGTTGCAAGCATGTACACCATAATGGTAGCTTAACATACAGTGCCTCCGATTGTAAACCCTATTACAAATTCGAAGCTTATAGTATCTTCTGGACCTGTTAGTCTGGGGGTACCGGCACCTCAGGTCGCTTATGTGCCAACTCAAGCTGATCCAAGTCAGTCTGGTGCTGGGGGTGGTAATTACCATGTTGTTCCTCCTCCTAACACTCCTAACTAGCCTACCAATTCTCAAATATTAGGGGATGCTAATGAGACTGTGAAACTCTTACGCACTCAGTTTGAGGCCCTCAAGCAGAAGGATGGCCTACAAAGATTGGGCATCAAGCAACCATATCCAACAGAGTGGAAGGAAGTTCCATTTTCTCCTAAGTATAAACTCCCAACCATTATGCTGTTTGATGGCAGCACTTCTCCAAGTCAGTACATCAATTATTTCAAAGTGATGACTGATCAATTATAGCCAAATGATGCTCTCCTTACCAGAGTGTTCGTTAGTTGTTTAGCCGGTACAGCATATGACTGGTATCGTAGCTTACCTGATGGTTGTATCACTTCTTTTGCCGATTTCAAACAAATGTTCTTGGAACGATTTTATGAAGGAGTCAACGACATGACAATGTCTGCCCTCATTAAAAATAAACAGAGGCACAATGAATCTACAGAGAGTTTTATTGAAAGATTCTGCCGAGAGGCACTCAAAATGCCTTTAGGTACTCCATCTGCTGTAACAATAGACACTTACAAATCAAACTTGTTGCCTATTATCAGTATGTGGACGGGATCTGCACAATTCTAGGATTGGCCTTCTTTCATTGTTAATGCAAAGGCGGCAGAAGTGAGTGCTGAAAAGTTCAAGTAGTTAGGAGTCCAGATGACTCACCCTAACCAAGATGAACATTCTATACCTGGGGGTAGTAATCGCCAGAATAACCGTAAAAATAAAAAACCATTGGCCATCAATCTTAAAGGTAAAGAGTCTTTGGCTGTCAATGTTACTCAGACGACATCCACCCCATCAGCACCACTACAAAAGTCAACTCGTCCAAAAGAAGAATATTCTTTCGATGAAGATGATACGTTGAGCATCTTCGATTGCTTGATCAAAAGCAATAAGCTTCAGCTTCCAGAGGCAAAACGACCAAAAGAAGTTGGTAAAACTGATTACCCTAAATACTGTGTTTATTACAGATTCATAGGACATCCAACCAGAGCATGTTATATGCTCAAGGACAAAATCTAAGAGTTGGTCAACTCTGGAGCAATTACTCTACAGCAGGACGAGAAAACAGTGACTGCTAATGTGGTTTCTCTCCAATTTAGCAATTTTCTACCACAACTCGTACAAGACAGAGCTGTCCCCATTCTAAAGACTACTCTAGAAATTGTGAATATCCTGCCTCCTCAAAATGAAGGTCTTGTTCCGATGACAACTGACAAAGAAAAGATTATGTGGATTCATCCAGATCTGGTTGCAAAATTTGAAATACCTTCCTCTTCTAAACAAAAGAAGCATTCCAAGTCTAAATCAAAGAACTGCAATATGGTATCCTTTGAACCATTAACAGAAGAAGAAATCCTAATGGGCACTAGATTTGGGAAAACTTATCTTCGGGAGTATTTCAAAAATCAAGAAAACCCTGCTCTATCCTCGGATGCTCTTCCTCCATCATTTTCTCCTGCTGAAGATACACCGTCTATATCTGAGCCAGTGGCCGAACCATCTCCACCTAAACCAACATCAGTAGACAAGGGAAAGCAACCTGTGCGCTTTGATAAAGCATTAAAAAAGTCATCATCTCTTGGACTTGAAAAGCCTTACAATTTTGACATATTGGCTCAATTGGCCAATACTCCAGCAAGATTGTCAATCTTTAAACTTTTACGTATCTCAAAAGAAACTCGTGAGACGTTAAGTGAAGCTTTGATGCAGGCTGACACCTGCTTAACTCTTCTCAAGAAGCCTGAAAAGGAGCCAATCAGCTGTGCACATTGTTATAGTATATTTGAGTTAATGCCCAATATTACCTTTACACAAGATGACATATTGTTAGAAGACAATCGTCATGATCATCCTCTCTATTTCACAGGATATGTGGATACCATAAAAGTCGACCGTATTTTGATTGATCCCGGGTCTGCACTTAGCATCATGCCAAAGTCCTTATTGGACGCTTTGAAAATTCCAGTACATAATCTTTCTACAACTATTACTACCATCCTGGGATTCAATCAAGGAAGAAGTGAACCTTTGGAGAAGATACACCTAAAACTTCAAATTGGCAATCTTCGTACAAAGGTAACTTTCTATGTTATTGACAATCATGGCTCATACAATGCTTTATTGAGAAGGCCATTCCTCTATGAACACAATATTGTACCCTCTACACTCCACCAATGCTTCAAATATGTGGATAGTAATGGAGAAGTCCAAAAAGAGGTTGCAGATTTGTATCCTTTCAATGGAGTTGAAGCATATTGCAACAATTCTCGTATGTACAAAGAGGAATTCATGAAGGTAGTACTAGCGAGGACACCGATGAAGAAAATAATAGTATACCTAATGATACTCTGGTGATTCCAGTCAAGGGACGTACCTCCTGTCCTGAGTCTTTCCAACCACTGACTATTTATCTACCTTTCCATGAGAAGCGACCTAAAGGTGATGGTCAGGAACAAAGGAAGCTCACCTCTTCTGAGCCGCTTGTAATCGATCTTCGTCGCAAGAAGCTCCCTCTTCCTTCTCGTTCTTCTTCTCTCCCTCTTGTCATCAATCTAACTAAGCCTATTAAGGCTAAAGTCCTTGTTGTAAATGATGTTGTAAAGATCAATAAAGCATCTCCTTTGCAGTATACTGATGTCTTTTACTATACTCAGTGTTATTTGGATATGCTAGATAACTTTAAGCCACTTATAAT
Organism: Iris pallida; assembly: GCA_029216955.1. NCBI lineage: Eukaryota > Viridiplantae > Streptophyta > Magnoliopsida > Asparagales > Iridaceae > Iris > Iris pallida. Next base: position 224,551 of record JANAVB010030019.1, read on the forward strand.
AGAAGTCATATCATCTCGACGAAATGTGTTATCACTGGATTCAATACAAGAGTCGTACTTCTTAGTACCGTCTCAAAAGAAAGATGAAAAGCCTATATTCTTCAACAAGAGAGAAGAACCAAAAATCATGCTCTATAATGATGATAGAGATAATACAGGAAGGCTACAATTACGACGCTATAGTCCACAATCTAAAACCATCATCCGTAAAATGGGCTATGATTTCAGAACAAGTCTCAACAATGGTAAAGGAAGACGAACCCCTCTTCGTATTGCTGTTCCAAAAAGAAAATCACAACAATACCACAGTAAAACGAAATGAGGACTAGGTTATATGTCACCACTTCCAACTCCAGAACCTTCTGAATCTGATGAAGAAGAACATTCAAATTCTTCTGATTCTATCTCATGGGACTCTGATACCAACATCGGTCATATTCATAAGGCGTTAGTATCTTCTAATATGGTGTCCGCCAAATTCTCAGAAGACGACGAAAGTGACATTGAAGAAGCTCATAAAATGGATCCTTGGGTACAAAGGATGGGCAATCAGTGGGAACTTCGTTTTGAACAACGAGAACCACCTACTGAAGATCAACTGGTCCAATTAAGATTGGAGAGAAAGGTATATCACGACCAATCTTCATCAGCAAAAATCTCTCAGAAGATGATAGACAGGAGTTACTTCACCTTATTCATGAATACATTGACGTCTTCGCCTGGAGTTACGAAGACATGCCGGGATTAGATCCTCAAATTACAACTCACAAGCTTAACATCTTGCCGAATGTCAAACCGGTCAAACAACAACAACGACGATTCAAGCCTAAAATGATGAATACAATTGATGATGAAGTCAAAAAGCTTATAGCTTGTGGCTTTATCAGAGAAGAACAACATCCTGACTGGGTGGCCAATGTCGTCCATGTCCTGAAGAAGACCGGAAAGGTTCGAGTTTGTATAGACTTTCGGGATCTCAATGATGCTTGCCCCAAAGACGAATTTCCTTTCCCAATTACTGATGTTATGATTGACAATATATGTGGATTCGAACGAATTTCTTTCATGGATGGGTTTTCTGGATATAATCAAATCCGGATGAATCCTGAAGATGAGAAACATACTTCGTTTCATACTCCTCGGGGTGTGTACTGTTATACGGTCATGCCGTTGGCCTTAAGAACGTAGGTGCAACTTACCAGCGGGCTATGAGCACTATCTTTCGAGATCATTTGCGAAAGACTGTCGAATGCTATGTTGACGATATTTCTGTCAAAAGTCGTCTCAAAGAAGATCACATTCAAGATTTAAGAACTATCTTCAATCTAATGGGCCAGCATCAACTCAAGATGAATCCCACCAAGTCTTTCTTGGGTGTCTCTAGTGGTAAGTTTCTCGGCTTCGTCATTACCTCTAAGGGTATACACGTTGACCCCGAGAAGATCAAAGCCATTTAAGAGATGCGTCCTCCACGCAACCTAATAGAGCTACAAGGATTCCAAGGTCGACTTGCGTACATCAGGCGGTTCATTTTGAATTTATCTGGACATTGTATACCATTTACTCACTTAATGAAGAAAGGTGTGTCTTTCGTTTGGACGGAAGAATATCAACGAGCGTTTAATGATATAAAGCGATATTTAATCAGTCCACCGGTTCTTGTACCACCGATCTCAGGGATACCCTTCTTAATGCATGTCCGAGCAATAGATCATTCATTGAGATCTTTGTTGGCTCAGAAGAACAAGGAAGGTCATGAACAAGCCATCTATTATCTCAGCCGAACAATGATTGGAGCTGAACATCGTTATAGTCCAGTGGAGAAGGAATGTTTAGCCTTAATGTTTGCTGTTCAGAAGACAAGACATTACATCATAGGTCAAACTATCCATGTCATATCCCGGGTCAATCCTCTTCGAGTCTTAATGAAGAAGCCAAGCACATTCAATTCTAGGCTTGCCACATGGGCCATATTACTAGCACAATATGATATGGTTTATGTTCCTCAAAAATTTGTGAAAGGCCAAGCACTTGCTGACTTCTTAGCAGCTCATTCCGTCCCTGAGACATCTAAACTCTATGATGAGATTCTGGACAAGACATTGGAATCAAATATGATTTCAGAAGAATTTTCTACTTGGAGGTTGTTCTTAGATGGAGCTTCTAGAATTGGACCTGGAGGTACTCTCGTTGCTGGAGTAGGAATTGTTCTTGTTTCATCCGATGGATTAACTATTCAAAGGGCCTATTCTTTAGACAAATCATGCTCCAACAATGTGGCAGAAGACAATGCTTTGCTTATTGGACTTCAATTAGCCAAACAATTGAATATTGAATATCTCGAAGTATATGGTGACTCTAAGTTGATTGTTAATCAGGTTAGAGGCATATATGAAGTCCGACATCAAGATCTGGTACCATACCATGAAACAGCAACCAGAATAGCTTTTTTATTCAAATAATTCTTCATCGAACATGTACGTCGTGCATGCAATACAAAAGCTGATGCTTTTGCTAACTTAGCTGCAGTATTGGCAGTTCCAGTCAAAAGACAACAAATGGTGGTTATCTCTAATAGAGAATTATTTTTGTGTTGGAAACAACCACAATATTGAATTCAGCAACCTAACTGAAGTCAATGTCATTAGTGAGGACTGGAGGATACCTTTCATTGATTTTGCAGTACATAACATATTGCCATAAGATCCTAAAGAAGCTACAAGTATCCGCCGTCGATCATTTCGATTCTATTATAATCATACTACTAAGGCATTGTATCGAAGAACTTTTGATGGATTACTCTTGAGGTGTCTCGCTGGTGATGAAGCAAAACAGATATTACGTGAAACTTATGATGGTGTTTGTGGAGCACATCAACATGGTCCTAAACTACAGGATCGTATCCGACGTATGGGCTACTACTGGCCATCTATGGTATCAGATGCTATTGATTATGCAAGAAAATGCCGTGCATGTCAAATCTATGCAGATTTCATTCACCAACCGTCAGAATTTCTTCATCCAACTGCAGCCTCATGGCCTTTTAAAGCTTGGGGCATGGATATAATTGGCCCTATCAATCCTCCTTCTTCTAAAGGGCATCAGTTCATCTTAGCTATAACCGATTATTTTTCCAAGTGGGAGGAAGCTATACCTTTAGCTGAAGTAAAAAACTAGTAGTGTCATCAACTTCATTAAACATCATATGATATATAGATTTGGTGTCCCTCGCTGAATCATTCATGATAATGGGCCACAATTCATCAGCCAGAAGTTTTATAGGTTCTGTGATGACAACAGAATCAATAATGTTGCCTCAACAGCCTATAATCCTGCGGCTAACGGGTTGGCTGAGGCATTCAACAAGACCATTATCAAACTCCTTAAAAAGTTTGTCTCTATTAACAAACGTAATTGGAGTGATAAACTTGGAAAATATCTATGGGCATATCGCACTACTGTCCGTAACCCCATAGGTTGTACACCTTTTTCTCTGGTGTATGGATATGGAGCGGTACTACCTTTGGAGATTCAAATTCCATCATTGAGAATCGTTATTGATAATGAGCTTACTACAGACAATAATGATCATCTTCGGCTTCAGGAATTAGAGGCGCTCGATGAGAAAAGGTTATTAGCTCAACACCACATTGAATTTTATCAGGCACAAATTTCAAAAGCTTTCAATCGTAAAGTCAGAGTACGAACATTTCTAGAAGGCGAGTTGGTTCTTACAGTCAGACGTCATATGACTATGACACATATGAGCAAAGACAAGTTCGAGGCAAAATGGAAAGGACCATATGTGATAAATAAAGACTTTTCTAACGGAGCCTATCAATTGACAGATATGGATGGTAGAATTGCTATGATGCCCATCAATGGCAAATTTCTCAAGAAATATTATGTATGAAGACAAAATGTACTTTATTTTCATAAACATGATGTAAATAAAAGTTTATTTTTATTCAAAAGCAGAATTGAATTACATAATATTAAGGACGGAGAGGAGGCCCTGATCCTTCATGATTAAATACATAGTTCGCCAATCGTTCAAGCATTTCATTGTCAGAACTCACGAAAAACTCGCAAGCAGCCATCCTCAATGCTTCTTCTTCAGCAGTCTTCCCGGGTTCTACTAATTTGGAGATTAAATCCTGTCCTGGCGCAGGAGGAACAGTTGAGCCTTTGTCCCTTTCTTTCTGAGGAGGTACTGAGGGCTCAGCAGGTTGTGTCTCAGTTTTTCCTTCAAGCTTCGGGATGAGCAAATCTTTGGAAGACATTTTTTTTATACAGAAGGAAAAGAGATTGGTGATGTCTACGAAAGTTTTTGTTTTATTTATAGACAAAACAACTAGATAGTCAATCTCGAGAACTGATGCAACTTTTTGAAAGAAACTCAACTAACGGTTCTTTCATTTATAACTGTTCGTTCATTTCCAACTGTTCGTTCATTATCCGATGTGACTGTTCATTCATTTTTGGTGTCCTTATCTCGAAAATTGAAGTGACCGTTCACTTTTCCTAATAAGAGTTCACATTCTCTATACTTTTAAAATTCTGCATTACATCAGCAACTTGTTATCCACATTTTTCCTTGATTCTATGTTTCTTATCACCACATCAAAATCAAATCGTAAAGAAGAGAAAATCATTCTTTATTCCTTCTTTAAAAACATAGATACATCTTAATGGAAATCTATTACATCTCGGATTTTCATTCTAAATGAAGGTCTATTACATCTTTAAATCTTTCCATCGATAATGAAGATCTATTACATCTTTGGATCTTCTTATTTGTTGGTGGCAATTCCTTGTCGTCTCGACCCGAAGCAACGAGCTCGACAATGGAATCAACTCTGGTCTTCTCTCTCAGAAAGACTAGAGGAGAACCACAGAGTACAGCAGCCCAAAGATGAGCTGTTGTCAATACAACTGGTGGAAGGAGACAGCCCGCCAGGAGAACTAGGAACGAGATCACCCTTCTGATCCGATTCCTAATTCTGTCTCTCCACCATCCAACTCTCATGTATAAAGGCTCTTTCTACCATCTGAGGAAGACCCTTCTTAATATGAAGAGTCCTGAGCTGTCTGATTTGAGTGTCAGAACCATATGAGTTGCCTGATGTGGGTGTCAAAAGAGTGTTCTCTGCAACATCCAAATCACCAATACCAGCTCTGAAGAAGCTCTCTAACCAAATCCCTGCAAATATCAATAAAACTGAAGAAGTTAGCAGAATCTATCAGCAGCATGGCGCCTACAAACTGGCGCACATCAGTATGTGCCTACAAACTGGCACACATCAGTATGCGTCTACAAACTGGCGCACATCAGTATGCACCTACAAACTGGCGCACATCAGCAATGTGTCTACAAAATGGCGCATATCAGGCGCACATCAGCATTGCGCCTACAAGCAGGCGCATATCAGTATTGAACACTGATCAAACGGGTGTATGACAGCAATATGCGTCTCTAATCAGAGCTAAACATTTGGACCATAGTATGCGCCTATTTTCAGAAATAGTTAGCGCAGACTTACTAGTTTTTGAAGACACATAATGCAAGCAAATAGTGTCAGAATGAAGTAGCGCAAGTGAAGCCTTGTGGGAAAACATTTGTTTGAGAGAATATGAATGATTCTTTCTGGATGTCCTTTTTTAAAAAGAGGTTAAAGAGGAGGTGGGTGCGTCATTTCAGGATCCTATTTTTGGGAGAGAATTAAAAATGGGCATCTACAACCATGCAATAATTGCCATGTATTCTTCAGAAGAAACAGTAAAACGAAGAATTGGTTAAAAGAATATGTCCATGAGCACTATTCGAAATCATAGCCACACAAAATCAGAAATTCTAGGTTTCATTGCATAAAGACGGGTGGACCCCTACAGCCAAGGACATAAAAATTAAAAAGTTGTTCTGCCTAAGAACATTATTTCTTGTCCTTGCCTTCATCAGTCTGACGAAGGGCGGCATCCAACTCTTGCATGGTGCAGATCCTCGAGCGACGCATCAGGTTGAGAAGTCCTTCTGAATTGGCGTGCTCCTCAGAGGATGATCCGCCACTCGAACGATTGAAGACTGATGGAGTTAAACCGACACAGTCCAGAAACTTTACTGCCCTCAAAGCTGGGTCAGCCTCCAACAAAAAGGTTGTAGGCACAATATCTTATCTCACTTTAGGAGACTTGGTGGTGGTGTCAGCATTGGTCTCCATCTCTTTCTTCTTGGGAGCCATTGAAGAACAGAAGTGAAGACCAAAGTACGGAGATCAACTACATATATATCAACCAATTGACTCTTCGTATTCCTCACGGGAAACTGAAAGAAATCAATAAAACTCTGGAAGACGAAGAGAAGATTGGATACTTTCGAGAAAGGTATTTAATCATGATGACCGAGCATTGATCGGTGCAACCTGACTTAGTCAAAATTTTTATAAAATTCAAAGTATTCTAAAATTTTACAATGTCCTTAAGTTTTAAAAACTTTGAAGGGGGTCTTGTAGAGCCTAAAAATTAAGTTGTGCCTTCAATATACTGATCAATGATCAAGTTGCGCCCCAAAAGTCAACTTGTGCCACTGATAAGAAGCAGACTGCACCACCGATCAGATTGCCCCTGATATCAGACTGCGCCCAATCTTTTTGTGCCAAAGCCTATGTGGCATCTGACACTTAATGGTCATCATTACCTGACCATACTGACGACTGACACAACAGAGAACGAGGAAAATCTCTTTGAATTCCGTAAAGTGTGCCACTCAAAGAAAAGTTGGTAGACAGCTGTCCTGTACATTTCGTGAGTTGCGCCCAGGCACAATCTAAAAAAAATCCTTAGTTGCGCCTGGGCGCAACATGAACGACTTTTACTTAGAAGCTGCCACATGTGTAGGCGCAGCTCAAGTCAAGCGCAGATTGACTTGTTGACTGAAGCTCGCGCAGGCTGATAAAGTTGAGACAACTTACATTCTAAAGCAGGATGACGTGGCGCACATGCCACTAATCTATCAAGACGTGTCTACTATCATGTACACGACCACGCACATCTCAAGCATACGATGCCACGCGTCTAAATACAGTTAGTACACGATTGACAACTGAATGGAAGTTGGCGCTATAGGAGGTTGGCACAATCCAGTATGGCACAATCCAGCCTCGCGTACATCAAAATAACTGCTAAAACAGTTATTTCCTGAACTCTATAAATAGAGTTTCCAATCATCATCAAGAGGGATCAAGAGTTCTTGCAAAATTGCTGCTACATTCTCCAGAGGCTACAGTCTTCAAGTTCACATAGTCCAAGGGATAAAGTGATCGTCTTCTGATCAGATTTCTAAAGTTGTACTTTCCTAGAATTCATTGGACTTTGTACTCTTTTACAAGTTTGGAATAAAACAAATTTTTGTTTTTTACAAACAACGGCATCATGGCTACATATGTTTCTCAAATTCTACTTTAACCATATCCTATGCATGTTGACATTTTTCTTATATTTTCGTAAAAAAAAGTTAATTCAAAAATATTTTATGGATTTGGCCAAAATAAGCTCAAGAACTTGTATTACCTAGTATGGTAGATGTGCACTACAGCCATCCATCGTATTATGGAACTAGAAAGTTCTTTGCAGCCAGATGCACACTGGCGTGGCAGTAACTTTATGTGACATAATCACGGAGATATATGGTTCTCGAGTCTTACCGAGACTATGTTCTATGCATCTTGTTTGGCTTCACATCGTTCTTAAAAATAATTCGACAAACCTTCCTGCTTTACTTGACCCTACCGTTGTTTGAAATTGGTATATAGGTTTGTTTGACCTAGCCTTAGGCTTCCATTACCTTCTATTTATTAAATAACTAAAATAGTTAAACCTTATAATTATATTATAGAATATAATTAAGCTAGATTATTGGTGTAATTGTGAGGATTGGTAGCTAGAAATGGATAAGTTCTTTAGAGATGGATCCTAGTAAAATTATGAGTCGAGTATGAGTGTCTGGATATCGGATGCATAGAGCCTATTAGAAGAAATTGTTAGGAGTGAACTAACGAGTATCATTGAATAGGTTATATTACTATACCTACGATAGAGTGAGTTGTATTGGGAGTATTAAGGAAGGAGAAATGATAGCCCAAGCTTAGTAAGTGTGAATTCTGCTTTGATAGAGTTCCATTCCTTGGATACGTTATCTTGGGAGAAGGACTTTCAATGGATCCGGAGAAGATAGCTACCGTAGAGTCTTGGCCGACACCAACATCAGTTGCAGAAGTTAGGAGTTTTTTTGGACTTGTCGGGCATTATCGCAGGTTCATAGAAAATTTCTCACGGATTGCAGAGCCCATGACGCGGATGACGCACAAGGATTAAGAGTTTCGATGGACAGAAGATTGTCAGAAGACTTTTGAAGAATTGAAGAAGAGATTGACCTCACCGCCTATTTTGATGCTCCCTTCTGGATCGAGAGGATTCGTGGTTTAGAGTGATGCGTCAGGTAGTGGACTTGGATGTGTTTTGATGCAACATAGAAAGGTCATAGCCTACGCACCGAGGCAGATGAGGGTATATGAGAAGAATTACCATACTCATGATCAGGAGTTAGCAGCAGTGATCTTTGCATTGAAGCTATGGAGGAATTATTTGTACGAAGAATGTGTGGAGATATTTATGGATCATAAGAGCTTGAAGTATGTCTTCACGCAAAAGGAGTTAAATATGAGACAGAGGCGGTGGTTGGAGCTCATGACAGACTATGACATAGATTTGCAGTACCATCCTGGCAAGACGAACATAGTAGCGGCCACTTTAAGTAGGAAGCCTACTTCATATTTCTTGAAAGCTCAGCCACGGTTATTAGAGGATCTTCTGGTGCTTGGAATAGAAGTCATTATGCCGGGATATCAATGAGTATTTGCCAATCTTGAAGTATAGTCGTCAGTTGTGGATAAATCATGGCAGCGTTACCTATAGATGCAAGATTTTGAAGCCTTCGCGAGAGGACAGAGGTGAGAGCGATAAATACTTAGACCAGAGCTTGTGAAGCAGACAGTCGAGAAAGTGAAGCTAATTCAGAGTCATCTTATTGCATCTCCAGACTGACAGAAGCATTAGGACGATACGCATCGTCGACCACCGAAATTCAACGAGGGAGAGCATGTATTTCTGAGGATCTTACCGACACGGGACACTATTAGATTCGGGAGTAGAGGGAAGTTGACTCCAAGGTATATAGGACCGTTCGATATCATTGGGCGTGTAGGAGAGGTGGCATACCGTCTTGTATTACCCCCATAACTAGAGGGAGTGCATGATATATTCCATGTCTCACAGATGAGGAGGTATGTGACTGATCCCAGTCATGTGATCGATCACTCTGAGATCACGGTGGGACCTAGTTTTTTATATGAGGAGCAGCCGATAGGTATCTTGGATACAAGTGTGAAGACGCTCAAAGGGCAGACGATTAGACTGGTTCATGTTGCAAGGAGGCACCATTCTCCGGGAGAATAAACTTGGGAGCGTGAAGATTCTATACGTGAGTGTTATCCCCACTTATTTGTAGATACCGGTAAGTCTTAGCTTAATTATTCTTATGATAAGTTTTTTTTTATAATTGTGTTATTTTTAATTTCGAGGACGAAAATTTTTAAGGTGGGTAAGTTGTAAGCCCCCTCATTTTTGTATCTTATTTTTAATTATTTTAATTATTTTATATGAATATTTTAATTTATTAAATTCAATAATGGCTATGTTAGTAGTTTACCATAGCTTTGACTTTTGAAGCACAACAAAGATTATTTTCTCAAATTCAATTCCATATTAGAATTCTAGACTCGTCCACCTTCAGTTTGATATATCACATCCCATCAAAATTTGCTTTTCCACATTCTTTTGGCTTCGTGCAATTTTGGGTCAACTTAGACTATTTGATCATTTATCGTAATTCTAGGCCCAACTTCTAAATTGATTTTGGGACTTGACATAGATCAAAACCGTATGACCCAATATATGGTTTTGACCCATGTTGAGCCTACAATGCATATGCCTAGGGTGCACCATCCAATCGAGTTCCCATGTGCTACGTATTTGCAAATGGCACATGAGACTCATTAAATTGATTTTTGAGTCCAATTTGACTAGTAATGCTACTCGGACCCTAACCTAGTCAACCCTACTAGTTAGAGCCTAACTAGGAGTATCAAAACCAAGTATACATATATTTAAGAGAATATTAGAGATTTAATTGCAGCCATACTAGTTAGAGCCTAACTAGGAGTATCAAAACCAAGTATACATATATTTAAGAGAATATTAGAGATTTAATTGCAGCCATATGTAAAATTTCCATATATATTTGGCTTGGTCAAACATCTAACCAAAATAGGAAACCTATTAATAATAGTATGATTTGGAGAACCAAATCATATCCAAATTAGATCAAACCAAATCCCATGTACTAATAGTATAACTAAAAACCAACCCTAATCTTTTCCTCTCTCTTCATAACCACCCACTACTCCACAAATTCCCCCAAACCTAGCGGCCACCACTCCAAACCCGAAACCCTAGCCGACCCCCCTTTCTTCACAAAATATAATTTCTCCTCGATTTCTCTGCCAACCACCACCACTTGGACATCCCTCTAAACATCCGCTTCCACCCTAGCAACTATAGGAACAACTTTACGGTCGTTAGAGGGGTGCACGACGCGCTACTTGGGCCGAAACTCCGTCGAATCGAAATTTGAAACATCACAGCAGGTTAGTCGACTTGTAGATGATGTTTCATCCACTTTTTCTCATTTGTTTCTTCTCAAACCAAATCTTAGAGTTACCTTTGTATGTCTAATCCAACCTCTGATTGCTGGATCTTCTAGTTCCAAGCGGTTTGCCTGTGGCGTTTATTCTATGACAGGGTATTCAGAACTGACGAATTCTGTTGTAGGCCACTTTTTGCCTATCTAAGATCAGTTTTTAATCTTTTAGTATTTTTATTCAGAATCTAGACGTTGATACCATTCCGTCGAATATCTGAAAGTTAGGATTCGCATCCGTTTGCTATTTTTAAAAATTTATGACATTTATCGTATCACCGAACTCCAAAAAATTCTGTTTTCCTTGTGTCCAAAAGTGTCAAAACTCCATGAATATATATTAAACTTCAAGTTGTGCAAAGTCTAACATTATAAGTACTATTTTAACTAATTTCTAGAATTTTTACAGAATTTATTAATTTTATTTAATCGTTGTTTCGGTGCTAAATTAATGGGTCTATTTGAGGAAGTCATGTGTGGCATTGACATAAGACCTCTTATGAAAGGGTTTTACTATTAGAAATAGTATTATATCAATATATAAGTATTTATAGATAAATTCCAAAATTTAAATATATTATTTACGAGAGGTTTTGTTACCTATATGTACTTATATAATAGATGCAGTGTCGTAACAACGTTATAGCAACTAGGAGGCATAGATACTCATATAATTTATATATGGTGTGTTTATATAGAATATTAAATATAGTGTATTATTAAAGGTGAGCTTGGGAGGATCGACAAGGACACCGGAGTTGGACAGGCTTACCCGAAGACAGCAGTTACAGCATTTGGAGACTGTTGTGTGAGTTGACCGTTTGTGGCTCATTGAGTGGTTTGTAGTTCGATTTTCTCAGCTCAGGACAACAGGTGAGTACATTCTCTAATAGTTTTCATTGTCTTGATATCTACTATATCCGATTCAGTTGTATTATTTTACTTGATTCTCGACACGATGGTACACGGACTAGTATACGTCAGATCCTGTCATGAGATGTCATTCCTGAGTTACTTGGTATACTGGTACATTGTTCGATCTTGTTTCTTGTACTTGTATAGATGTCAATTTTTAAGGGGATTTGCTACCCTCTTAGCGAATCCCGTGTCATGACATGTTATGTTCGGATCCATATACTATTCGGGGGATGGGGAGTTATTAGTGCTTATGTGATCATTACCCCTACTTGTTTATTACTTGTGCATAGATCCACCCTCACCACACGTAGGGTGTAGCCTGACCTTATAGTACTTGTGCATAGCTTTCCCATTTGGCCGACCTGATCCCTATACTATTATACTACTTGTGCATAGCCGGTCAAATAGAACTGCCTGATCTTGACCCAAGCCGATCACATAACGCTCTAATATCTCATGGCACTTTCTTTTATGATTATATTCATACCTCAGTTTACTTTCCACTGTTTATATTCCAGTTTTATCTTATATCTCACATATGACATAATATCTAGTTCTCTTGTACTGTTTACTTTCAGTCTTAATATTTTATCTTATATTTCATTATAACTTTCTCTTATAGTATTTGTCAATTCACATGGAACTGCTGTTATCATTTGTACTTGCTCATATCCTGACAGGATAACCTCCATTGTTTTTTGGAGGATTTTGATACAGATTTGCCAACCTACTACAGGTTTGGCTTAAATGGAGCCTACGACCAGGACCAGCCTGTGGACCAGGTGCTCGTAGAGGACGCACCGCTAGTAGTGACCTAGTTACCTTGATTTGTCTTAATTATATTCCAATTTGATACTTTGAGACTTGTACTATTTATTTTGGGATATTATTTTATGTCTTAGATTCTGAACTTGTGATTGTGGCTCGACACTATTTCAGACTATTTACTTCATCTTATCTTTATCTTTATCATCGTGCTTATCTCCCTTAGATTATGTGATTGAGTTGTATTCCTCCGTACAGAGATGACAGATTATATTATTGTGTCTTAGATTTTATATGTTCTAGATGACCTTTACGGCGTTCTACCGCCGATACTGCGGCGTAGGCTGGACGTACCCATGTGTTCATGCCCCTAAACATGGTGTGTGTCGTGACAACAGTCGGGACCTCAATGCCTCCACCACCGACTGATTGGAGCCCTACTTCCCAGTTCATATATGCCATGATGCAGGCTCAGTGGCAGTAGACTGAGCTGATGAGACAAATTATGATGACAGTATTGGCTAGACCTCCACCTTCACCTCCGGCACCGGTATCAGCACCAGCACCGGCTCTGCATCCTTATGAAGGCACTATCAAAAACTTTACAGACATGAACCCCAATCCCTTTAGAGGAACGGAAGCCACTAGAGGTGCCACAATAGCTTATTAGCAAAGAGAAGGCATTGAAGGCTTCCCAGTTGCCAGCTCGAGATTGGATGACAGCAGTAGACCTACTATTGGAGGATAATACCCCCCACTGGTCACTGGTGGAAGACGGAAGAAATATGACTAGGCACTGGGATCACTTGGAAGTAGTTCTATGATCTATTCTATAAGAGGTTCTTCCCCATTCATGTTCGAGACGGTCTCTCCGACCAGTTCCTTCATCTGAAGCAAGGAAATATGACAGTTGATGAGTATGACTCAGAATTCAATCGCCTAAGTAGATTTGGTGCGGGACTGATCCTGATAGAGTTAGAGAAGGCGAGGAGATTCCATTAGGGGCTTGCATCAGAGTTCAAGTCGTATACGACTATACCGTCCCGAGTCTTCCATTTAGCTATCTTGGAAGAAGCTCGTGCTTAGGAGATTCTTCACAAGGAGCAGCATCAGACATCTAGACGTCATACACCAGTAGTTACATCGGCTAGAGCTACTCAGAGTGGACCTATTAGGAGGCCCACAGGACAGTACCAGCAGAGGACTACACCCTACCAGAAGCCCACTTGCCACTTTTGTAGAAAGCAAGGTCATATCAGAGATGACTGTCGACTTCGTATGGGATTATATATGAGATGTGGATTGGGACAACACTTGGCTAGAGATTGCCCCGAGCAGCGAGCACTAGTACATGCACATCAGGCCTTAAGACCGATATCCCCAACACTTCTAGCACCCCGGCCAGCAGCAGGAGTACCTCGCCCACCTTTGCCTCCTCAAGGCGTACAGTACAACAAGGCCAAAGCTCAGGGTCCAGGACAGAATTATGGACAGGCATTCTTAATTGCCGTAGAGGATATAGAGATAAAGGCAGAGGTCATAGCAGGTATGGTTTTAGTTGCTTCATTTTCTACCATTACATTGTTTGACACTGGAGCCACTCATTCATTCATAGCCACTAGTTTTGCCACTAGACACAACATTTCTATCACACCCTTATCTAAAAATACTAGAATCCTCACTGGAAGAGGAGTTGTACCTGTTAGTGGTGTTTGTAGACTTTATCCTGTAGTGATATGTGGTAGAGAGATGAAAGCACGACTTCTTGTATTTTCTGTGCCGATATTCGACGTGGTTCTTGGAATGTACTGGTTGAGCCAGCATTTCGCTCTTATAGACTGCCAATGACGCCTGACAACCATTCAGCAGCCATTTTCTAACACCTGCTCAATCAACAAGATGCAATTTATTCCTTGGTCGCCCGTCTCGACACCATCTCATACAAAGACGAGCTTCAGAAGATGGGGATATCTCAACCGTATACCCTTGAGTGGGAGAATTCTACTTGTCCTCCTAACTACAAGCCGCTGACGCTGAATTCATTTGACGAGTTGACTTCTCCTCGTCAACACATGACATACTTCAACACGCAAACTCTGTACTTTCCCAGAGACGATCTATTCTTGTCAAAGCTGTTTATTAGCACCTTGCAGGGAGTAGCTTTCGAATGGTTCTGCAGTCTGCCTGACGGATGTATCAATTCATTCAAAGACTTGGAGAGGTTGTTCCTCAATAGGTTTTACAAGAGTGGCATGCATGTTAGTATGTCCACCCTCATCGAGACCAAGCAAAGGAGGACTGAGTCTGTCATCGCCTTCATCGAACGCTTCAGGCGGCTAGCACTGAAGATGCCCTTCGGCATACCAGACTCAGAACTTATGAATACTTATCGACATAACTTCTTTTCTATAATAAAGTTTTGTTTGGGTATACATAAGTATGATACATGACCCAATTTCATTGGGGCCGCTGATGCTGCTGAAAACGATGTTCCTAACTTGGAACTACTGGGGTTGAAAACACCTAAATCCGAAGACAAGGGCAAACATCCTCAAACTATCCCTGTTCGTAGGGATAAAGGAAAAGAAGTCCTAAAGCTCGACACATCCAAAGGAGCTTCCAATTCTCAGGGCACCTCCGACAAGCCTAAGGAGACCTTATCCTTTGACGAAGATGATGTCATTACCATCTTGAACACATTGACAAAGGGTAATAAGCTGACATTGCCTCCACCACGACGTCCTGCAGATGCGAACCAGCTCAACGATCCCAAGTATTGTCTCAATCATCAGTACATGCATCATTCCACCAAGGACTGTATCGTCCTGAAAAAGAAGATACAACAGCTTATCGACAACCAAGTGATCAACCTCGAAGCTGAAGACAAGGTCGTGTCTTCTAACATGATCTCTCTTCAGTTTCGTGACTTTCCTCCCACAGAAGTCCCAGACGGCGTAGTACCTCCCAAAGCAAAAAGGGGCAAGAAATACAAGTCATAGCATATGGTATCTTCTCCTATCTACGAGGTTCTATCTGTCGAGACGTGATTGGAAAAGACTAATCTTCGGACATACGACCACGTACAAGAAGAAGTAGTACCTTCTCAACCTCATGTTGCCCTCACAAGCTCAGAAGCCGGCCTGTCTAAGCCTCCAACTATGGACAAAGCCAAGCGAAAGGAGACGCGGTTTGACAAATCTCTGAAGGCGCCAGCTCCCGAAGGCATGGATCGGCCCTACAACTTTGACATACTGGCACAGCTAGCTAACACACCTGCCAGGTTGTCTCTGTTCGATCTATTGTGACTCTCCAAAGAAATGCGAAAGGCCTTAAGTGAGGCATTACTACATGTCGACTCTTATCTCGTTGAAGTCAAAGCCCCCGCTGAAGATCCTGTCTCCTGTCCCTACTGCCACAGTACTATAGAAGTGGTGCCCAATATCACCTTTTCATAGGAAGACATGCTAATAAAAAATAATCGTCATGACAGACCCCTATACTATACAGGGTATATCGGAACGATCAAGGTGGACCGCATGCACATCGATCCAGGATCCTCCCTCAGCATCCTTCCTAAAAGTTTGCTTCAAATTCTGGGAATCCCTCTGCACAAGCTATCTGCAACCAACACAACTATCATGGCTTTTAATGCTGGTCGAAGCCACCCGCTGGGCAAGATCCGTCTTAAGTGCCAAATCGGTGATCTTCGAACAGAGGTTTTCTGCTATGTGATCGATGCTAATGTATCCTACAACATCTTGTTGGGATGTCCATGGATACACAAGTACATGATCGTTTCTTCTACACTTTACCAGTGCTTCAAATACGTCAACAGCGACGGTTTCGTGAAGACAAAATTTGCCGATGTTGATCCTTTTAAGGGCATCGAAGCTTACTATGGAGATTCGGTACTTTACCAATCCCAGCCCTCCAAAGTTGACGGCAACGAAGCTGACGATGAAGCTGAAGCAAGTTCATCCTCCAGTGATGGTCCCCTGATCATCCGAGTCAAAGGACGTACTACTCCAAAAAGTACTACGAAGCCTCTCATATTCTAGGTGAAAAAGAAGAACCCTGACAAGGTCAAACCATTGACCATCACTCTCAGCAAGACACCTCGGGAGGAACCTACTGATGCCTGTCCTCCCAATCCTGAAGAATTACCCTATATGGTGAACTCGGCCAAGACTATGGCTCATCTTCCAGATGATGATCCTCTCAATGAGTATATCAATACTCATAATAATGTACCTTTAGCAGATGATGTTATCCCTGAGGAAGAACTTGCGTATTTCCTTAGTAATGGTTTATCTTTGAATTACTCTGATGTCTATCAATCTGTAAACCACTACATAGATATGATATACGCTTTAGAGCACGGCATAGGAACACACCTCTGCATGCCGGTCACGACGCCTCACCTGCGGGAAAAAGTTTACCCAGAAGATATCCTCTACTTCATCGTTCCATCCAGAAAGAAGGATGAAGAACTAATCATCTTTGGTCGTATAATTGGCGAGAGAAAGTTCGTTCCAGACTCTACTTCTTCCAAGCACAACACAGAAGCTGACTATAACTCTAGGAAATGTAACTTTTCCGATATACTTGGCAGGCCAAGAATATCATCCAGAATATGGGATATGACATCAAAAGTGACCATGAGCTAAATTACGGCCGAGGACGACGGTTGACAATACGATGCTTTGCTCCTCCTGGCAAATTCGAGAACTGCTATCAATGAAGCGGTGTTGGTTTGGGTTATGTCACTCCCCCAACAACCCCGAAAGATCAGATGATGAAGTAGATCGTTGTTCTCATTCTTCTGATTCCTCCCTCTGGGACTCAGACTCCAGTATTGTCGACATATTTAAAGCAACTCTGTCAGGCAACATGGTTTTCGTCGACCAAATTACAGACGATGTCCAATCAATCGAGCTCGAACAATAGGCTCAAAATATGGACACTAGGTGGGAGCTGCGCTTCGAACAACGTGAACTACCTTCCGAAGATGAATTTATCCAAGTCAATTTAGGAGATGAATCATTTTTCAAACTAATCTTCATCAGCAAAAGTCTATCTGGCGATGAACGCCAATCTCTTATACAGCTTATAAGAGAATACATCGACGTCTTCGCATGGAGCTATGAAGACATGCCAGGCTTGGACCCTAAAGTTGCCATGTACCGCCTGAATATTTCGTCTAAAGCTAAGCCAGTGAAGCAGCAACAACTACGATTTCGACCAGACGTCATGGATGCCATCAAAAATAAAGTCAAAAAGCTCATTGCCAGTGGTTTCATTCGCGAAGAACAACACCCAGACTGGGTTGCCAACATCGTTCTAGTCATAAAAAAGAACGGTAAAGTTTGAGTCTGTATCGATTACCGTGATTTGAACTCTGGATGCATGAAGGACAAGTTTTCTCTACCGATCACCGACATAATGATTGACAATACTTGTGGCTTCGAGCGAATGTCCTTCATGGATGGGTTCTCAGGCTACAACCAGATCAAGATGTTCCCCGACGATGAGAAGCACACATCTTTTCGAACACTGTTGGGGGTATACTGCTATACGGTGATGTCCTTCGGATTGAAAAATACAGGGGCGACATACCAGCGAGCCATGAACATAATTTTTTACGATCATTTGCACAAAACTGTGGAGTGCTACGTAGACGATATCGCAGTTAAAAGTCGTCTCAAGGAAAACCACCTCCAAGATTTGAGAACGGTGTTCGAACTAATGCGTGCACACCAACTCAAGATGAATCCAACGAAGTCTTTCCTGGGAGTCTCCAGCGGCAAGTTCCTTGGTTTCGTCATCACTTCAAAGGGCATACATCTTGACCCGGAGAAAGTGAAGGCTATCCTCGATATGCATCCTCCAAGAAACCTCAAAGAGCTATACGAACTACAAGGAATGCTAGCATACATTAGACGATTCATTTCAAACCTCTTTGGAAGGTGTCAACCATTCACTCAGCTCATGAAGAAAGGCGTATCTTTCGTCTGGACTGAACAATGTCAACGTGCATTCGACGACATCAAGGCGTATCTTACAAGCCCTCTAGTATTGGTAGCTCCAATAATGGGGAAGTCCTTCTTACTATATGTCTGTGCTATGGACCATTCTCTTGGCGCCCTATTAGCTCAGAAGAACGAAGGCGATCATGAACAGGAAATCTACTACCTCAGCCATACAATGGTGGGTACCGAGCACAGATACACACCTGTGGAGAAGGAATGCCTTGCACTAGTATTTGCCATCTAGAAGATACGCCACTATGTGTCTGGGCAGACTATCCATATTATATCTAAAGTCAACCCTCTCAGAATACTTATGACTAAACTGGGCCCTCTCAATTCCCGTTTAGCTACATGGGCAATGTTGTTGACTCCATACGATATGCTCTTCGTTCCTCAGAAGGCAGTAAAAGGCCAAGCATTAGCTGATTTCCTAGCAGCTCATCCGGTACTAGAATCGTCTAAAATCAACGAAAAAATCCCCGACAAAGTGGTGGAGTCTAACTCTGCAACTGAAGAAATCTCCATTTGGCGAATGTTCTTTGACGGTGCATTAAGAACATGACCTAAAGGAAATATCGTGGCTGGAGTGGGTGTCGTGCTCGTGTCACCTAATCATCTGGTTATACATCATGCATATTCTCTTGTGGAACCATGCACCAACAACGTGGCCGAATATAATGCCCTATTAATCGGCCTACGACTGGCAAAGCAACAAGGAGTTGACTATCTAGAAGCTTACGGCGATTCCAAGCTAATAGTCAGTCAGGTCCGAAGAGATTATAAAGTTCGCCACGAAGATCTCATCCCCTACCATAGAGCAACAATCGAGTTGACATCTACTTTCGCTGGGTTCTTCATCAAGCACGTGCCTCAACTACCGAATATAGAAGCAGATGCCCTAGCCGGTCTCGCTGCTTCCTTGACCGTTCCTACCAATACTCAGCAGTCGATCACAGTGTCTGGTCGAGAACTATTCTGTGTGAAAAATGCCTTGCATATTCATCACAGTTACACAACGGAAACAAGCGTCGATGCTAAAGACTAGAGATTTTCCTTCATAGACTACGCCGTCTATGGAATCCTCCCCGAGGATCCGAAGGAAGCATTGTCTATCCAAAGGCGATCCCTCAAATTTTACTATGACACAGCTACCAAGATGCTGTACCGACGCTCTTACGACGGGCTACTGTTACGATGCTTATCAGGCACAGAAGACATACATGCACTCCGGAAGGCTCGCGATGGAGTTTGTGGAGCGCATCAACCAGGTCCCAAATTACAAGATCGTCTCAAATGAATGGATTATTACTGGCCCACAATGATAGAATATGTTGTTGAATATACAAAGAAGTGTAGAGCATGTCAGTTCTATGCCGATTATATTCATCAACCTTTCGAGTTTCTACACCCGACGGCAGCATCTTGGCTGTTTGAAGCCTGGGGCATGGACGTCACAGGACAAATCAGCCTGCCATCCTCCAAAGGACATTGGTTCATCCTAGCTATAATCGATTACTTCTCCAAATGGGCAGAAGCTATACCGCTCACCGAAGTAAAGACATCAAACGTGATCAGTTTTATCAAACATCACGTCATCTACCGCTTCGGCCTACTCGCAGGATCATCCATGATAATGGTCCATAGTTTGCAAGCCATGCATTCTATCGGTTCTACGATAGGAATCAAATCCAGAATGTAGCCTCTACTGCCTACAATCCAGCGGCTAACGGGCTAGTAGAAGCCTTCAACAAAACTATCATAAAACTTCTCAAAAAGTTTGTGTCTTCAAACAAGCATGATTGGAATGAGAAGCTCGGTGAATGTCTATGGGTCTATCGTACAACGGTCCGAACTCCAATAGGCAGTACGCCATTCTCTCTGGTTTATGGGAGCGAAGCAGTTCTTCCCCTAGAAATCCAAATTCTCTCTCTTCGAGTAGCCTTAGCCAGCGAGTTGACTACCGAAGAAAGCTACCATCTGCGACTCCAGGAGCTCGAAGCTCTAGACAAAAAATACTTGTTAGCTCAGCAGCGCATTGAGCTATACCAAGCACGTATTTCCAGAGCCTTCAATAAAATAGTGAAGGAAAGGATCTTCCAAGTCGACGATCTGGTCTTAGCAGTGAGAAGACCAATGGTCATGACGCACAAAACAAAAGAAAAATTATAGCCTAAATGGAAAGGTCCTTTTATCATAGAATCAGTATACTCTAACAGTACGTACCGACTAACCAAGCCTGATGGTGACTTGCTCATGATGCCTATCAACGGCAAGTTTCTAAAGAAATACTATGTGTAACTCTTTTTTGACATGTGTTCAGTCATGTAAATGTATAGTACGATGTTTATATGATTCGAAAAATTATCTAACTATTATCCGTATTTTAAGAGTCTTGAATACGCTCTGGATAATAGGTCCTCCAAAATATTTCCCCAACGGAATCATTCCTATTTTTGACTCTGTCCAAATTCGATTTGACGAAAACAAGTCACGTCCCTATTACCTCTGAATTATTTTCTGATAATTATTTCCCCAGTGAAATGATTATGTTTTGCCATGTCCATATAACCTCTGAGCAAAGCATTCATCAAGGATAGTCACGTCCTTACTACCTCTGAATTATCCACTCCCACCTAACGTTATATATCATTCCACGTCCATATTACCTCTGGTCAGATATAGAACATCCTCTGCTATTACGTCCATTTTACCTCTGCTAGCAGCTTCGTTCAACTTATTACCTATATTCGAATAACTTGAATATAAAATGGATAATAGGTCCACATCAAAATTCTTCAGCGGAATACCTACCAGAAATATCCTTGCTACGTCCACATTACCTCTAGCACCGATATTTCACAAAACCACATTCACTTTGAAAAGATTCTTTATTTTGTACTTGAACGTCTATCAAAAGACGGAAAAGAAGGGTACAAGAGCCGTGACGGCTGGGAAAGAAGAAAGTTACAAAAATCTAAGGGATATACATGCGATTGATGTTGTCCCTTAGAGCCGTGATCTCATCTTCAGACTTCGCAGTGGCTCGACGGCGTGCCTCTTCTTGGCGAGCAGCTTCATCTTTGAAGAGTATCAGACTCAGGTGCTCCCCCTCCAATTTTGCTAGCTATTTTTCTAAATAGGCAGAAGTGGTGGTAGTCATGGCAGCCTGAGCCAAATAATCCTCCTGTTCAGATGTCGCCGCCCGCAAGTCAGCATCCAGCTGGGCGATCTCGTTCTGGATTTGTACAATGTGATTATACTTCTCAGTGATCTACGCAGCCAGCCTGTTCTTTGAGGCAGCACGTGCCTCACTTGTAGCATTGAACTGGCCATACTGGTCAGCCAGCTCGCCAATCTCTCGAACGAGGGCATCCTTTCTTGCCTGGAAAGTAGCCTTCTCCTTCGCGAGAGCCTTGATCAGAGCCTCGTCTTCCGTGCAGAACAGGGATGATGGGCTCCGTTGTTTAGCATCCCGGAATCGAGCTACCTGACCCTCCAGGTCATTCAGAACTTTCTTCAGAGTATTAGCCCGCTCTTTATAGCCGACAATGCTCTCGAGGGCCGCCACTTGGCATTCGACAACAGCCTTCACAGGATCGAAGGTAGTATTCCGATTTAAGACTCTAGGAAGCTTCACTTTCAGCACAGAGTAGAAAGCTTTGACGACTTCCTGGGCCATCTCCTCATCTTCAGTGGAGGTCATCGGAGAGGAGGCTTGGAAAGTCTCTTCCTCTCCAGGAAAGGATACCTGATAAGAAGTCGAACTTGACAAAGAAAAATATATATACATTAGTAACTGAAAAAGAGGGAGGAAAGGCAAAAGAGTTGTAATTTCGTACCTTCGGCTTGCTCAAATCTAGCATGGACTACGTCATTAGTCTTGGCTTCAGAAAAACCAAGAACATGCCCAGACTGTTCAAAAAGAACAATATCAAGACCCTGAGCGGCATCAGGCCTGATATCTTCCACAATCTCAGCCGGAATAGGAGTGAATTCAGTAATAGCCTCCTCAGCAGGCTGTTCAACTTCTCCTTCGGTAGCCGATACCGGCTCTATAACAGCTCCCTCCGCAGCAGCAGATTTGGAGAAGACGGGAACAACTTTTGTCCCCTTCCCAATGGCGAGGACTGTCTTTACGAGGGGTTCTTTCCCCTTGTCTATAAGGGAACTTACAGTCGTGGTCAGCCTCACAAGGAGCACGCAAAATCAAAGTCAAAAAATCTTATCCAAAAAGAGGCACAAAGGCAATGTACCCGTAAGAGGATGAGCCGATTGGACTTGGTTCTCGTCCAGCTCTTTTATTGTAGTTCCTATTACAGACATATCCCCCACAGATATATCGAAGAGAAACTAGTTTTCTGATTGGCATCATGGTCTGGGCCTTCATCCTTATCACTCCATCGCTCAAGTCTTATAGCCAAAGTAGACCCGCCCTCATCCATCAGTCGAGGACGAGCAGGGGACTCTGTCGTTACATCCACCTCCTCAGATGAGAAGGCACATGCCTCAGCTGCTACTTCGAGGTCCTGTGCAAAGGATAAATACAATGGTGAAAAAGCTTCCAAAGGCTTGACCAGAACGGCTACGGAGTCTAGGAAAGGGTTTACCTCTCGAATGGCAACGGCCTGCAATGCCGTCTGTCGAGAAGACCTTCTGGAAGGAGACGAGCCGGTACCCACGTCCGCAACCTTCTTCCTTCCCTGGAAACAACCACCTTCTTGCTTTTTGGGCCATGGCACCAGCTCTGTGGGAGCTTTCCTCTTATAAGGAACGGTAGGAAGAGGTTCTTCAGTGTCCTCTCTCCGAAGTGCTGCAACGATAGGCTCTTCAACAACAACTCTCTGTTGCGGTGCTACAGCCTGCTCAATTGTGGACGCGGTGCCTTCCTTTCTGCTACCCCCCATTGCACGTGCTCGTCCTATATTAGCAAGGGTAGGGGCAAGCTTGGTCCCCGATATAAAACTATGCTCACGGTCAAACCGAAAAGGAAGGGTATTGACCTGAATATAGAACTTAGCAGCAGCAAAGAGCATGTGGGTGTCAGGTTTATCTTCGGGCAAGGTAAAAACTGCCCCTGTACATCTAGCATTGTAGTAGCCCCATGCACGTACCCCGTCGATCAGACTTTCTATCGACTGGAGATGAGGACTAGGATTGCCCAAGAGAAGCTGGCTGTAGCTGAATTGCCATATAAAGCGGCTTGGCAAGTAAGGTTCCAGGAAAGTGTGGTTCCTGTTCCTGAATACCAGATGAGAAGGCCTAATAGATTGAAGCCAACGAAATGCTCCGATAGGAAGGCTAGTGGTGAGTGCTCCCTCAGCTACTAGGGTGTCTCCCGTGCGACCACTACCAGATGGAGGCGATACTCTGAAGAATTCATAATTCTGCAAAAAACTCAAAGCCCTCCTGCAAGCAGACACCCCTATAATAGTCCAATCCGTGTCTCTGAACCTCCGAATGAAGGCATCTCCCGCCAAAGAATCTACCATCAGCTCGGCGTTCATCAATTTGAGACAATGTAGTACCAACCACCCCCATCAGATAGTGGAAGGGTAACTCAGTCCTAGCAAAGTCCTTCCTGCCTTCGGATGTTATCGCGTGCACAACAAAATAACGTAAACCTCGTTGGATGGCACAGACCATCGTGGGAAGCAATACAAGATGGTGTCCAAAGGCCAGCCTTACAGCCGGAAGAATCATCCCCCGGCTGATTCTCTCAACAGACCCTGAACCGCCAGGGACTACGCAGTCACGAAGCCATATCATCAGAAAAGCGGCTAGCATCGCCTTTTCTGACTTCTTGAACTCGGCATGTCTGAAGAAATGATAAATCAGGGAATTTCCTTCAGGATCATCCCTATCTTCGGTATCCACAGCTCCGTGATCTGTCATGCCGATTTATCTCAGAGATTGTCAAGGGCTCAGGCGACGAGAATGAGACTGGGCCATTCCCCCTTCTCTGGTGAAAACATACTTGGTCCAAGCCCTCGTATGCGGGATGGACCCCTCGGTCTTACCCTTCTTCATAATCTGGTGACAAATAAAAAAGTGACAAAGTAACTCTTTGTACACATTCATCATATCAGAGCTCTCCTTCTCCAAGTCCAAGATCTCTATATCACTGGGGACGTATTCTGCATACGGCTCCGCCCCCCAGGGAAGTTTGGATACCGCCTGCATCTCATGAAGAGCCAAACCCATCTTCCCGCCCGGAGTGAAAAAGGTGCACGTATGTCACTCCCGTTTCCCGTTATACGTATTTTCATGATACGTATACGGATTTATCACAATTGTCAGGTGGCCCATATTTTTACTTATCTTGCTTAGCTTAGCCTTGGTTTAAATCTTGACTTGATTGGTTCAACTTGGTTCAACATGACTTGGCTTGGCTTGATTTGGTTTTATATTGGGTTGAGATGAGAATGGTTGCTATATAAGTCAACTTCTTCTCTCTTCTCCATTATTTGCATTTACTTCTTCATTTACTCCTCCCACGTACCAAGCCTAGGCAAGTCCAACTTGCTTCATAATGGATCTTGGATTTTATTGTTCCAATGTCTTCCTCTCCTAGTTCTAAACCTCTTTAGAACTTGTCATTTTTTGTTTTGATGGATAGATTTTTGTAGATCTAGGTTTTGCCCTTTATCATGATTTTCTTGGTTTTGATCTATGAAGACTTGGTATTTTTAAAAACTAATTTTTCTATGTTGTAGAAAATTTTATTCTATCCAATTTTGACCTTTGAAAAGTTGGATTTGGACTTGTTTTGACCAAGTTATAGACTTTTGAAGCAATGGGTTCAAACTATAGAATTCTTGCTGATTTGGAGAAGACAATGAGCAGTGTGCGCCAACTTTTTAGCTTGCGCCACTGTGTTGCGTACGCTCCTTAGCGCGGTGCAGCATAGCGCGTGCTCCTTAGGGCGGCGCAGTCTGACCCAATCCGCGCGCTCCTGAGTCAGGCGCAACCTGAGTCAGGAGCAACCTGAGTCAGGCGCAACCTGAGTCAGGCGCAATCCGAGTCAAGTGCAACCTAGTCTCGTGCAGTCTAGTGCCCGGCACAATATGACTTGGCCCGACTCGTTTTGGCGCAACTTGACCCTACCTTGGCACCCCTATTATCCTGGCGCAACTTGGCTAATGCCACTTGTTGGCCATATTACCCCTTGCCCCTTTCCCTTGGGCGCATGATGTCCCCAGTTTTTCCTCTTTTTAGGATTTTTGCACCCATTTTATATCCTTACGCCTTTTGATATGAACTCGATATGAACGCGATGTGAGCTCGACAAGTAATATTGGCATGATGAGTAACTTGATAAGACATGTAAAATCTGGATAGTGGCCCGTCGAGGCACACTCCTGACAAGTAACCTTGACAAGTAACAAGTAACTTGGCATGATAATTCTTGAGGGTGGTCCATTGTGACGCACTCTTGACTTGATAAAGTAACCTAACATGATAATCTCGATATGCCTTGCTAAGTAAATCTTGTCTTGACACCGTGGGTGTTTGTGCTTGTATAAGCTACATGTCTCGTCTTGCATCATGTCTATGATATGAATTCCTGATTTCCACGGTCAGGGATTCATACTGAATCTGACTAGGATAATGACTAGTGTGATCAAGTAGTTCATGAAGAGATTTTTCAGCTACAGGCAGTCCCGTTATCTAGGCACTTTTAATTGGACTTGTAGCCTGCCGTCGAGTAGGGCACATTTCCAGCACACTGTCATGTGTTGCACCTCTAAGTCACCTAATCCAACTCTCTCAACTTGTGATCGGATATCCTGAATTAAGACTGCAGGGCTTGTGGCTGTCGGAACATCTCGATGCATCTTGTTAGTAACTAGGCTTGTGATAACCCTAGTTAGTTAAAGTATCAAGCCGTACTCATTGCTTGGCCATGATTGATGGATGGAGTCTTGTCTAGTCTTGTCTAGATCCAGTACGTGGCTATCTCATGACATGCTTGTTATGCTTTACCTTATCGATAATTGGTTAGAGACTAAGTTCTATTCAGGTGATGGGTTACAACCCCGGTCCTTGTTTGGTTTACGAGTTATAACTTGGTTACCGGAATGGTCCTTTAGTCCTGTTATCGTTTATCACCCTGCTTTCTCCAACTCATGTCTTTCGTTATCCTTTATGTATCATGTTCTAATATGCTGGTTTTAGTTCTTAAGTGAAGCCTCCCTTGTGGCACTTGCTCTTTCTGGGGTCTGACCCAGCAGGTTTTGTATGGCCAGATTTCGGAGTAGCTCCCGAGGATCTCCCTGTCTTCCAGCCAGATGGTGACCACTAGGCGCAATCCTGGCAACGAGTGGGTTCTTATTTTGCTCTCCCACTCCCTTGTTAATATATTCTTTTGAGGCGTTTAGCCACCGAGCAAGTGTTAGCTCGTTTGCAACTTTACTTACTGTCTGCCTACGGGCTGTACCATGATTGATAAATCCTAGGGTTGATTATGTATGACTGAAACTCTTGCTAGTCTTCACGTTTTGTATGACTAGCTTCATGATCATCTGAATATGTAATATTTGGGATGCCTTACTTTGTATGTCCGATGATCTAACATCTTTTAATATTTACTTACTTGCTTGAGATTGAAACACTAGGCTTGTTCATGACCATAAGAGACTGATGGCTTGTAGTAAACCCCCATGCATCTAGACAGCCGTAATCGTATTGCGAGGTAGGATTCACTTCAATGTACGTAGCTGGCTGTGTCTGTCCCCCGCTCTCCAGTATTCTGGTTCTGGGGCGTGATACGGTTTAAGTAGTGGCCCATGCAGGTCTTGTAAATCAAAATGTGTGAGGGTTTCACTGAACAGATGTCGCAATCAGCACTCGCCCTTGATCTCTACTCGTGTCTTCTAATCTTTCCAAAATCTTGACCTGATCACATGTTTATATCCTCGATCTATCATGGTCCTTCCTTATTGTTCCTCATATCATTTCTTCAGCGGCATTGTTCCTGGCTCTATCGATCAGCAAGGCGGAGCACCTTCAGTGGTCCAGCAGCAACCTGGAGACGAAGTCCAGCACTATGGAGCGGCCTCCCGAGCCATGCATTCCGGGGAACCAGAGCCCCCAGTTCAGCTAGTCTAGCCTGCAGAGCCTGATAATGGAACCCTGGGGGTTCTCATCAGAGAATTGCTTACATCTTAAAATCGTCGGGACGATGCCCTGCACGAGACAGTACAAGATGCCATGGGCAGAGTTGGTTACCAAGGGAACAACGCGGCGAACAGCTTCAAGCATCTCAACCCTCCCTTCTTTGACGGCACTGAAGATGCTATTGCTGTTGATGCATGGCTTCAGGACACAGAGGTTATCCTGGAAGCAGCTAGGATTCCTGAGAATGAGAAGGTGGCCGTTGTGCGCCTGCAGTTGTTAGACTTAGCCCAAACCTGGTGGGTAATGCTAGCAGTTGGATTACCGACGCCTGTCTCATGGGCGGTGTTCAGCAACAAGTTCCAGACTAAGTACTTTGATACAGTAGCTCGGTATGATCTGCAGACCAGATTCAGCAATCTCATGTAGATGGAAAGGACGGTCGATGGATATGTGGCCGAGTTTTCTAGGCTTAGTCAGTTTGCTCCCACCTTGGTGGCAACCAAATTGGACCGAGCCCAACAGTTCCAGCAGGGACTCCACCTAGAGATCATTCTAGCAGTAGAGCAGTTCGAGCACCAGACATTTGATGCCGTCTTGCGAGCTGCAAAGAGGCATGAGTATACGTCGCAGAGGATCGTGGACCGAACTGGAGGTAGGAGGAGGTCCCATGGGCAGATGAGTTTGTTCTCGGCACCAGCCCCGGCAGCTAGGACTTTGACTATTGGAGTTCCTAGGAGGGTGAATTCAGTTTCGTCGGTTCAGCACTCGACGCCGGCGTATCCTCAACAACAGAAGCAGAAGCAGTCTCTCATAATGGGCTGTACTCATTGTGGGAAGCCAGGACATGTAGTCTCAGAGTGTCACAGGGCACAGGGATTATGCTTGGCTTATGGGGTACCGGATCACAAGATAGGGTCCTGTCCGAATAGAGCCAGTTCGTCATCATCAAACCTAACCAGTCTATCAGTTAGGGGTGCAGCACCAGTACACCAGCAGTATCAGCCTCCGAGGCCATTGCCGCCTCAGGCTCAGCAGTATGCCCAAGCTCAGCTTCAGAACAGACAGAGAGGTCACCAGCAGAGGGGACCAGCACCAAGAGGACAAGGTCAGGCTATGGCTCTGACCGTAGCAGAAGAATTGGCTTCAGGTGAGGTGGTGGCAGGTACCATTCTCGTCAACTCTTTTTCATCATCAGTATTATTTGATTCGGGTGCATCGCATTCATTTATGTCTGTACGATTCGCAACACGGATATGACTGGAGCCCGAGTCATTATCAATAAGGCTCAATATACTTACTGGTAACGGTCTTGTAGGGGTAGATAGAGTCCATTCCTCATGTCGAATCGTAGTTAGCGGTAGGGAGTTTCCCGCTAGATTGATTGAATTTCTAATGGCCGATTATGATGTGGTCGTTGGAATGGATTGGTTGAAGGATCAATACGCAAAAATAGACTGCCATATTGGCAGGATTATTTTTGGTATTCCAGGCGAACTAGAGTTTTCATTTTCCAGAGGCGAAGTAGAACCTTCTCCAGCAGTATTGCGGATGGCAGTAGGAGAAGCAGTTCACTTTTCCAGAGTAGTAGAAGAGTTCCCTGATGTATTTCCCAAAGAGCTTCCAGGTATGCCACCAGAGAGAGAGATAGAGTTCACTATCGATTTGCTTCCAGGGACGGCACCGGTGTTAGAGAGAGTCTACAGGATGGCACCTTCAGAATTAGAGATCTTGTACAAGATGATTGAAGAACTCAGAACCAAGAGATTCATTCGTGCTAGTGGATCACCTTGGGGAGCCCCGATGCTTCTTGTGAAAAAGAAGGATGGTACGTTAAGATTATGTGTTGATTATCGTACCTTGAACTCTGTAACAATAAAGAACAGATATCCTTTACCAAGGATAGATGATTTATTTGAACAACTCAGTGGGGCAGCAGTATTCTCGAAGATTGACTTGCGGTCAGGGTACCATCAGATCAGAGTCAGAGAGCAAGACATCCCGAAGATAGCGTTCAGATCAAAATATGGACATTAGGAGTTCCTTGTTATGCCATTTGGAGCGACCAATGCGCCAGCGGTATTCTTGGATCTCATGAATCATATCTTCATGCCTTATTTGGATCAGTTTATGATAGTATTCATAGACGACATCTTAGTCTATAGCAAGAGCGAGGCAGAGCATGAGCAACATCTTTGTATAGTTTTTCAGATTCTTAGGGAGCACCAGTTGTATGCGAAGTTCAGTAAGTGTGAATTTTGCCTTGATCGCATTTCGTACTTAGGTTACATCATCACCAGAGGTGGAGTGGAAGTTGACCCCCAGAAGATATTGGCCATAGAGACGTGGCCAGCACCTAGTACCGTCGCAGAAGTTCGAAGTTTCCTAGGATTGGCTAGCTATTACCGACGGTTTGTATCAAACTTTGCTCGAATTTCAGCACCATTGATGCAGTTGACCCACAAGGAAATGCGATTTGCTTGGACAGCAGAGTGTCAGAGTTCATTTGAGAAGTTAAAGCGAAGATTGATGGCGGCTCCCATTCTCACGCTTCCAGATGGGACTGGAGGATTTTCAGTTTATTGTGACGCATCCGACAAGGGATTAGGATGTGTCTTCATGCAGCATGGAAAGGTTGTAGCTTATGCATCACGATAACTTCGTGATCATGAGAGGAATTACCCAATCCATGACTTAGAATTAGCAGCGGTTGTTATCGCACTCAAGTTGTGGAGGCATTATTTGTATGGGGATCGGGTGGAGATTTTTACCGACCACAAGAGTCTTAAGTATGTATTTACCCAGAAGGATCTTAACATGCGTCAGAGAAGAATAGCTAGACGTACTTGTGGATTATGACATCAACCTGCAGTATCATCCTAGAAAGGCCAACGTTGTTGCAGATGCATTAAGCAGAAGAGCCAGAGTCTATTTCCTAACAGCACAACCAGAGTTATTAGCAGATCTTCAGAAGATGGGTATTGAGGTTGTTCTTCCCACCAATATGGCATTAATGGCCAGCATACAAGTTCAGTCCAGTATAGTTAAGAGGATTAAGTTAGCTCAGTCAGCAGATTCTAAGCTTCAGCGGCTTAGGGCAGAATGTGTAACAGAACGGAGACCAGAGTTATACATTCATGAGGATGGTACACTTCGACATGGGAGGTGTCTTTGTGTACCCATTAGTGATATCAGGCAAGAGATCATGACAAAGGCTCACAGTTCTCAGTATTCAATTCATCCCTGCGGTACGAAGATGTACCGAGACATCCGTCAGCATTTCTGGTGGAATGGCATAAAGAGGGAGATAGCCAAGTTTGTCTCTCGTTGTTTAGTTTGCCAACAAGTTAAAGCTGAACATCAGAGGCCAGCTGGACTTCTTCAACCTTTACCGATTCCAGAATGGAAATGGGAGCACGTTACCATGGATTTTGTAACTGGGTTACCTAAATTCCCAGCTGGAAGAGATGCTATATGGGTTATAGTTGACAAACTCACGAAGGTAGCTCATTTTCTCCCCTTCAGAGTTGGTCAGTCGACGGATCAGCTAGCAGAGATATACCTCAGGCAGATAGTCAGGTTGCATGAAGTACCAGTTAGTATTGTATCCGACAGAGATTCAAGATTCATATCGCACTTTTGGCAGAGTTTTCAGGAGAGCTTGGGGACTCGACTCAAGTTCAGTTCATCTTATCATCCACAGACAGATGGTCAGTCAGAGCGTACGATCTAGACTCTTGAAGATATGTTGCGGTCATGTACACTCGACTTCGGTGGTTCATGGGAAGATCACCTGCATCTCGTGGAGTTCTCCTATAACAATAGTTTCCAGGCCAGTAACCAGATGACACCCTTTGAAGCCCTGCATGGCAGGAAGTGCAGATCACCTTTAGCTTGGGATGATGATGGCGAGAGACAGATGCTTGGTCCATAGATGATTACGCAGGCAATCGAGGTGGTCAGACAAGTCAGAGATCATCTTCGAGTTGCATAAGATCGTCAGCGCCATTGGGCCGATTCTCATCGACATCCCCTTGAGTTTTCTGTCGACGACCATGTGTTCCTTAGGATCTTGCCTACCCGTGGCATCATTCTATTTGGCATGCGGGAAAAGCTTAGTCCTAGGAATATAGGGCCGTTCGACATTCTAGAGCGAGTAGGTGATGTGTCCTATCGTCTCGCTCTTCCATCGTCGTTACGTGAGGTACATGATGTCTTCCATATATCCCAATTACGACGGTATATTTCAGATCCGAGCCATATCCTTGATCATTCGGAATTGGTTGTTGGTACCAACCTTTTGTATGAGGAAAGGCCCGTATCCATGTTGGACCGAAGAGAGAAGATACTCAAGAACAAGACTATTAGTTTAGTCCGTGTTGCTTGGGGTCATTACTCCTTGGGTGAGTTAACGTGGGAGCGTGAGGATGATATCCGATTACGATATCCATACCTGTTTGACTCATAAGGTATAATATCTTCCTTATGCCTTACTTTCTCGCTTGCATAAATGATTGCTTGATTGACTGCTAGTCGTAGCTTGCTTATGATTAATATAGCTTGTCCCGACACCTCTAGCCTCTTGATTAAATTCTGAGGACGAAATTCTTTTAAGGTGGGTAGAGTTGTCACTCCCGTTTCCCGTTATACGTATTTTTAGGATACGTATACGGATTTTTGACAATTGTCAGGTGGCCCGTATTTTTATTTATCTTGCTTAGCTTAGCCTTGGTTTAAATCTTGACTTGATTAGTTCAACTTGGTTCAACATGACTTGGCTTGGTTTGGTTTTATATTGGGTTGAGATGAGAATGGTTGCTATATAAGTCAACTTCTTCTCTCTCCTCTATTATTTGCATTTACTTCTTCATCTTCTTCATTTACTCCTCCCACCTACCAAGCCTAAGCAAGTGCAACTTGCTTCATGATGGATCTTGGGTTTTATTGTTCCAATGTATTCCTCTCCTAGTTCTAAGCCTCTTTAGAACTTGTCATTTTTTGTTTTGATGGATAGATTTTTGTAGATCTAGGTTTTGCCCTTTATCATGATTTTCTTGGTCTTGATCTATGAAGACTTGGTATTTTTAAAAACTAATTTTTCCATCTTGTAGAAAATTTCACTCTATCCAATTTTGACCTTTAAAAAGTTGGATTTGGACTTGTTTTGACCAAGTTATAGACTTTTGAAGCTATGGGTTCAAACCATAGAATTCTTGCTGATTTGGAGAAGATAATGAGCAGTGTGCGCCAGCTTTTTAGCTTGCGCCACTGTGTTACGCGCGCTCCTTAGCGCGGTGCAGCATGACCCAATGTGCGCGCTCCTTAGCGTGGCACAGCCTGACCCAATGCGCGCGCTCCTTAGCGCGGCGCAACCTGAGTCAGGCACAACCTGAGTCAGGTGCAACCCGAGTCAGGCGCAACCAAGTCTCGTGCAGTCTAGTGCCCGGCGCAACATGACTTGGCCCGACTCGTTCTGGCGCAACTTGACCCGACCTTGGCACCCCTATTATCCTGGCGCAACTTGGCTAATGCCACTTGTTGGCCATAGTACCCCTTGTCCCTTTCCCTTGGGCGCATGATGTCCCCAGTTTTTCCCCTTTTTAGGATTTTTGTACCAATTTTATATCCTTACGCCTTTTGATATGAACTCAATATGAACGCGATGTGAGCTCGACAAACAATATTGGCATGATGAGTAACTTGATAAGACATATAAAATCTGGATAGTGGCCCATCGAGGCGCACTCCTGACAAGTAACCTTGACAAGTAACAAGTAACTTGGCATGATAATTCTTGAGGGTGGTTCATTATGATGCACTCTTGACTTGATAAAGTATCCTAACATGATAATCTCGATATGCCTTGCTAAGTAAATCTTGTCTTGACACTGTGGGTGTTTGTGCTTATATAAGCTACATGTCTCGTCTTACATCATGTCTAGGATATGAATTCCTGATTTCCACGGTCAGGGATTCATACTGAATCTGACTAGGATAATGACTAGAGTGATCAAGAAGTTCATGAAGAGATTTTCCAGCTACAGGCAGTCCCGTTATCTGGCCGCTTTTAATTGGACTTGTAGCCTGCCGTCGAGTAGGGCACATTTCCAACACACTGTCATGTGTTGCATCTCTAAGTCACCTAATCCAACTCTCTCAACTTGTGACCGGATAACCTGGATTAAGACTGCAGGGCTTGTGGCTGTCGGTACATCTCGATGCATCTTGTTAGTAACTAGGCTTGTGATAACCCTAGTTAGTTAAAGTATCAAGCCGTACTCATTGCTTGGCCATGATTGATGGATGGAGTCTTGTCTAGTCTTGTCTAGATCTAGTACATGGCTATCTCATGACATGCTTGTTATGCTTTACCTTATCGATAATTCGTTAGAGACTAAGTACTGTTCAGGTGAAGGGTTACAACCCCGGTCCTTGTTTGGTTTACGAGTTGTAACTTGGTTACCGAAATGGTCCTTTAGTCCTCTTATCGTTTATCACCCTGCTTTCTCTAACTCATGTCTTTCGTTATCCTTTATGTATCATGTTCTAATATGCTGGTTTTAGTTCTTAAGTGAAGCCTCCCTTGTGGCACTTGCTCTTTCTGGGGTCTGATCCAGCTGGTTTTGTATGGCCAGATTTCGGAGTAGCTTCCGAGGATCTCTCTGTCTTCCAGCCAGATGGAGAATACTAGGCGCAATCCTGGTAACGAGTGGGTTCTTATTTTGCTCTCCCACTCCCTTATAAAAATATTCTTTTGAGGTGTTTAGCCGCCGAGCAAGTGTTAGCTCGTTTGCAACTTTACTTACTGTCTGTCTACCGGCTGTAACATGATTGACAAATCCTAGGGTTGATCATGTATGACTGAAACTCTTGCTAGTCTTCACGTTTTGTATGACTAGCTTCATGATCATCTGAATATGTAATGTTTGGGATGCCTTACTTTGTATGTCTGATGATCTAACATCTTGTAACATTTACTTACTTGCTTGAGAATGAGACACTAGGCTTGTTCATGACCATAATAGACTGATGGCATGTAGTAAACTCCCATGCATCTAGACAGTCGTGATCATATTGCGAGGTAGGATTCACTTCAATGTACGTAGCTGGCTGTGTCTGTCCTCCATTCTCTAGTATTCTGGTTTGTGAGCACCCTAAATTTTGGGTTGATTTTTTTTCATTTTATTTTAATTTTTTGATTGAGGGTAATTTTGAAATTTCATGTTTATAATTATTTTAATAATGATATTTAATTCATGATATAATTTTAGGTGATTTTAAATCATTTTAAAATTATTTAAATCAATTACTTGTGGTTTTGACGTTTTGCTAGTGAAATCCTAGAGATTGTTTGACCTAGAGCCTAACCATGTGATTATAATATTTTAATGTCATTTTTGGCCTAAGGATATTTTTGTATTTGACCTCTTTGAATTATTTTGATATTATTTTATTATTTATGATATTGTTTTGGGGTTATTTGAGTCGGGTTCGAATTTCAACTCAATCCGACTTGAAACGGGAACCCGGGGGTAGTTTGACTCTAGTGGGACCCACACACTAGTTAGGCATGGCCCACATGATATTAATTTTAGTCCACATGATAGAAATATTTTAGTTAGAGGTTAGACTAATTATTATGGATAAGGTTAGTGTGATTAGAGACTTTAGAATGACTAATTTAGTCCCAACCAATTAGCCCTTTTCCTAATACTCATAGAATAGGTTAGTAGGGGCTTTTGGACTTTTCCTAATAGGACAAAACCACCTTTATGGCCAGCCACAATAAGGATAGGGTTGAGCCTCCCATTTGTCACGATCCATCTATTTTTCTCTCTCTTGTTCTTCCCCAAATTCCTAGAGAGCAATCCCCTAGCAATTTCTCCACCAAATCCTTCTATTTCACCACCAAATCTTCTTTTTTCCTTCTCCATTCTAGTCAAGGAGGAAGCTACCCAAGTTTGGGAGGATTCGGAGCTCGTTCGTGTCCTTTTGGAATCTCTACGTGTCGGTGTCGCTCCGGGAAGGTTTTTCTTCGATTCGATCTACCGGGAGGTATAAATCCCTTCTCCTTTTCATTTCCTCATGTATATAGGTCTATTTTAAACCATAGGAATGACCCCCATGGTTGTATCTCTATTTGTGTCTATTTTGTGTCCATTTGGAGGTCATATTAGTGTCCTTTGTGTTGTGGATGTGTTCATGTTGCATATATATATATATATATATATACATATATAAATATATATATATATATATATATATATATATATATATATTGTAATGAGAGTGTATCTATATTTATATATGTAATAAATGGTTCATGATGATTATATAATCAAGTTTGTGAGTGTGGTTTCTCATATTATTATTGCTATTATTGTTGTGGATAATTAGGATATATATTGTGTATTCTTTTGGCTCAAACTATCTAAATCCGTCATGATTTTTATCCACGTTTTTAATTTCAGTCCTAACTTCGAAATGTCATAACTTCTAGCTCAAAGATCGGTTTAATCTTCCATTTTTTTAAAACAAGCGTATTGAAGTTAGCTTTCCAAAAACATGTATTAATAGGCCTAATTCTTTCTGTAACTTTCTGAAGAATTATTTGAGTGTCAGCTATACGAAAAACAAACGCGTTCTCGGTGTTTTCGCGATTTCGGGAGTTTCCGGAAACGAAAACGCGATCCGTTTAAAGTTTCGGAAAGCTAATACATAGATCTATAACATACTTTAATCATAGAGTTTAATTCATGCTGAGATGGTACAGTATTCATTATTAGTAGGAGTTACTATTCGGCATATGCATTTTGTGCACCCTTGTGTGTAATATAATGTTCTATTTGATTTTAACCTATGTTAATGTATATACATTATGTAACTAAATAGAGAATGCAAGCATGAGTAAATGTTTAAATAAATGAATGATGAATGAATGCAAGCATGAATGTAATGTAATAATAGATGTAATGTATGCAATATACAAGTTAATGAGATGTATTGTTCTATGTTAACACAAATCCTATATTACCTCATGTACCCCCTTACACTATGTTGACACTATCACACTTGACATATTGTTCACTTACACTTTGACACTCTTTGATATGTATACACTATGTATGCCCATTTAACCCTCACTTGCCCCTTTGCCATGTTCACATACACACACATAGCCTCTTAAATAAGTATTTATGAATATAATTAACTTAGCTATGTATGTATATTATATATATGTTAGCATATTGTGTTGTAATATATAAGTTTATATAACCATTTGAAATGCCATGATTATAGACCTAATGTTGAATACTAATATATGCATGTTTATATATGTGTAGACATATATAGCTTAAAGTAATAGATTACCTAGTGTATATCCAATGTGAATTCTTGCCTATTTGAGTATTGAATAATTGCATGCTATATAGAGTTGGGTGTATGTTGGCTTGTATAGCCTTGTATTGATGTGTGCTTGCTAGGATAGTCTTGGTTAGGCCTAGTAAGACTTACTGGTTAGGACATGACCTAGTTTGACCTAGTTTGACTAGTGCAGTTGACCAGAGTTGACCAAGGGTTGACTTTGGCCTAGTTTGACCTAGATTCATGTAGAATGTATTGTAGTGCTTTATATTACCCTTTTGGATATGTTGTGACTTGTGCTGTTCTAATTAGGAGCCAGACACCTCTCCTCGGACAGTATATTTACTTTGGACATTCAGACATCAGACGAGTACATTCTCTGATAGTTCTCTCATTTATTTGTCAATTACTGTACTTCAGTTCTAGTTAGCTGTATGTGGTTCTCTATTACAAACACGTATTTTTTATTTCTGAATCGATGTATGCGACACATATACTTACTTGTCTTACCTCTATTATTCGAATCACCATACGAATCACCATACGAATCACTATTTGAATCACCCTATTCGTATCTTCATATGTTGGTTGGACTTTTATTCGATTGGTGTGTCGGATTTTGGATTCATTTGTATTAGATGGGCGGAGAAATACTTGATTAGACATGTGAACATTCCCACTATTCGAACCACCCCCTGTGAATATATTCGAACGATAGCCATTCCACACCCGACCAGGTGTGTGATGTGCCAAATTTACCCATAGCCGTTTACATGTCTAACTAAGTATTTTAAAACACACTTGGAGAATTTATTCGAATCATTATTAGAACATTATGTGAATCACTATTCATATCACCTTATTCGTATCACCTTATTCGATTCACCTTATTAGAATAATGATTAGAATTACATTCGACTCATCTTATATTAGACTCACATTGGGATTACACTCGACTTATATTGTACCATCTGAACTCATTATGTTACTCTAGTTCAGCTAGATTTTATTTTACAGTCTTTATTGCTATAATTTCTTCTCTTGTTTAGTTACTTACTTTCTTTGTACTTTATCTGTCTCTCCATACCATCACCTGAATATAAACTGCCATATTCATCAATACAACTGTCTATAACTGCTTTATAGTTCTCTGTCATTTACTTGGGTTTTCTAGATGAGATGTGCTCGTCCTGTCCTGACTGGACCTGTTGATAAATTTTACAGATAGCTTGGAGGTTGCCTGCTAGCCTAGAGGAGACACAGTAGAGATTGTATAGATAGTTATTTTAGTTGTCTTGAGTTATATTTACTTGTGGATTACTGTATTTGAGTTTTGAGATGTATTTCTAGGATTATATATCTTAGACACTTAGACTTCTTTCTTCTGTATCTCTTTTGGATTTTATGTTTATCTATCTTTATCATTCTATCTTAGATTGTGATTGAGTTGTACCTCTGTGTTGGCCTCCTTATGGAGAGTATTCATATTATGCTAGTTATAGTTCATGACCTAGAACAGCGTTCTACCGCCGACACTACGGCGTAGGCTGGGCGTTGTTACGTACTCGTACCCTCACGGTGGGTGCGGGTCGTGACATGGTTCTGGGTCGTGACAACGTATGATGGTTGTACAGCTCAGCCAAGGAGACGAACATCGGCTAGTTAACCTTGATGCCATACTGGGTGGCCCTAACGGCATAGAGAAGATCGGCAGCTTTTAGGGTGGCCTCATAAGTCGAGAGCACCCATCCAGTAAGGTTACTCCAGAACAGAACGGGATGTCTCCAGCCTTCCATCCGCATCTTTCCTTCCTGGTATGACTCCTTCTTCGACAACATCAAGTTGGAGAGAGTCTCAGTAGCATAGGGATGAAGATCAGTCGGGACATTGTTCAGTATAACACCCAGTTGTAGCCCCCTCATGGTGTAGGATGTGGAACCCTTGACACACTTGAATGTATCCTTCTTTTGATCACCAGAGTTGAACTGGATCCTGTCAGAAACAACCCCAGGCAGTTTAGGAGTTAGGTCCCATTTCATTTGCCTCTGCACAGCCAGATCAGCAAACGCCGACAGAGGGTATTGGCGCTTCATCGATGGCAGCCCTATTCTTTGGTCATTCAACGTAACTACCAAAGAATCTTCCAGACATATCATCACATCATCCTCGAATCCTACGCTGTCACCGAATAGAAAGTATGGCTTCATCCAACAGCGTGACCCTCCGAGCATCTCATCATTAATCATCTGCTTCAGAAAGGTTTTGTCCTGTTCAATTATGGCAATCGCTCGTTCCGTAGGTTGGTCATGACTGGTCTTTGTCTGAACATCGCTGACCATATTGGTTATAAGGCTTGTACCGAGATCGTGGCAAGCAGAACCAAAAGGGATACCGTCAAGCTCCGTGACAAACATATTTACTGCAAGGACAGAAAGAAATCAGACTCAGAAATCAGCAGGAAAAACTAAGTTCTGAAAGGATTTTATGTGCCGAATTGGGCTATGCGCACAAAGGGATATGTGCCCAAAACAAACGTATGGGTGCATAACACACGAACAGTACGTGGGCGCATAACACGCCACAGTTAGAGGGTGCATAACATGGCAACATATGGGCGCATAGCACACCACAGTGTTGGCGCATGACTTCCGTCGGCGCATAATGATGCTCACAGAAGTATGTTGCCTTAGGCGCAAGCACCCAGGCAGAAGAAAAATCCGAGCATCATAAATTAACGTTCGATACTTTGATTTTTGAAGCATGCCCTCACCCAGAATCGGGTCCTGGACTGGTGAAGACACTACTACAGGAGGAGAGCCACTCGGCGCAGCCCCCTTGCCCTTTGCGGATCTCTTGGTGACCTTGGGAGACATGGTTCTCAAAGAAAGAAGAAGAAGAGTTTCTAAAAAAATTCTAAGAGAGGGGAATAATGAGCTTTCTTTCTCCTTCAGAGCCTATTTATAGGCACATGTCACTCCTATGCGCCCACTATCTTTATGCGCCTATGCGCCCATTGCGCAGTATGCGCCCACAATAGCCTATGCGCCTACGTAAAGATCCAGCCTCTTGCACACTATGCGACTGCCACTTGCTGACGTGGACAACGTATGAAGGATGGACCTCTTCAAATTCTACCCCGATGTATCTGTCAGTTCAGATTTCGAGGAAGATCTCAACTATCGTATCTCTCTAACAAGCTGGCCAAATACTATACGCCTAAGGAGAGAGCCGTGCTATGCACCTATTGCATCTCGAGAAGACGATCCATGCTTCTTTCAAAGTATTTCAAACTCGTTCAAGTATCAAAAACTTTGAAGGGGGCATATAGAAGCATAAATTTTTCAGCAATGACGCCCTATGCGCCCAAGCCAGTGAAGCTCTATGCGCCCAGCCAGTGATGCTCTATGCGCCCAGCTAGTGAAGCTCTATGCGCCCAGGCAGTGAAGCTCCATGCGCCCAAGACAAGCTCCCCCAAAAGGAGGGTGCATAGCCTAAGACATGGCTATGTGCCCAAGCCTGACTCAGTCAAAGCCATGATTAAAACATGCACCGAAGGGCACGGCCATGTCAGTCTCCACGAGAAGTCGTGCACCGAAGCTTGCGGCCATGTCAACACCACGACCAACCCACGATCTCGCAGCCTGCATGCGCCTACACCCTATGCGCCCAAGGCAGGACTATGCACCCACATGAAAACCAGTGTGTTTCCCTCACGTAGGCGCATAACATCATTCCAGCTCAAGAACGACTATAAAAAGGGGTCTCATCCCTCTTCAAAATACAGAATGGAAAGCATTTTCAAGAGCCAAATTGCTACACTTCTTGCCAGTGAGCCGAGAGTTAGCAATTTTCTTAGGTTTTCTCCCACTTTTGTAATCGGAGTGTCAACGGAGTAAAGGAGCAACTGTCGCTCGATCTCCATCGTCCCATTCCCCAGAATTATTTTTTGTACTCGGGGATCCTCAGTGCAGGATCTCTCAGGCGTACTCGATTTGTGGTGCCTTGGGCCAATAAAGAAAAGACAGCATTTTCTTCTTTTTTTTGTGTGTGTCCATAATGCATATTTGAGTTCAACTTATTACTTAGTTCCCTGTATTCAATTGTATATGTCCCTCAAGGTATCAGTCATGATACCTTGGATTAGTCTGTTGTAAGGACATTTGCATCAAGATATGTAGGAAATTACTTTGAATAATATTATGGACTGATTTGAGGATGGAGGGAGGATGGTGTTATCAGTATTTAAAAACTAAAATGGAATGAGTGGGATTTAACAAAATAGTATCAGTCAAAGAGTGTGTGAGATGGGGGTAGTGACTCAAGTTTTAGAATTATATTCAGTCCTTACTTCCTTAATATTTCAGTCCAGTCTTCCCTTTGTATCCTTGCATCAGTCATTACATTATCCTTGCATCAGTCATTACATTCAAACTAACAATCATGTACGTAACATAACTTGATCGGATCCTTGTGTATTGATTGGGGTAGGGGGAGTAGAAGTGGTTTTGTGATTAAATCCCTCTAGTGTACTCATGTATATTTCGATTATACCTTCACGTATAATCGAGTTACCGTAGAATACTCATGTACAACCTAAAACAATTACCTAACTATCTTGTACTCTGAATCACTTATATTTACTATAGTTTATAGATTCTCTATTTCAGTCTTGTTTTCAGTTTCTTTATTCATATTCTCGTATTCATGTATTTCCATTATAGCACGTCATGTATATTATTCTATTGCTAGTTTTATATCTTCTACCATGTATTGGAACTTCTTTTAGAGTAATGTATTCGCTCCAATCCTGACTAGATACGTTGACAAAATTTTACAGAGAACTTGGAGGGTTCCTGCACTACATTTATGGTGCCGTCTTAGACAACACTTGCACCTAGGACCACCAGAAGGATCCAACTAGCTTAGAGGAGACACCTGTAGTGCTTAGAATAGATTGCTAGGATATTGTTTGGACTTGTTTTCTATTATTTTTCATATATATTATTTTTCATATATATATATATATATATATATATATATATATATATATATATATATATATATATATATTACTTCTACTTTAAGATGTGATGATAACACTTAATCTTATTTATATTCTGGTTGTACCGCACTTTGATATCCTTCTAATTTTTATCGTGCTGTT
Organism: Iris pallida; assembly: GCA_029216955.1. NCBI lineage: Eukaryota > Viridiplantae > Streptophyta > Magnoliopsida > Asparagales > Iridaceae > Iris > Iris pallida. The sequence continues at coordinate 266,720 of JANAVB010030019.1, forward strand.
ATTCCTACTTAGCTTTTGTGATTGAGTTGTATCTTCCGTATGGGGAGTTTATATTGACAGGTACTTATACTGTATTTAGTCATCATTTAGACCTAGGATAACGTTCTACCGCCGACACTGCGACGTAGGCTGGACGTACCCACGGTCTCGTGCCCTTTCACTGGGTGCAGGTCGTGACATGAGGACATTGAGCTAGTGTAGTAGAGTATTGTGTACTTCTAGTTACCATGAGTTATACCAAGGTAATACCTAGACATGGGTTTTAGCTCTAGGTTTTGGTTTGAGTATTAAGAGGGTAGTTAGAGTGTGATACTATGTTGGCTCAAAGCCAAGGTATCCATATAGTGCTAGAATTAGCTATAAGGATACTTAGTATATATTATGTAGTATATTCTGTATCTTAGGATACAATATAGTATTGATACTTTAGTATTCTAATATAGCTAGTATAGCCTAAATATGTAAGATATGGACCCAATAGCTTGGATATAGACTCATAACACATTTAAATAGCAAGTTCAAACAAGTTCGACTAGTTAGAGCTAGAGTTAACCTAATTTGACTATTTTGGCCTAAAATTGGCCCAATGACCTAGAAATAAACTAGTTTAACTTATTTATCACTTTAAACCATGTATTAATATAATATTTCATATTTAGGTCTTCGAGGTACCGTATCGGACATTGTACTTCACACTAGATCTCAGGCGAGTACATTATGTGATAATTTCATGTTTATGATATTTTCTATGTTTCCTGTATTTAGAATAGATACCCTTATTTCTTGACACACTGGTTACACGGATTGGTATTTTTCGGATCCTGTCATGAGATGTTATTCTCGTATGTCTGGTATATCTGTACAAGACCCGTTGTTGTTCTTGTACATTGTATAGACACCGATTCCTGAGAGAATTAGCTACCTTTCCAGTGAATCTCGTGTCATAACATACCATAGTTGGATCCACTGTACCAGTCAGGGGAGGAGAGTAGTAGTGTAGATATGTGATTATACCCTTCCCGTGCATGATATTATTTTTCGTGATTGTTAGTCATACACCGCACGTATGATTAACCAGGACATAAATTTTCGTACGAGTCTGCCGATCACATGTTGAAACTAGTACTCACTCACTTAGATAGAAATTTTTAATTATTGTACATGATGATTCATGTTCTTCTTCTTACTTACAGTATTTCCATATATGTCATATTCACGTACCTTATCTTGAATATTCTCTCTATTTACTATTATATAGTCTTTATCATTTACTAGAACTGTTATTAGAAATGTTCTTCACTTCAATCCTCACTGGATAAATCTTTCAGACGATTCAGATGACGGATGCCCTACTTACTATGACCCACAGGACGTAGTAGGCATAGACTAGGAGACCCTAATCCAGGAGGGCTTAGCTCCAGCTTAGGAGTTTTAGTGGCAACTCAGTTAGACTAGGTTTTGTACTGGATATGTCTACAGTCTTATGACTCTGGCCTGTTATTATTTTAGACTTGTATTTGAGATAGTGACTCTTAGACTCTCGTTGGACATGTATTATTTTTATGATAGACTTTCTCTGGATTTTTTTATCACGATGTTAGTATTTATTTCGTGCCATTTATCTTCCCTATAGACACATGATTGAGTATGATTAAATCATTTTTTCCTCCGATTGGAGTTGAGATATCTCGACAGGATGTGATATTATTATTAACTGCTAGTATAGGAGACTCAAACAGCGTTCTACCGCCAATACTATGGCATAGGTTGGACGCTGTCATGCACTCATACCCCTAAATCGGGTGCGGGTCATGACAAAAAGGTCGAGAGAAGAAGAAAATTATGTCCGATATTGAAAGGGGTGCATACAGAATTAGGAGGGGGAGGTCTCGATTTTTCGTAAGAAGATGAAAGGGACGAACAAATTTAGGTAGTTTAAAATATAAAGGATCTAAGTTTAATGGGTTGGGATTTATTTAGATTTGGTTTGGTGCGATTTGGTGGCCTAATTTAAAATATACACAAAGATATGTCTCCAAAGGTTTAAATTAGATTCCATATTAGGAAAGTAAATATTTGGTTGGTTTAAAAATAAATTTCAATTATTATGGCTGCACATTAACTGATAAAAATTAGTCTAAAATAAGTCTAAGAGGTTAGTGTACCCTAGAATAGGCTCTACGAACCCTAGTTGGACTAGTTTTGGGTTGGTGGAATTAATCGCATCGAATTGAGTCCAAAGTCTAATATTTGGGTCTCGTGTGCCATTTGAAAATAAATTGCACATGGAAAATTAATTGAGTGGCACACCATTGACATGTGTGTAGTAGGCTCAAAATAGATCCAAATCATATATTTGGTCAAATGGGTTGGATCGATGTCGAGTCCCAAAATTTAATTGGAAGATACACAAATTTTATGGTAGATGATAAAGTGGCCTAAATTGATCCGAAAGTTGTACAGTAAAAATAGAGCACAAGGAAACTTGTTTTAGTCACACATGATATATCAAAATAAAGTTAAACTTGTCAAATCAAAACATATGAAGGGTGTTTCGAAAAATTGGCATTTATTGTGCTTTTAAAATCAAACGGAAAAGAGTATTTATTGATAAAAAATCATAGTAGAAAAAATATCTATTAAAGAAATAAATTACAAAATAAATCAAAATAAATCCTAGAAATTTTAGGGGGCTTATAGAAGCTTGGGCCTGCGACCCATGAGCTGTAAGTAATTTTATATGTTTCATCTGATGTAGTTAATTTCATGTATTTCATTTATTTATTCGACTAAATAATTTGTTGTTATTTTTTGTAGCCCCCCCCCCCTCCCCCATAATGCTATACAAGCACTTGGGGAAATTATTAGCGGGAACTACCACGACCCTACCTTAGATTCTTCGATGTGTCGCGCACCATGTAGTATATATGGCTTGACCAGATGAAGGTATATTTGATATTTTCTGTTATTCAATTTATTAATTGTTTCTTTCTCTATTTATATTAATTTTTAATTGAATTTATATGTCAGAAAACCTACTGGTGGCCAAAGCATCACGATGCGGAGATCAAGAAGACATATTGTGATGCTTGTAACAAGAAGCTGCAGGATGCAAATGATGATTTGCAAAAAAGGGTTATTATTGGAAAGGACAAGAAACCCTGGATCCCTGATGATTTTTGAAAGAAGATGTAGAAGAAGCTCGAGACTCCTGAGTTCAAAAAGAATTCTGAGCAAGGAAAGATGGCTCGATCTCGTGTAGGTCTACATACTGGTAGATCGATCCCCATCGCTATGCACCATCAAAATATGGTAAGATAACTAGAAGTACTTAAATATTTTTATTATATAGTTCAATGACATTAATTATCAAGATAATATATTTTCTTATTGTTTCATACACAGGCGGTGGCAAAGGGGGAGGAATATCCCTCAACTATCGTCTTTGTCGAAGTATTTAAGTATACGCACAAGAGGAAGAAGGACGGGAGCTACGTGGACGAGAAGGCCAACAAGACTGTTGTAAGTATTTCAATTTATATTATAAGTAAGAATAATATTAGGTATTAGAATTAATACTACAAGTTAGAATAACATTTTAAGTTAGAATAATATTAGTTATTAGAACTAATATTACAAGTTAGAATAAATATTACAGGTTAGAATTACTATTACGATATTAGGATATTAAGCACATGTCATTGGATAGCTTGCGTTCCAGTCTCTGCAGACTGATAGCGCCACTTGAGCCACCAAGGATGGGTGGACGAGAGTGTCCCTGAATCTTCGCTCGCCTCTACGTCCTCTTCCATTACCGCTCGAACCGACACCCTTTTCATAAAGGTCGCTGGTGGAAGAGGGAAGGGTGGTCGCGTCTACGATAATGACTCCTTGGCATCGCAGATTTTGATATACTCGAGGCCTTTACGTCGACATCTTGTTCCTCAGCACAACTCGATAGGATAGATCAGCTTATTAAGGCGATGACCACATTGTAGGCCACTGTGGTTGGGATGTAGGAGTCGATCATCACCATTCATGCCTCGATTGGTGTTGGTTATTTCGGCGTCCATTCTCCTCCCATTGTTGTCCCTAGTGCCACAATGTTTGGTCCTTCTAGTCCCTCTGCTCCTTCCGTTATTGCTTTTGGCCCTATTCTATCTTCTATAGCAGTGATGAGGCTCCTGAGTTTGTTACAGTTGGAGGTGTTAAGTTCACTACCATATGATCTAGTGAATGAAATTTCTTCTAACGTCTTCGATCGTATGTGTGACCAGGGACCACCGCCAGATTGATAAATTTTTTTATATTGGATATTTATTTGTGTTATAGTATTATAATTTTTCTATATTAGATTTTTATTTGTGTTGTAGTATAATATTTGACATGTTTGTGGATTACTAAATAATTTTATTATGTTATTTACATATTTTCCATAGATTGCGTCTCATGTGTGCTTCCAGCATGCATTTGTGTCGCTGAAGGTCCGATTGGACGAGAATTCTACAGCGGGTTGTGATGGGTGGTTGATATTTTGATTGTGATTGACATGTTATTGTACTTAGAACATTTTTTTTTCGTTTTAATACATATTAACAACGGATTTGCGACAACATGAGACTACTTAACAACGTAAATGTCCGTCGCCATAAGAATATTTCTAGGTTGGCAATGGAAGAACAACCAGTGATGCAATACCGACTTATTTTCAATAATACAAACGTCGCTAATACGTCGATATATTAAGTATCAAGTTTTCATAGTATCAGAAATCTAATAAATATCGCTATAATATGGCTAAAAAGTCACAAATAATATCGCAAATCCATCACCAACTAGGCATTTTTTTGGTCTTTTACATCTCGCTACGTCGTCGCTAAACTGACGCAAATATTATCCTTTACTAGGATGTCGTGTAGACGTCAACAAAATGGTCTTCGCAAATATGTCTATTTTTGATCAAGGATTCGACAACTTGGCGATGGAATTTTTTAGCAACATATGATTTTTCGACGGTTTAAATCCGTCTTCAACCATCGCTAAGTCGTTGCTAATCCAAAATAACGACAATTGGCAACGGATATGGATGTCGCTAAATCTCTGTAATTTAGGAGTGGTCCAAGTTTGATCTTAGTTACTACTTGTCTGCAGATACATGTTAGGCAAACAAAACAGTATGATACAGTTTAATGAATATTTAGGACAATGCTAAGGTTAAGTATCAACAAGATAGTGATTACATGTATATTAGTGACATCATAATGTTAAACTTAATTGATTAACCATATTAAAAAATATGATGCAATCATTGGGCTAACAGTACGTTCTCTGAATAGACCACCAAGATACAATGGATAACTTATTAAAGAAGTTTGATTTGGCTCCCTGGCCATATCAAATCCTACTCATTCAATAATTTATTGTCTGAACCCTTGGTAATATAAGTAACAAGCTTACTATTATCTCTAATTTTATAATGCAGTTGGGAAGCGGCTCAAGAATGAGATGTCCAAGTCGTATGTATATCCTCCAACATATAATAATAATAATAATAATAATAATAATAATAATAATAATAATAATAATAATAATAATAATAATAAATCATTCTACTTATTGCGTATGTTTCTCCCCAGGTAGTTAAGAATTTTTTTTCTAAAATCCTTTTACTATATTGACATATAAGAAATCTTAAAATATATTCTATATTCAAATTATATTTAAACTAATTATATAGTATTATCTACTAAACTCATCCAAAATTTTAAAATATATCTATAACAAATCCTAATTAAAATTATATTTAAGATATTTTGAAATATTTAAAATGTTTATCTAATTTTTTAATAATATCATAGTTTTTTTGTACCTGCAATGCACGTCAACGTGACTAGTTATGACTATTAGTTGAGCTTGTTAAAATTTCATACACAAATCTCATTACCAAAACATCGTACGCAAGGAAATAAGCACCCTTGGGCTGGGGGGCTTTTGCTTTTTTTAATTTATTTTTTGTATGAGTCAGTTCACATCCTGGCTCATTCAAATCAATCCCAGTCCACCCAAGTTCAGATTTCTTATTCCGCCATTGATCATACGAATCTAGATTATTATATTTAAATTACTAGAAGAACGTAATAGATAACATTAACTCACTAAGATCCTAGTTCGCCATCACCACCCTCGTCCATTCAACCTCAGGGTCAGACACAAGAGTTACAAAGCTGATATAAGTTTTATGAAACATTACAATAATTTTATAATAAAATCATATGATAATTATGCATTAGTTCTAAAGGAATATGTTAGCAAATGTTCTCACTCAAAATATAAAAACAAGCATATGTCCATATTCTTTTTAAAAATTACCAAATGTTCCTATTCCTTTGTATGGAACAAACAAAATTTTAAGATATACCTCCACTATTTAACCAAAATTTTGGCTGATTTACAAAGGAATGGATGTATTTGCTAGTTTTCTAAAATAGTGAGGATATATGATAGTTTCTGTTAGTCCCGGGGCTTGATCAAAGATGGTAGACTCGAGGTCGAGATCAGAGGTTCAACAAACGTTCACCTTCTGATTATTCTCGAGATCCAAGAGGAACACTATAATATAAATCTGATTACAAAAGCAACAATAATCAGAAAGTAAATCTCACGTTCTTCCTCGCAATCGCAGTTGCTGACGGACAGAACTGAGTTCAGAAAATAAATCTCACATTCTTCCTTGCAATCGCAGTTGCAGACGGACAGAACTGAGTTACAACTCAGATGAAGGAGAAGATAGAAGAAAGAAGAAAGAAAAAAAGAAGAAAGAAGAAGAGGAAAGGTTCTTGCTGGGGTGATTAAGATCACCATTGCTCAAAGCAAGATTTGCCCCACCACGATCTGCTTCCAGGAACCAGCAAGTTCACAAAGAACTTTTGGAACGCTCGTAAGTCAAAATTTGAGACTTGAACGGGCTTCCTGGACTTTACAGACTCCCTTAACTCTCTTCTTGGTGCCTCTTTCAAAGGAGGCCAAGGGGCTCTATTTATAGAGTAGAGTTGAGACTTCACCTCTTCTCCAATCTGATGTGGGACTAAAATACCAATACTCAAAAATAGAGTTTGATATTTTAGAACATTCCACAATCAGCATAGAAGTGTGCCAGTCCACGCCTACCCCCCGAACACTCCCGTGCATGCACGAGACATCATGGAGTCTGTGTCCGAGTTCGAGTCCGCACAACAAAAATCAACTTGCATCCTTGTTGGATTTAATCCTTTTTCCTTCTAGGAAAATACTCCCACATGGCACAAACTTGTGCCCCACTACACCTCATGTGCACACCTCAACACAAGCAATGCATTATATTGAGATACTCACAATTTGATGTAGCCGATGTGGGACTATATTTTCTAGTCCAAAGGCAAAAACACCAACAATCCCCCACATATCTCAATATATGGGTTAAGCGTTCCCCACAGTGACTGCCCATCATGCATTAGGAGAGATGTCGCTACGACTTGAATCTTCCCGTATAGGTTAAATAACAACATGATACAAGAATGGACTAAGCCTTGAATTCTGCACCATAACTGCAATTCTTCCTACTCACATAATGACATCAACTGTGTTTCTGGCTGCACATTGAAGGCCTTGTGCCAGCCTGGTTTCAGTGTATAATTTTTGGACGTCTACAAGTTTACCCTCAAGAGACGGCCTGATATCTCTGTTCATACACTATAGGTGAGTTCTTTATAAAGAGTCATGGCTTGAGGCATTGCGCTTCTTTACGGTGCTACGCCGCTATGACGTGGCTTAAAGCCGAGGCTTTACCCCACCTGGGTACCTCATCGTAGTGCCATACTACTGTAGCATGAGGTCACAGGCATATTTGTAGTGCCAAACTACCCAGCATGAAGCCTTGTACTTCCGTGCGGTGTTACGCCGCTATGACATGGCTCGCAAAGCCGAGGCTTTACCCTATCCGGTACCTCTTCGTGGTGTCATGCCACTGTAATATGAGGACATCGTCCTCTTTGTAGTGCTGTCTACATCTCTTTATTACGATTATCATACAGCATTTGGCTACCTGCCTATTTGCGGTGCTACTCCGCTGTGACTTGGCTTGCAAAGCCGAGGCATTACCCCTACCTGGGAACCTCATGGTGGAGTCCCCTCACTGTAGCATGGAGTTACACTCCTTGTAGTGCTGCGCTACCGTGCTTCCTGTAAAGCACTCCAGGCATTCACTCTGCCTGAGAACTCATTAAGGCATTTAAGCCAACCTTCCCACAGGATCCATTTTCCGCAAAAAATAACAGTAGACAACAGTGGTTGTAGGTCCGTAACCTCTCCATGTCACAGAGGACAAGTACCCACCATTCCTGATATTCTTCTGGCTAATAGTCCTCCCTTGAACCAAAAGCTAGATGCCTAATAGATTTCTCTTTGAACTAATAGCATAAAACTTTATGGTATGATTGTAATAACACAATATTAGAATACCTTCAAGCCCATTTTACAAGCTGTGTCATCGACCAGCTGGTGCCTGAGGCCCTTGGTGAATGGATCCGCCAGGTTCTCCTGACTCCAAACATCAATCACTGTAATGACACCTCTCTTGATGAGATCGTTCACTGCCCTATGCTTCAACTGCACAGTTCTCTTCTTCTCGTTGAAGAGATCATTCGATGCTACCGCTGCAGTCGTCTGGTTGTCATAGTATATCAGAATTGCCGGTATCTGCGTCCCAACCACTGGAAGATCATACATGAGCTCCCGAAGCCACTCTGCTTCATCTGCTGCAGTATAAAGTGCAAAGAACTCATATTCCATAGATGATCGCGAGAGCATAGTCTGCTTCTTCGACTTCCACGATATAGCAGCTCCACCCATTGTGAATATGAATCCACCTGTGGACCTCTCGCTCTCTAATTCTGAGCACCAACTGGCAACACTGAAGCCTCTACTACCGGCGGATCTCCGCTGTAGTACAGTACATATGTCTGAGTCTTCTTGAGATACCTCATAACCTGTTTCACAGCTTTCCAGTGCTCAATACCTGGATTGCTCGTGAAACGACTCCGCGTTCCCACAACAAAAGCTATGTCAGGCCTTGTGGCAATAGTGGCATACATCAAACTTTCGATTACGCTTGCATACTCCAGCTGTCTGACGTCTTCCCTTGAATTAGGCTTCAGTTTCAGATCACACTTGTACAACGTATCAATCCCTGGAAGATCTTGATACCTGTAATGAGTGATCATCTTCTCAACATAATGAGACTGTGACAGCATTAGTCCAGTGTCTGTCCGGATGATCTTGAGTCCCAAGATAACATCAGCATCCCCAAGTCCTTCATAATGAACTTCGTCGAGAGGAACTTATTTGTCTCCGTGACACAGCTTATATCCGTACCTAGGATTAGCATGTCGTCCACGTATAGACAAACGATGACTCCTCTTCCGTCAGCAAACTTCGTATAGACACACTTGTCTGTTTCACTGACCCTGTAGCCCTTTGACCTTATGACTTTGTCAAACTTCTCATGTCATATTTTGGGAGCTTGCTTTAAACCGTACAGAGATTTTACCAACTTGCAGACTTTATCTTCAAGGCCTTTGACGACAAACCCTTCTAGTTGTTGTATGTAGATCTCTTCGGTCAGCTCGCCATTCAAGAATGTCGTTTTCACATCCATCTGATGTATCACCATCTTATGTATCGCTGTGAGAGCAATCAACATTCTGATGGTGGTCATCCGGGCTACTGGAGCATACGTGTCAAAGTAGTCGATCTCCTGCTTCTGAGAAAACCCCTTTGCCACTAGCCTGGCCTTGAACTTATCAATGGTTCCATCAGCTTTCATCTTCTTCTTGAAGATCCATTTGCATCCGATGGGTTTCGCTCCTTCAAGAAGATCAACCAACACCCAAGTGTTATTTGAGGTGATGGAATCAATTTCATTGTCAATCACCTCCTTTCAGAAAACATCATCTCTGGTCTTCATCGCCTCATCATAGGTAAGCAGATCTGCTTCCACATGATAGGTAATGAAGTCATCTCCGAAGTTCTTCGGCCTCCTCGCTCGCTTCGACGACGGCTCAGCGAGTTTTGGTTCAACCGTTGTTTCAACAATAACATCTTCTTAGACTACTTCTTTATTGAAAACTTCAGTTTTTTGCGTACCCTTATTGTTCTCCGGTTTATTCGTAAGAACAATATTCTTGTGCCTTGTAAATTGTCTTCACAAGATTCGATGATATAATTTGACTCAATATCAAGAAATCTTCGAGCATCACTCTTCTCGGCATACCCCAAGAAGATCATCTTCGTAGTCCTAGTCCCCAGCTTCTGAATCTTCAGATCTGGGAGCTTTACATAAGCCAGAGACCCCCACACTCGAATGACATTCAAGTTAGGTCTGACTTTGAACCAGTGTTCATGAGGAGTTACGTCCGAAGTTGCATACGGCACTCTATTTAGAATAAAAGTGGTCGTCAATGCAGCTTCTCCCCATTAGCATTTAGGAAGACCCGTAGTTAGCAGCATTGAGTTCATCATTTCTGTCAACGTTCTGTTCTTCCTCTCCGCTATCCCGTTAGATTGAGGAGAATACGGAGCAGTAGTCTCATTGATGATTCCATGTTCTTTGCAGAACGATGCGAATTCATGAGACCTATACTCTACATCTCGATCACTTCTGAGTAGTTGTAGATCGGTTTAACATTCAGCTTCAGCCCTGAAGTCTCTGAACTACTCGAATGCTGCATCCTTCTACTTGAGAAGTCATGCGAACGTGCACTTCGAGAAACACTTCGAACCGGCCTCTGTGGAGAATTGATAAAAGTCACAGATATCTGAGTGTACTAACTCCAGATGATCAGTACTTTAGTTCAATCGTCTGAGCAGCTTCCCAACAGTCTTGTATCTGCACACACCTTAAACTCCTCCACCTCCTTACCCCTACGTTCCGAAGATAAGGTCCCGGTAGAACAGCTTGAGTCTGCTTCTGTCATAGAACAACTCTCAGTCCACTCAATGAAGTAACTTCATCGCCATCAGCAGAAGTTCGAACATTTCTTCAGCACCGAACATCTTTTAGAAGCATGTTCCTCGCCAAGAAATTACCATCTGGCTAGTACGAATTTCTATTTTTGAAGTCTGTATCAGATAACATGACTTTCTGAGATCAGATCGCCAAAAAATCTCTGGTACGTACAACACGCATTCCAGTGTCCTTGTCGGTGGTTAATAACCACTGTCTCGATCTTCAGAACTTCTGCTAGATATATGTTCGCCATCGAGACCTTCGTCATAACATGGCTCGTCCTTGGTGAACAGCTCCTTTGAGAGCACACATGGTCAGATGCACTAGTGTCAGACCACTAGTCAGCTACCACGCTAGGTAACCTATGCAACACTATCAACCAAGTTAAGTAATCAAAATAACAAAGTTTAGCTATACCTGCTATTTTAGTTTGGGCTTGGATTTGTATTCACTCATGTAGTAGCCATTCTTGTCACAGTTGAAGCAAGTCACGTGGGACTTTGACTTCTGCTGCTTGAACGAAGGACCGTTCACTTTTAGATTAGTGGAGTCCTTCTTCTTGTGATGAGAAGCCACCTGCTTCCTCTTGAACTCTCTTGTCTGCACCAAGTTGGCCTTAGCCAGTTGTTTGGACAGAGAGTCCATCTTCTATTGAGATCGCATTTCGTCCTCAACGTGGATCTCTTGTAGAAGATCTTCCAAGCTAATGTCCAGCTTCTTCCGATGCATTATAGCATAGAAGTTGCTCCAACCAGCAGGAAGTTTCGAAACTATCCCTCCAACGACAAACTTGTCGACGAGGGGCATCTTCTCGTCATCTAACTTCTGGCGCAACTTCAGGAATTCCTTTACTTGAGGTAGCATCGCCATTTCGTCTTCGAAGAGCCACTTGTGGTACTTCTCGACGATGAAGATTTTGGACCTGTTCTCATCATCTTCATATAGCTTACCCAAAGAATCCCAGATCTCTTTGGTATTCTCCTTGGAATATGACTCTGCCAGAGAGTCTTCCATAGAATTGAGAATCAGCAGTTTACAGATGCTATTTTCTTTCTTCCATTTGCTCTGCTTGACGAGTGCAACAGCAATAGCATCGGCAGTTCCTCCTTCTGGAATCGTTGGTTCATCCTCAATCAACACATGGTCTACGTCCACGAGTTGAAGATTGAGGGTGACCTTCCTCTTCCAGATTTGGGAATGTTCTCCGTCGAATTTCTCTAACTTGTTAAAGCTGGTATCGATGAGAGAAGCACTAGAGTTCTCCATCTGCAAGGATCTTGCTTTGAGATTGTTAGTCCCGGAGCTTGATCAAAGATGGTAGACTCGATGTCGAGATCATAGGTTCAACAAACGTTCACCTTCTGATTATTCTCGAGATCCAAGAGGAACACTATAATATAAATCTGATTACAAAAGCAACAATAATCAGAAAGTAAATCTCACATTCTTCCTCGTAAACGCAGTTGCTGACGGACAGAACTGAGTTCAGAAAATAAATCTCAAGTTTTTCCTTGCAATCGCAGTTGCAGACGGACAGAACTGAGTTACAACTCAGATGAAGGAGAAGAAATAAGAAAGAAGAAAGATGAAGAGAAAATGTTCTTGCTGGGGTGATTAAGATCACCATTGCTCAAAGCAAGATTCGCCCCACCACGATCTGCTTCCAGGAACCAGCAAGTTCACAAAAAACTTCTGGAACGCTCGTAAGTCAAAATTTGAGACTTGAACGGGCTTCCTGGACTTTACAGACTCCCTTAACTCTCTTCTTGGTACCTCTTTCAAAGGAGGCCAAGGGGCTCTATTTATAGAGTGGAGTTGAGACTTCACCTCTTCTCCTATCCCATGTGGGACTAAAATACCAATACTCAAAAATAGAGTTTGATATTTTAGATCATCCCACAATCAGCATAGAAGTGTGCCAGTCAACGCCTACCCCCCCCCAGAACACTCCCGTGCATGCACGAGACATCATGGAGTCTGTGTCCGAGTCCGAGTCCGCACAACAAAAATCAACTTGCATCCTTGTTGGATTTAATCCTTTTTCCTTCTAGGAAAATACTCCCATATGGCACAAACTTGTGCCCCACTACACCTCATGTGCACACCTCAACACAAGCAATGCATTATATTGAGATACTCACCATTTGGTGTAGCCGATGTGGGACTATATTTTCTAGTCCAAAGGCAGAATCACCAACAGTTTCTATATTTTGAATGAGTGCATTTGCTAAAATATCACAATTCTAAATTAAAATTATTAAATTTTAGGTAGCGCTTTCCAGGGATGGCCCTGGGTAAGCCGGGCAAGACTTAGGGCTTGGGCAACCCTCTCTACTAGGACAACCTTGTAGATACAGGCTCAGCATAATTTTACTAAAGGTCATGGTCACGGATGACCACCAGGACCAGCTGACAATAAGGATCAAAGGACAACTAAAATTAGCTTCGATATAGGGTAAACCAACCCTCTGACTAGCCTGGCGCTTTCTTTCTTAGGTTCTTGCTTGTGTCATTTGCTTACGGAGTCGGACCAACATATTTGACGGAACCAAGGGATAGGCCTGGACTTAATATAGGCCCATGAGGCAATTGGCTCAGGCCCAAATATTTGAGGGCACCAATTATTTTTTTCCAGTATATATAAGCCAACTACAAATGGTCCGATTATTTTTTTAGTGTATATAGGCCAACACCACTATAGATGGACCGACACCTACTTATCTATTCTTATTAAGCCCATTTCTAGATGACGTATAGCCATATAGGCAAACAAATTCGGACTACATGAGAAAAGAATAGGTGGCATTGGCATAAAAATTCTTTAGATTTTTTTTAAAAAAAAGAGTCAAATGTCGTCGAGTTAAAAGGAACCAAAACAACAATAAGAGCCCTCTTTCTTCCACTTCCATACGATCACATGTGAGAATGAGATTTTGAATGTTTAATTTTTTTATAATAATATAAATGATTTCCTTTTGGTTGCCGACCACTTAAATTTTTTAGAGAATAGAGAGTCTGATAGGCTTTCAACCACCACTTTGTTTATATATATATATATATATATATATATATATATATATATATATATATATATATATATATATATATATATATATATATATATATATATATATATATTATATATATTAAAATATATATATATATATATATATATATATATATATATATTTTAATATATATAATATATATATATATATATATATATATATATTTTAATATATATATATATATATATATATATATATATACATATATATATATATATATATATATATTTTAATATATATATATAAAGGGAAATTTATTGAAAACACCAGAAACAATAACTGGGCCCACGAGTGGGCACCAGCCCGATACAAGCCCAAAACGGGACTAACGGCAGGCCCACAGGCGGGCAACTGCCGTTCCACGCAAAAGGCGGGAAAACAAAAATTAAAAACAAAAGAGGGGGGCACGTGGTCACGGAAGCAGGTCCCGAGGAGGCGCCCACGCGGACCGATGTGCGCAGGGCCCGAATGGAGGACACATGGCCCGAAGCACCGAGGGGGGGCGTGGCCTGGCGCGTGGCCCGAGACGCTGGGGGGGCGTGGCCTGGCGCGTGGCCCGAGACGCTGGAGGGGCGCGTGGCCAGCACGGTGCCCGAGGGTGCCACTGGACCCTCTTCCGTGAGCCAGAGGGGAGGGGGCGCGACGCCAGGGGTCAGCAGGAGACACGACGGCCGGGGCGGCGGAGGGGAGCGCCGGGGCTCGGCAGGCTAGGGCCACGACGGGAGCGCCGCCGTGGGGCTGATGGGGCGGAGCACCGGACCAACAAGGCGAGGGGACTGCTCCGCGGCTGAGGAGAAGCCCGTCCACGGAGGGGGAGCCGAGGGGCTCTGCGGCTGGAGACGGCCAGGCCACGGCGGGCGGGCCGGCGAAGACTGCTCCGCGGCAGAGGGGAAGCCCGTCCACGGAGGGAAAGCCGAGGGGCTCTGCGGCGGGGGCCGTAGGAGGCCCCGGTTATCACCAGGCCCGGCGGTGGGGAGGGAACCGGCCGCAGGGGCACCACGGCTCGGAGGCGGGGGTGCCAGAACCGACAGAGGAAGGGGAGGCCCAGAAGGGGGCGACCGGCGGCTGGGCAGGGAGGGGCGCAGCCGCCTGGACAGGAAGGTAGTACCAGTGCCACCTCAGGGTGAGGGGGTCCTGGTAGAAGCCTACCGACGCGGAGGAGGGAGACGCGGCGAGTTGGCCCACGGGGGGAGGGGGAGGGTTCGCTGCGACAGGGAGCGACTCCGCGGTCGAGGCGGCGGGAGGCGCCGAGGGACAGTCCGCTCCCGCCAGGAGGACGGCCTCTGACGAAACGAGGGGAGCCGGAAGGAGTTCCTTGGCCATGGCGGGGGGAAGCGCAGGGGGAGGCGGCGCGGAGGCGAATGGCGCTGAGAGGAGTACCGCCGCCGGAGCGGGGGGAGGAGACGCCGAGGGGAGGAGACGAGGGATGGCGGGGAGGGCGGAGGGGGAGAACGGAAGGGCTGGGTGGAAGGGGGCTGGGGGCTGCACGGGGGAAGGGGCTGCAAGCTCAGGCGGGGGGGGGGGGGGGGGGCGGGTGAAGGCATCGGCGGAGGACAGGGAGGGGCTCCGGACTGGGCGGCGCACTGGCCTGGGAAAGAGACAGACAGGGGGGACGGAGAAGGGAGGGGAGCCGCGGCGGCCGCTGCCGGAGGCACTGAGGGCCCCCTCAGGGAAAAGAGGACAGGAGGAGGACCCGCAGACGGAAGGGAGGGCGGCGCAACGCCAGGGGCGGCGGACGGAGCTGGCTGCGAGCCGTAAGGAAGAAGCTCCGCTCGCTCGACGGCGGGCACGCTAGGTGGGGGGCCGATGAGGGAGGGAGCCTGGGATGGCCGCAGGATCCTAGCGCGACGACCCCTCCGACGCCCAGGGCGGCGGATGCGACGAGGCCGGGAGAGGACGGAGCAGAGGGAGCCACACGTCGGGCAGACGCCGGTGGTGGGTGGGCCCCGCGGGAGTGGGAAGCCAGACCAGCCGAAGGGGAGACCGAAGGAGGAGGAGGGCTATATATATATATATATATATATATATATATATATATATATATATATATATATATATATATAATTTCTGGAATCGCTCCCACTGGGATTCGACTGCTGACCACTCGGGCCACATGCATCTCTCTTAACCACTAGGCTAGAGGTCATTTGCTTGTTTATATATATATATATATATATATATATATATATATATATATATATATATATATATATATATATATAATAAATTAAAAATATATATATATATATAATAAATAATAATATTATAAATTTTACTCTCAAATTAGACATGAAAATTTTACACAATACTTTTTTTTTTTACTTTTTTTAATATATCAGTGCATTTCATATAAGTTTATATAACTGAATAACTTGCTGCATCTCTAGATAACTTTATGCACGTTATGACATTTTTAATTTTTACCAATTTTAGAAACATTTGATGATATCTATGATTTTTCAGTTTTTGAAATATAATCATCACCAAGCTCTACATGAGGCTCAGGCTCTACAGCAAACTTAATCAGTACTTTTGCATCGAAAACAAGAAGTCAAGTAATATTTAAGTGACTATGTGATGCCTTGAGGAAGTGTTTGATGGCCTAATTTTTTATTACTATTATGAACTACCCCAAACATTGTTAACTTTCTGGAACATTTATTTTATCTTTTGGTTTGGAACATATTCAGTTTTATTAGTATTTATTCATTATAACATATATTCTTTCGGATGTTAAATTTTATTTCTTGAATTTTAGGTTAAAAATACTACTATATCATTATCGTTGAAAAAAATAATATAATATAAATACTAAGCTTTAGGGACACAACTTTTAAATTTTGTCTCAGGTCTCAAAATCTAAAGTCTGGCACTGCTAAGAGATTAGAAAAATGTTAGCAATAGGACACATACCACTTTAAGAATGATGCATAGAACGAAAACCCGCCCTTGATTATAAATGGGCA
This sequence comes from Iris pallida, assembly GCA_029216955.1. NCBI lineage: Eukaryota > Viridiplantae > Streptophyta > Magnoliopsida > Asparagales > Iridaceae > Iris > Iris pallida. Next base: position 283,795 of record JANAVB010030019.1, read on the forward strand.
CCCACAAATTTTTGGCATAGTCATGACTCTTGAGACTTGGAGAAGAGTTCTTAGCAAACTTTGCTTGGATGTACTGCCCCATCGCAGTCAGTACAGAGCAGGTCACTTGTTCGTATGTAATATTGTTCGTCATCTATGACGTATATACGCTGCTTTACCAATCTATATATATAAAACAAAGCCTCCAATGAAGTGAAGAAAGAAAGGAATTGGTTGATCATCATAAGGACTATGGAACCGGAAAAAAATGAACTAGGCCAGAAACCTCATATTCTCCTCGTCCCTTATCCGGCACAAGGACACATCACCCCCTTGCTCCAATTCGGCAAGCGGCTAGCCTCGCACAACGTTGAAGTCACCTTGGCCACCACCCGGTTCCTGAACAACCTGACAAAACCTGAACCAGGTCCGGTCTCGTTCGAGTCGATATCCGACGGGTTCGATTCCGGCGGGTTCAGTGCAGCCCCGAGCGTCGGTTTCTACCTGGACCGTCTCGAGGCGGTCGGGTCCCAGACCTTATCGGACCTCATCGTCTCGCTCCAGTCCGGGGCCCGTCCGGTGCACGTCCTGGTCTACGACCCGTTCGTCCCATGGGCTGCGGAGGTGGCCAGGTGGTTCGGGCTGCGGTGCACGGCGTTCTTTACGCAGTCCTGCGCTGTTGATGCCATCTACGGTCACGCATGGGCGAAAAGGATTCAGCTTCCAGTTGCCGAGCCGGTTCGGATGCCCGGCCTAGGCCTGCTTGAGCCGAGGGATCTGCCGTCCTTCCTAACGGATAAGGAGCCGGTACCATATCCGGATTACTTGGCACTTCTACTGAACCAGTACAAGGGTTTGGAGAGAGCGGATGCTGTGCTGATAAACTCCTTCTATGAACTAGAGCATCAGGTTAGCTCTTGTCATTCCATTTTCTTCCTTTCCCTTCCATTTTCAGAAAATGGACAAATTTCTAGCAAACTCTGCCCGAAGTGACATGCTCAGTTTGACTCAACGGTTCATTGTTCGACTTTAATGCAGTACCTAGGCCCATTCAATTATTTTAGGCAAATTATATCAACACTTCAATTTAATTTTTTTTTCTTCTTAAAACTAGTCCAGAATTAAGACTAATTCAGTTTAGAAGAACTTTGACTTCGAATGGCCCATTTTCTGTTAAAAGCTCCCGAAAGGGGCTCCCGAAAGGGACCCCCACCACCACCCCAACCCCCCTCCCCCCACCACCACCCAAAAAAAAAAAAATAAAGATAAAGAAAAAGAAAAATTTCTCTCAAACCTATTCATTTCTTAAGTTTTGCTGGTGTTATACCTTTGCTTGTGTTGAGATGTGCATATGGAGTGTGGTGGAGTACATGGATGTCATGTGAGGGTGTTTTTTAGTAAAAAAAGATTAACTCCTCAATGAAGCATTTATTTACTTCAATCTTTTGTGAGATGTGAATTTAGTTCAGTCAAATATTTTCATTATTCACTTCTATCTTTTAGCGATCAGCTGACGACAAGGATTATGGTTAGAGATCAGCTGGCGACAAGGATTAGGGTTGGAGCTTCCACCCAACTCTATAAGTACTCTCTTCGTGCGTCCTTTGAGACTAACTCCGAAATTGAGAGACGAAAAGAGTTGTGTCGCCGCTACCTTCAGAGTCCAGTGGCGGCGAGTTCGTATAGAAGGTGACGGCGAGCGTTCCAAAAGTTTCCTCAGAACTTGCTAGTTCTTGGAAGCAGATCGTGGTAGGGCGAATCTTGTTTTGAAAAACGATGATTCTCATCACCCCAGCAAAGTTGTTTTCTTTCTTCCTTCTTCTTCTTCATTGAGTGGCCTTTGGAAATTAAGAGAGCAAACTTGTTTGCAGGAAGTCTCCGGAATTCTACATAATCAGAAGAGAGAGCAAAGTTATTTGCGAGACCTCTCTGCTTCTGACTGTTGCTGTCATGTTTTGATTCTATAGAGTCATTCGTCCTCACATTTATCTCTGAGAAACCGATCGTCCTCGTTTGGACGTGATGTCGTACAAGTCTGGTGTTGCACTTGTACAAGGTAAAGACGGTACAAAATCGATAATCTTCAAATAGGATCATATCGCAGTAGCACAAGTAGACAAATTGAAGATAATGAAGACATCTTTCTTATAGAATAGAAACACATTACTAATTTATAGCAGCGGAGATAAGCAGATAACTTGAAGTCACAAGAGATATATAGAAATGTATTCTCTTTATTGATAATTGAAGTAAAGTACAAGACTTGTAGTGGAATAACAAGCTTACAACACATCTTACTTTACATTGATAGCAAACTTGAATACATGCCGTATAGGCTTACATTGGATACTTGATACTTTGAACTTACAACTGCATATGACAACCTGGCTTATAATTCACTAGTACAACAAATTTATAATGTTCCATACATTATGTCATTTATAAACAGAAGACATCATCTTTTGCAAGGGGGACTTCTGCATGCCCAACAAATCATCGATGCCGCGAGACTGGTCAATCAAATTTTTGTGTACTGAACTTCCCAAGTATGAGCACCTAAAAAGAGTGCCCACAACATGGGTCAGTACTTCATCTACGTGCTAATGAGCAGAACCAGCTCACTTGCCTAAACTAACACTAAGTAGTCATGTGAGCAAACATTTATTAAGTGATCTTTCTATCTGGGACCTAGCATTAGTTTACATTTCATGAGCAGTATCATTAAGAGACATAAAAACATGTAGTAGCATTGATCATGTCAAAGCTTCAGTAGTTGAGGGACAACATGTATTCTCATATTTCACTTTTCTAGCAACATTAGCATGTATGTTATGATTAAGCAATATTCATAGCAATGCATCTTTTTAGCATACATGGTGTTATCATGTTAATCAGGTTATAGCAACACTTATGAGAAGGCAACATCTCAGCATCATTTCATTTATCATGTTAAGAAGGTTATAGCAACACTTATGGAAATGCAACATCTCAGCATCATTTCATTTAGCATGTTGAGCAGGCAAATTGAACTAACAAGTATGATAATCATATCAGATTTAAGTGATTTCTTATTGATAGCCGACTCTCCTCTTATATGCATCAAATACAGGCTATGTGTTACACTAACTCTGCCTGCACAAAATATTCATTAGTGTGCATCATGACTACATGAACACTAGTGTAAGTGCACCATTTTGGACGTTGCCATATAGGACTTCAATGGTATGCGATGAATAAAAAAAATGTATCTAGCCTCTTAGAATGACTCACAATACCACTTACCCTTAAAGTACGTTTACACTTCTCCCATGTTCGGATCGGCCCCAGCACTAGGCATACCATTCAAGGAAGTAGTCACCCCCTTGTGCACAAGTTGTCCATGACCATGCGAATGCGTGTCTGACTCGATCGTGAACATAATCGTATGGTAAAATGTTAAAAGTGAGTAAGGCAACAGTATATCATCTCATCGCCTTCAAGCCGTATTCCACGACTCATTACTTCTATCATTTCTATTATTTTACTTGGTGATCTCGTCGATCCCAAGCCTCATTATTTCTCATTTCATCAATTCATTTCAATAAGGAACATATGACATTTCATTCATTCCATTGGGACATGCAGCATTGCATTCATTTTATTGCTTACAAAAAAACATGGAGCATCTCATATCTATTTGCAACAGTTACACAGAGTGTACATGTTTCTAGTATTTCATTCAATTTATTGTGTCAATATCATAGCCAGTTCATTTCTCATGTAACATTCACATAGCATGTCACTACTCAAGTGTTTCATTTGTTTCAGCAGCATTAAACATAAGGGACATTAGCAATTCATTTTCGGGCATTAATTCACATCAGCAGTTTAATGTTCAAGTGTTATCATCCCGCGGTATTCAACATGAGCATCTCAATTATTTAGCATATAGAGCATGGGACAATTAGGGACATTCTATGGCAAACAATACTCTATTTTATTAAGCATGAAGGAGCAGGAGAGAAGGGACAGTTCCACTCACTTTCATAAAGGATCCTCCTGTTTCGATCATACACACTCCCACTTAGATATAGCCCCACCAACGAGCCACGTTCCAACACTCATTCCGTCTGGCCAACTAAGAGAGACTGCATCAGTCTCAAATCTCTTGATTTCCAACACGTCTCGGTCCAACATTCTGATCTTATCCAACGAGCCAACCAAATGTCTCACGCGGAGGGGGCATTACATAATATATCACTCAGAATCACTTTCATTCTTGAAACTTAAGAGAACAACTCATTCTACTAATTTACTTAGTCATAACAAGTTTTCCATTCAGCTTTAATTCAATATCCATTTCAGCACACTCTGTCATCTCGTGATTGCTATCCGACTGTACCACTTAGTTCATTAATGACTCAATCCGTCATTCTCTTTTCCAAAATATTTATACTTTTCATTGATTCACTGACATTCTTTCATGCTGCTCTATCTTCGTCGCAGCCTACCACTTCGTTTGGATTCATACACATATCTTAGACGTCCCCAAAATATATGCATTTCAGCCAAAGTCCATGCTAGTACGATTCGATAAGCTTTTCCTACAGTGTTATCTTGGTTACAGCCTATCACATCGGTTAGATCCATACACATACTTTAGGCATCCCCAAAATATATGTATTTCAGCCAACTTCTGTGTTAAATGTGATTCGATAGACACAAGTGCAACTCTCTTCTCCAAATTCGACTTAGCATCCTTTCAATTGACTTACTACTTCGTTCGTTTCGCCATAATCACTATCTTCAAGCCACAATAACATCAGGGACTACTCGGATAAGTTACTTATCCAAGCAAATATTTGTAATATTCGAGCCGATGCACTACCAAAATATCTCATATTAGCGACGCAAAACGACGTCCCTAAGCAGCAATAAAACATCGCTAACTGAAAACAGCGACGTATTTAGCAACATTTGGGCATGTCGCGTTATTCATGGTCGCTATTAGCAAAAACGTCGCTATTCGTCGTCATAGTGACGTAGATCGGCGACGCACTACGTCGCTAGTATTAGCGACATTTACCGACAACAACGTTGCTAATTAGCGACGTAACCTTTGTTGCTGATTGTCGCTGTCTATTCAGATTTTAGCGACGTTAAATTAGTGATTAGCGACGTTGTCCGACTCCATATCTGAGAATTTTTTGGTTGCCACATCATCATTTTTGCGACGTTATGATACTTAAATACCGACATCCGGATACTAGATTAGCTGACCTATACAGTTTGCCACGTCAACGCATCTGCGACGTTCTGCGACGACAGCGATGTTTGATTCTCAGGTTTGCGACGTTCTAGCGACGTACGTATGCGTCGCTGATCGTCGCTGACCGTCGCTAAACGTCACTAATTCTAAAAAAAATTGTAAAAAAAATAGGCAGTATGCATTTCACATAATTAACAGTTACATTAAAAATATTGTACTTGCATTTAGAGTTTCAGTTTGCAAATAATAGACCCGAAGCAACCCTCCGTAGAAATTCCTGGGTTCGCTGACCCCTTCTGTGGAACACTCAACACCGGTAAACCAATATAGAGATAAATAATATGCACTACCAATAATCAAATAAATAGAATCGAACGGTCAGAAAGATAAAAAATAGCTGGGTGGATATAAATCCACTACCAAACGGCTATAAAAAGAGTGTCCGATAATATTCAACATAACATAACACAAATAGTCATATTCGGGATAAAATAAATATATAAACCAACAAATACATAAAGACCCAACAATGGGTCACCAATACAAGAAATAAAAACAAGTTCAATAAAGAACTACGCCTGGTCAGGATGAGGAGGAGGAGGAGTAGGCAGTGCCTGCACCTGGGACATCAGGAACCTATACTGCTCCGGGGTCAGCTTCACCGTGATGACCCATCAGTAGGAGGAAGATGAGGCAGTAGAGCCGCTGCAGTCGGTGTGGATGCCGAAGCATGACCAGGAAGTGTCCGCTCCATGGCCAGCAGTCTGGAGTAGGTGGAAGGCATAACAGCCGCCAGCCTCGAAACCTGCTCGCCAATAGCCGCCTGCGTCCCCTGTACTACCTGAACGGCATGATCCGTCCTCTCGCCCGTCTCCCTATGGTGCGCTCGAGCATATCAAATCGTGCGGTGAGGGCCGCATCGTCCGTTTGCGGCTGAGACTGGGGCTGCTCCATCCAACGCCACAGCTCGTCAGCAGCTCAGTAAGCTGGCGACAGAGTTCCCCCACTCGGACCGACTCCTCTAAGGGATGTGGGGAATGCACACTGGCAAAGGAGGCTCTGGATGACTGTGTTGCCACAAAGATGCCGTAGGATCCCGTACCGTAGTACGTACCCCTCTAAAGACCACCAACGGTGGTCATCCAGACCTCATCCATCGTCCGAGCCGGAGGGGGCTGCGCGGAAGTACCAGCCCCTCCCTCCGCAGATGCACTAGTAAGCTCACGCTCTAGCCTAAGATACTCATCCTAGAAAAGTTCGCATCTCGATAAGCATAATATTTACTACCAACCTAGTTGTTCCACGTCTATGGATATATTTGCATATTTCTTAAGTTATAATAAAGTTAGTGACACGTAAAGTAATACTTACATAGCTCTACGTGGTTCGATCATCGATGAGCTTTTCGTCCTTACGATGGGTAGCCAGGAAGACCGTAACCATGTTGGGGTTCGCACCCTTCTTTACCTGTTATAATAAAATATTTTTCATTGAAATTAAACATTTTATTACCACGTTCATTAAAATAATATATTACAATAAAATACGTACCAGGCGAGGGAAATGTTCCGTCATGGGAATCGAGCCACCACACCACTTCCCTGCCTTCGTCCTAGCCACCTTCGCCTTCTCCGACCGTTCCTTGTACCTAGGAGCATCGAATCTAGCCTTCATGGCAGTCCACTGCTCGGGCGTGATCCAACCTTGGATCCCTTTTTTGGAACAGTCTCAAGCCTTCTGGTCATCAATTGCATCCCGGATCAACTTGGCGGCAACGGTAGAAAATTGCTTCTCAATCGTCTCAGCCCGTTGTGGTGGATAAAAATATGTTTTCTACAAGAATTAAATTAGTTAGCTATACAATATGCATAAAATATGATTTATACTAAATGCAATATACTTTAGTTACCTTGAAGTGGGCAAACCAGAATACCTTCCTCTCATCCGAGGCATCCGAGTAGTTGATCCAAGGCCCGCCGTAGTTGGACCTCAGAAATAGTCCCAATGTCCTCTGAACTGACGGGGGACGATATCTACACAACGATAATTAAATTTATTAATATATAGATATAAGTATAAATAAATGTTAACTAATTAACTTATTTTGTAGACCCGTCGGACCAAATCTCCATCCTCGTCTCGTTCGGAGGGGCGCATGGGGGATCGCTCGGATCATATGTAGACGGCGTACGTGCGACCTCCTCCACCCGCTCCTCCGTCTCCATAGTGCCGTCAGCAGGAGTAATGCTGCTGGATGTGCTAGGATCAGGCCTGGAACTGTCCGTCCCAGGAGTGCTGCCACGTACCGTCGACGCAGACGGAGATCCGAGTGGCTGGTACACTAGAGTATTATGAGATGGGGTACCGGAACCGTCATCCACTAACGGAGTACTACTCCGTCCACCGGTGGAACCTCCACCTCCGCGGGATACTCCTCTACTGCCACGGGGGTACGATCCTCTGCGTCTTGTCGTACCTGATAGAAATAGATATCTAGAAGATAATAATCATGAATTTAATATATCACAGGTTATAAAGATAGACCGGAGCAACTCTCCATTGAATTTGTAGATAATAAACATGCATTTAACATATCATAGTTTATAAAAATAGACCCGGAGCAACCCTCCGTTGAATTTCTAGATAATAACCAAGTCTAGATAATAGACTCCATAAACATCCACAAACATCCAGAAAGTAAAACAAACATCCAGAAACATCCAGAAAGTAAAATAAACACCCAAGTCTAGATAATAACATCCAGAAACATCTAAGTCTAACCCAGAAATAAGTCTACCCGGAAACAAAGTCGGTCAAAAATTGTATTATATGTATCTACTATCCTCTACGTAGGCACAGAGAGATCTCCCTCGTCAGCCACTGCGCATAAGTAGGATCCACGACAGCAAGATCAATATCCAGAGGAGATAGATGACTGGAACTCCCGGTGCAGGTACCCTCTGGTGCCACCTCCTCCTTCACAGCAATCTCGACTTTAGGAATCACTTCCTCGTTAATAGTAGGAGGAAGTTCTTCCTTGACCGTCATTTCTGTAGTAGGTACCACTACCGACTCTACAGCAGGAGGAAGCACTACCTCCTCAGCAGCAGGAGGTACCACTACCTCCTCAGCAGCCATCTGTGCCTCTCTCAAGCGACATCCTCGGATCATGGGTGCCATCTGGTAAGATTGATGGAAACATAGAGATTAATTAAGGATTAAACAAAATGACAATATTATACGTGTAATGTGGAAGATATTTTACATTTTATTTTACTTTCAATCATCTTCTGAAAATTCATCTTCTTCGTCTTCCGCGTCCTCATCTTCCTCTTCCTCCTCATCTTCGCTTTCATCTACTTCGTTTTCCTCTTCGAATACTTCTACCTCTTCTACACGATTAGACGCGTAATATGGAACTTTTGTTGTGTCCACGTCAACTGTATTTGTTACGAAAGGTAGCTTGTCCTCCTGATAAGCTATTTCGTCAACATCGTAGGTATTTCTGGTTTTAGTCTTGCATACTGCCCACCAGTCCAACCTAGTTGTTCCCCGTCTGGGATAAATAGTGAAGTAAACTAGTTGAGCCTGACTTCCTAGGACAAATGGTTCGTATCCTTGATATCGACGGCGGTAGGTAATATCCACAAGACCATGCTTGAGAAAATTGCCTTAGGCTGCTTATACTTCTCATTGCCTTCCTTTATCAAATGCAACGCAGGACGTCTGCATATATCTTCCAAGTCCAACCTAGCCTTGGGATTGTCTTTCGTCTTTCCCTTTAAGTCCATCACAGTATTGATTATGTTGTCAAACACATTCTTCTCGATATGCATGACATCAAGGTTATGTCTGATCAGATTTGTGCTCCAATAAGACAGGTCCAAGAATATACTTCTTTTTGTCCAATTATGAGTGCGGCCAAATTCATCACACTTGTATCCCTTTGTAGGCTCTTCGATAGCACTTGGAAAATCCTTGACCTCCTTCCATATCGTACCTCTGGTCCACCTTGGCGGTGGATTGGCTTTCTCTACAACGCTGGCACGAAATGTATTCCTGTTCCTCCGGAACGGATGGTCCTTCGGCAAGAACTGTCGATGACAATCGAAGAAGCGCGGTTTTCCTCCGTGTTTTAAATGGAAAGCCTTCATGCGGTCCATGCAATATGGACATGAGAGACGACCATGAGTGCTCCATCCAGATAACATTGCATATGCCGGAAAGTCGTTGATAGTCCACATCAGTGTGGCCCTCATCTGAAAAATTTGCTTTCTAGAAACATCATAGGTGTTGGCACCTATATTCCCACAACTGATTTAACTCATCTATCAATGGTTGTAAATACACATCGATATTCCTCTTCGGATTGTTCGGACCCGGGATAATAACGGTGATAAACATATACATAGTCTTCATACACGTCCAAGGCAGTAGATTGTACGGAGTGACGATCACAGGCCAACAGGAATACTGGGAGTCCAAAAGTCTGAATGGAGTAAAACCGTCGGAGGAGAGACCCAATCTGACATAACGCAGATCCGAAGCAAAATCTGGATACTCTCGATCAAAGTGCTTTCATGCTTTCCCATCAGATGGGTGATCCAACACTCCTTCGATCTGTTCCCGTCTGTGCCAGCTCATATTTTCTGTAGCCTCCTTCACCATAAACAACCCCTGCAACCGCGACGTCAACGGCAAGTAGTGCATCGAATCGGTAGGTTTCCTTGCACCGGGAGTCCTACTTGAACTTGTTGCCTTGTAGCGATCAGCACCACAAAATCTGCACACATCTTCATCCTTGTCGCCTTTGTAGTACAACATGCACCCGTTGCGACATGCATCAATTTTCTCGTACTCCATCCAGAGAGATCTCACCATCCTCTTAGACCGGTAGAAGTCTATAGGTAGCTTTGCACCTACCGACAAGATCTATATAATCAACTCGATGATTCGGTTGTAGCATTCTTGAGACATGTTAAAATCGGACTTAATGATCAGCAGTCTTGTAACCACCTCCAACGATGAATGATCCTCATAACCAGGATAAAAAGGAGTCCTTGCATTCTCCAACAACTCCATGAACTTCGCAGCATCGGTATTCGGTACCTCCTCTGCCGTATCATAATTGTCTGGATCGAAACTAGGTCCCACAGCGTCAAAAACCATGTTCATGCACCCTTCGTCGTAACCAGCGTGGTTATGGACATCCAAATATGGGAAATTAGGCTCCATCTCCGATGCTAAAGGCACAAGTTCTCCGTGTGACATCCACTGATAGTAATTCGGCATAAAATCTCTCGAGTACAAATGATATGTCACATCCACTTCTGGATGATATTTCATGTTACGACATCTCACACATGGACACTTAATTTTGGTACGGTCCATGTACTGAGGGAACGCCTTGGTGAACTGCAGGAATTGCTCTACCCCATGTATAAATTCATCCTACACACCGTACATGTCATCAGAATGACGATTATACATCCACAAACGATGCCGCAGATAGTAATTCATATCCATTTGACAATAATTCTGCAAAGATAGATACACTTTAATCGAGTATATTCCAAATTGATGCATATAGACACATGAGTATCAAATGAGTGTTGTCATGTGTTCAATAAGAAGGCCCCCTCTCTGACCCCCCTCTATTTTCCTTCTTCTCATTCGACTCTCTCAGCATCATATGATATCTACCTCAACCTCACCCTAGAGAAGTGTAAAAATATTAATGTTAACCAAGGTTCACAATATCGGTAACAGTATCGAAATCGATTTCGGTATCATTTACGGTTGATATTCTGAATCTCATAGCTTCCGCTAGCAGAGCACAATATAGAGCCAAACGTGAAGCAGAGCTTCATATTCAAAATATTAGAAGTAAAAAGTTTTCGATTGGTGGTGGGACGAGTCATAATCTTTTCGCGTCCCACCACCAATCGAAAACTTTTTACTTCTAATATTTTGAATATGAATCTCTGCTTCACGTTTGGCTCTACGTTGTGCTCTGCTAGCGGAAGCTATGAAATTCATGATATCAACTGTAAATGATACCGATAACGATACTGATACCGAAACCGATACTGTGAACCTTAGTTAATATTAATATTTTCACACTTCTCTAGGGTGAGGTTGAGGTTGATATCCTATGATGCGGAATAGTCGTTTTAATGACCCGAATGAGAAGAAAGGAAGTAGGGAAGCTCACTCTATACACTCTAGGATACACGATATACTACTAGTATACTCACTCTATGCACTCTTACTTATGCAAGCCTTTTGAGGTAATCAGCGTTATACTAGATTTTCGAAAAAAATCTATAACTCGATAGGCCCAAAAGGCTTGGCATAAGTAAATTTAATTTCTAGAGAATGGCTCAAAACACTGTACCAATTATACCTACACTTCTAGGATACTCTATACATTCTAGGTACTAGGACTGAACTCACTCTCTAACACTCTATTGACACTCACTCACATATATCCACTCTTACTTAGGAATACTAAGAATTGACACATACTGATAATCACATACACTAACACTCTTAGATAGGATACTCGCATTCACGTCTAAATATCATAATTGATCCTAAACTACATTCACTCAGTAGTACCAACACTAACTCAAATAGGCAATCTCATATCCTCAAGATACTATACTGATACCAACTGATACCACTGCTCACACTCACACTCGACACATACACACTTCACTCAGGCATTTGCCTGTACTCGAGCTCCCAAATGGGATTCCCCCATCTCCTAAAGCCTTTGACTTTTTTAACCCCTGCCCACGTGTCTTGTAGCCTAAGCCAATACAAGCCTTGCCAAGGCAAGTTGCTGCTGCTGCAATGCCATATGGCATATGCCAATGTAGCACTTGCCAACATGCTCACTGCCCTATATCGTGTCTGTGTGTGTACGTGTCATGTGTGTCGTGTCAGCATGTGTGCATATGTATGTGAGTATGTGTGTGCGTATGTGTCATGTCTTTGTGTGTGCATGTTGTGTGTGTCGTGTCAGTATGTGTGCATGTTGTATCGTGTCTATGTCAGCACGTCAAAAGGAGGGAGATAGGGTTAGGGTTTACCTACCTTGGTCGGAGTCGGGTCGGGGTCGCCGGGGCTGGAGCAGCGACGGAGGGGACTGGTCGGCTCGGCGTCGACTAGGGGAATCGGCGGTAGAGGAGTGGCGGAGGGACGGGGGTCGCCGGTGGAGGGGGGACGTCGGAGGAACGAGGGTCGCCACGGGGAAGGGGGTCGCCGCTGGGAGGGGGTCGCCGGAGGGAGGGGACGCCGAAGGGACGAGAGGGGAAAGGAAATTTGGGGACGAGAGAGCGGGAAGAATTTATGGTGAAAAAAAAAATGAAAAGTCGATCGACACTTGAACCCTATATGAAACTTTTTAGCGACGTCTAAAAAAGGACGTCGCTAAACGTCGCTGTAAACTAAAGATACGACGACGTACAGAAGTATGAGTCGAAAAATGTCGCTAAATGAAACAAAACAATGACGTTTTGCGATGAGACCGTGACATCTGCTTTCCAAACAATAGTGCTTGTCGCTACTCGTCGCTCTACGTCGCTAATAGTGACGTTCAACGACGTCTTTTATAGACATCGCTAAATACACAAAAAGTAGCGACATTATTACTCAGAGTAGCTAAATTTGTCGCCAATATGACTTATTTTGGTAGTGATGGTCCAACTTGAAACCAACCATACTAAGAGTCCACAATAATCGATGCAATTCTATTCCTTCTCGAATCCAACAACGTTTCCCACCGAAGAAATTCATCTCTAAAGGATAAATTTCGAGGGTCACTCACTATCAATTATCGAGCCAATAGTAAAATTCTATGCAATATTCTATGTTAATCCCACTAACCGACTTTAGATACCGATCCGACAATTTCATCATGAGTAGTCAATTCCATCTCATGGAATAATTGACTTCTCGATACATACAACTCAAATCTCATCCCACGATTATAGTTCCTACTTAAGGTCGACATATTAGTTCACTAGTCTCAAACATCTCTGAGGCTCACATTGCAACACATACTTTCTTAGGTCATACTCGTTACCACCATCTATCGTTCAATACCAAAAGGTCATCATATTGGTCACCAACGGTCACCCTATTATTCGGTCAAGTCTCTAAGGCTAGCTATACAGACAGCTAAACCTAATCATTTAGGCGACTCCGCTAGAGTGGACGGCTACTAGGGTTATACTAGTTTCTTATTCTTAGAGTCAATATGTAACCGACAGTTCCAAGCAACTCTACTCAAACCTATGGGTATCAACTCACTCTGCACAACTAATCACCATTGTCGACTATGCCGACAATTGGTTATGCATCCCACGGTCGCTATGGTCAAGTTTATCTATCCAAGGTCATCCTCAAGGAACTAATTTCCACAGAGACTCATTCTAGACTTACCCAACTATCGACTAAAATCGATCTAGCAATATTACGGTCTAAAACCCAATCCAACATACGATTCCCAACAATATAATAATCCATCAAATAAATTTTTCAACGATTCGATTTCTATTCCAATACCTTCATACCCACACAGATCTATATGCCAAGGGTAACTATTCAAGGGTCAACGATTTCGATAGAGTCTCAACAAAACTATAAAATCACCTTATTCAATATGTATGACAAAATCATACTACTAAGCCATAGCCCAACAATTCATATTCCAACCGACCGTCATCCATACCATCACACCATCTACCGTCATTATCCAACACGCTTTGTGATTCTAAATCCCACTCATTTCCCAAGTATCAAAATCTCGTACGGATATTCATACAATCTCATCCCTCGAGCGTCGAGTAATCCATTCCATTCTAACCGACAATTCATGTATCAATTAACCATTCCCTATGCAACATAGGTATTCAGGGTCACTACTTATTACCTTTGTGATACACTTCAACTCATACTTCACTGAATCTATCATTTGGTGGTCAAGATGGATTATCATCTATCACACCTTAGGGTCATAGCACAAATTTTCCACATATTGAATCAAGTCACCGACAACATTTCCATCCAACTAATCGCAACTATTGTTTATTGTTCTAAGCCACAACATTCTCTAACCAAACCATTTACCCACAGTAAAATAATCATCCGGCTAGTCTGAGTCATCAATCGACTGCACAGTTCCTAACGATCTTGCTACCCGACATAACATCACCATCAAGGAACACTCGAGTCAATTAGCTACAAGTCATAACTCCCAGTAAGTCTCAACACTACCCAATACTCACAGATAGACTCATTGTTATCCTATGGAAAGGAGGTCAACATGCATCTCGTTATGAAGTAGTAGGGACAATACACCACTCAAAAATGGAACCATTCCATAAACCATACAGAACCCATGTCTATTCAAAACAATCATGATCTAAACCGATCATAACGCAAAGCCAACATTCTCAGGGTCTCAAGTCATAAGGCACCGCATATGAGTCAACTTATCAATTCTGTTGAACTCATTCACCAATTTTTCCATTCTCGATTCTTTTCCAACGTAACATGCAATTCTCAAACACGTTAAAGCACACATGGCAACTTTTCTCTATTCCCACATTCCGAACATCATTCACAAAATAACATACTATGGCATCGAGTCATTGTTGGGTCATTAGTATCCAAACCCACAACAATCATTCATTCATGACATCATAATGTATTTAGACTTATTGTATGAAACATCCAGTGAGCATCCAAGAGGGTCAACGAACTTTCAGACACAATCAACTTGGAATGATTATAGAAACAACAATGGGATAATCGCGGAAGCAATATTTGATTTAATTGCGGAAGCAACATCGAGTTATTATGGAGCAACTTTGGTTAATCGCGGATGCAACTTTGATTTGAAGCAAATCAAATAAGAGACCAAGGACATAAAGCCGTACTCTGATACCAATTTGTCATCACCCGATTCCATAGAGTCATTCGTCCTCGCATTTATCTTTGGGAATCGATCATCCTCGCTTGGGCGTGATGTTGTACAAGTCTGGTATTGCACTTGTATAAGGCAAAGACGGTACAAAATCGATAATCTTCAAATATGATAAGACGGTACAAAATCGATAATCTTCTAATATGATCACATCGCAGCGGCACAAGAAGACAAATTGAAGATAATGAAGACATATCTTTCTTATCAAATAGAAACACATTACTGATTTATAGCAACAGAGATAAGCAGATAACTTGAAGTCACAAGAGATATATAGAAATGTATTCTCTTTATTGATAATTGAAGTAGAATACAAGACTTGTAGTGGGATAGCAAGCTTACAATATATGTCACTTTACATTGATAGCAAACTTGAATACATGTTGTATAGGCTTGCATTGGATTCTTGATACATTGAATTTACCACTGGATATGCCAATTTAGCTTATAACTCACTGGTACAACATATTTACGATGTTCCATATATTATGCCCTTTATAAACAGAATGTGTCATCTTTTGCAAGGAGAGCTTCTGCATGTCCAACAAATCTTCGATGCCGTGGGACTGATTAATCAAATCTACGTGTATTGAACTTTCCAAGCACGAGCACCTAAAATGAGTGCCCACAATGTGGGTCTGTACATCATCTATGTACTGGCGAACAAAATCAGCCCACTCGCTTAAACCAACACTAAGTAGTCATGTGAGCAAATTTATTAAGTGATCTTTCTATCTAGGGCCTAGCATCAGTCTACATTTCATAAGCAGTATCATTAAGAGTCATGTAAACATGTAGTAGCATTGATCATGTGAAATCAACAATAGTTGAGGGACAACATGTTTTCTCATATTTTATTTTTCTGGCAACATTATAATGTATGTTATGATTAAGCAATATTCATAGCAAGGTATCTTTTTAGCATACATGGTGTTATCATGTTAAGCAGGTTATAGCAACACTTATGGAAATGTAACATCTCAACATTATTTTATTTAACATGTTAAGCAGTCAAATTGAACTAACAAGTATGATAACCATGTCACATTTAAGTGATTTCTTACCGATAGTCGACTCCCCTCGTACCTGTATCAAATACAATTTATGTGTTACACTTACTCTGCCTGCACAAAATATTTATTAGCGTGCATCTTGACTACATAATCACCGGTGTAAGTGCACCATTTAGGACGTTGCCATATAGGACTTCAACGTTAATGCGATGAACAAAAAAAGTAGGTAGCTAGCCTCTTACAATGACTCGTAATATCATAATAGAGAACAAATTTATTTTCAGGAGGTCTCTAATTTCTGATCATTGTTCCATCTAGATCTGTTTCGGAGTAACAATCTCAAAGCAAGATCCAGATCTGATGGAGAGCAACCGTACATACCTTTTTGACACAAATTTTAACAAACGTGAGAAGTTTGACGGGAAACATTACAACGCCTGGAAGAGAAAGGTCAGCCTTAATATTTAACTCGTGAGTGTAGACTACGTGTTGACAGTTCCTAAGCCTATAATTCTAAAGGGTGAAAATGCTCGGAGCATCGCTGAGGCCACTGCTTTGCAGTCTAAGTGGAGGAGAGATAACAACCTCGAACTCGATGGATGACTCTCTCGCAGAGTCATACAACAAGACGGTCAATTCAAAGGATATTTAGGATTATGTGGAGAATCTCTACAAGAAAGATGAGAACATGAACAAGATCCACGTGATCGAAAAGGTCTAGATGATACAATTTGAGGATGACAAGACGATGTTGCCTCAAGTTATGTCAGAAATTTGTGGATGACGACATGCCATTGGTCGATGCTTTAATCGTCGTGGGTATCGTCGCCAAGATCCTACCTGGTGGAGCAATTTCATTGTGGACATGCACCGCAAGAAGATGGAGGTGGATCTTGAGTGCCTCTTGCACTGGATTCATGTTGAAGACGAGTTGAGGGCTCAACTCAAAGTGGACACCTTGTCCAAACAGATTCCAAAGGCTACCTTAGTGCAAGGAGGAAACTCCAAGAGGAAGCAGTGGGCTCCCTATAATAAGAAGAAGGACGTTCACCATCTGAAGGTGAAGTCGGCTCAGTTCAAGCCAAAGTCTAAGGACCATGGGGCTTGTTTCAACTGTGGCAAGCAAGACCATTTCAAGAACTGCAAAGAAAAATCTAAACGGAAAGAACAAGGTGAGTCTAACTTTTTTGCTATATGTGCAGGTTGACACAACTAGTGTTGACAAAGACTGGTGGATAGATATTGGGCATCATGCAATGTTTGTTCTAAAGAAGGAGTGGTTTACCACAAACATACCTATTTCTGAGAAGGTTACGGTGGTGAACCAGACACAATCTGTAGTTCTGGGGATCGGGACGGTGGTACTGAAACTAACTTCAGGAAAGTCGCTGACGCTTAAGGATATGAAGCATGTACCGGTGATGTCACGCCCCGATTTTAGAGAATTGATAGTCGTCCCCCAGGCGTGATGCCGTATGAGCCTAAGTTGCGCTCGCACAAGGCATATTCATAAGGTTATCCGAAATACAACAACAAATAGAGTACGCAGAAATTGAACAACATATTTGATACATAGAAAACTTGTCTTTTATTGATAATAACTTGTTTACAAGACTCGATTACAAAAGGTACCGTACGGACTTCAGATGAGATAGTTATTCCATAAATTTGCATCCCTTTATATGTAAACAACAAAACATTGTCTCTTGGAACTAGGATGGGAGAGAGTTGATGCGACATGGGTCTTGATCAGAGTCTTCAAAAGGTTGGAGATCGCCTTCGCACGCTATCAAGGCTTCAAATTGTTCCATCCATCGTCTTCAGTTCCTAGGCACAATTTCTTAGTTCGGAGCACCTGTGGAGAACGAGGATCAGTACATTGCCGTTTACTGGTGGGTGGCTAATTATATTCCGTGCTCTCATTTGGTTCAAGAAGTTATGTGAACGTACATATAAATTTGGTTAACTTTCTAGCCATTCTAATCAATTCATACAATCATTCGGTAGACAAAGTTAATATAACTACGATAAATCTTACCTACGGCAGAGCGTGCCGTTGTAGTGTAACTTACCATATTCTTTCCTGTCAGATTTATATCAAAAGCTTGTAAATAGTGTGTAGGTAGGGGTCACTGGCAATTTAAGACATCTTAAATGTATATCCTGGTCGAGACGGCGATCCTTTCAGTACGGGTAGCTAGCCCCGCCCAAAGTTCTAAATTTTTCGTGCTAACATCCAGCACATCTATCTTGCATTCCTCGTAGGCCGAATCAGTCCCGTTATCCTGGTTGGCATTTGAAGCGAAACATGTGCACAAGTTGTCCATGACCGTGCTAGACTAAAATAATTAATCAAGCATGGTTTATGTATTCTTAAAGACTTAACCAGTTTTAATGTGTCCCGCCTTATCGTTGTAGTATCTATTCATAGCATAATTCTTTACAGTTTTATGGCATATATGTAAGGTAAAACATGTAACAATTCTATAGCAGAAGTACTCTAAGTAAAGCATGCACAGTTCTATAGAAATAAGCAATTGCGTTCGTGCATTTGCATCTAACATTTCATTCGTACTGATGTTATCGATTGATCGAAAAACAAGAGAGTTAAAGGGGAGAAGGGTCAGCCAATCACCTTAATTTGATTACGGCGAGGGGAAATAGGTCGGTTGTGCTTAGAAGAAACCTATGCGATCACCTGAAATCACATAAACAATGGATCATCACTTTACCCTTCTATTCTGAGTTTGATATGAAATGCGAAATTGGATGAACGTAAGCAAATCAAATACATAAAAAATATTCACGAAAATACATTCAGAAAACCAAAGCCAAAGAAGCAAGTGCGGCATAAAACACAGAGCAACGGGAGGTCTCTTCCGACTCAGCCGCAGAGTCTATCCTCGAGGCGCTACCCGCTGAATATGGGACTTGATTTCGAAGATACCATTCCATAACGTGGAAAGGATCTTAATTCAATCGGTCATGACCAATCAATAACAACCGTGTTTCTTAACCGTATCCCTCACATCGCAACGAGGAACGGGTATGATGTTGGAACGGGGTACTATATTATAACCAACTAAGAAAAAGTTTCGTCTTGAAACATAAGAATAGAACCTACCTCCAAGAAAAAATGAAGAAAACATTTCCTTCATCTTTGACTCTAGTTCCCAGATCGACTCCTCGACCGAATGATTCCCCTAGAGTACGCGGACGAGAGGGATAGCACGATTTTGAAGTAATTTGTCCTTGCGCTCCAAGATCTGCACAAGTTTCTACGTATGACAAGTCTGCTTTCATGTCCAGCTGATCCAAATCTACCACGTGGCTCGGATCGTGCACGTATTTTCGTAGTTGTGAGACATGGAAGATATCGTGCACATCCGACAATGCTAGCGGCAATGCAATCTTGTAAGCAACTGGGGCGACTCGCTTTAGTATTTCAAATGAACCCACAAATCTCGGACCCAGCTTTCCCTTTTCTCTAAACCTAGTAACCCCACGCATTGGCGTTACTTTCAGAAATACGTGATAGCCTTCCAGAAACTCAAATGGTCTTCGATGTGTCTTCATAGATCTTCTGCCGACTCTGTGCTACCTTTAGTCTTTCCCGAATAAGCCTGACTTTTTTCACGGTCTGTTCTACCAGCTCCGGGCCAAGAATCTGCTGCTCTCTGACTTTATCCCAACAAATGGGTGATCTGCACTTGCGTCCATATAAGACTTCGTATGGTATCATATGGATGCTGGATTAATAACTATTATTATATGCAAATTCGGACAAAGATAGATGGACGTCCCAACTCGACTTCAAGTCAATTGTACAGAGCTGTAGCATGTCTTCGAGAATTTGATTCACGCGCTCTGCTTGGACGTCTATCTGAGGATGGTAAGCCGAACTAAACTTCAACTTAGTACCCAGAGCCGAATGAAGGATACTCTAGAAGCGCGACAGAAATCGTTTATCCCGATCTGATACGTTGGATACTGGAACTCTGTGCAGCCGCACTATCTCATTGAGGTATATCTGAGCCAAGCGATCGACGCTCCAAGTAACTTTGATGGCAGTGAAATGCGCCGACTTGGTTAGTCGATCAACAATGACCCAGACGACATCATTTCTCGTGGCGTCTTCGGCAAGCCAACAACAAAATTTTTGCTCACGTACTCCCACTTCCATTCTGGAATTGCCATATTTTGCATCTTCCATCCGGTCTCTGCTTTCACCCGCTGACATGCCATGCATTGTGACACGAAGAGTGCCACATCCCTCTTCATTTTGTGCTACCAAAAGTTCGTGCGGAGGTCCTTATACATCTTTGTGCTGCAAAGATGCAAGGAGTACTTCGTGCAATGCGCTTCC
>JANAVB010030019.1:309397-449397 GCA_029216955.1 Iris pallida
AATGATTTTCAAATCCAAACTGAGATAAAACGAAATTAATTTTTGAATATCAAGCATGAAAACCTATTACAAAAATATTGTCTAGATTCTCGGAATCTTACTTAGAACCATGTTTTGAGAATGTAGTGCCTCGTCTGTCTGGATGGCTACAACAACTTATCATTTCACGATTCAATTGAAGGATTTTCGGATTCTTGACACAAATAAATAAATAAACATTCATTTACAAAAATTCAATTACATAATGTCCAATCAAATAATGCTTCATGAAAAAATCCAATAAACAATCAATGAGTAATGCATACATGAGTATTTAGATGGAGGATGAGTCCCAAAAATCAGTGATACTACTAGAAAGAAATTAGAATAAAAGGAGAGGATACAATTCTAGATTCTAATCGATAAACCTTGGATGAAGCAAGGAGATTGAAATTTTTTGAGAAAGTTGGGGATTTGTGAAAATGGATATATGAAATTTGATAAGCAAGGGGATGAGTTGATTTAAGAATTGATGAGATCAAGATACCGATGAATCATATTACACTCAATAAGCTATATACAATACAATGTGTACATATATTATGCCTATACCTTAAGCAAAATAAACTAGTACTAACTTACCCAATAGTTCTTCCAAGTTATCCTTATATCTATGCTCATCCCACAAAACAT
This sequence comes from Iris pallida, assembly GCA_029216955.1. Classification (NCBI taxonomy): domain Eukaryota; kingdom Viridiplantae; phylum Streptophyta; class Magnoliopsida; order Asparagales; family Iridaceae; genus Iris; species Iris pallida. The sequence goes on from JANAVB010030019.1 coordinate 310,070, forward strand.
ACTACATGCAATTTAAATAAGGCCTTAGATCATATCTGGCCGGTTGGCTATGTGATTGTCATTTTCTTACCATTCCAATCTATATAATATCTAGATAATCTAAATCCCAGGTTTACTAAGGGTACAAAGTTCAAGATCCTTAAGGAACCTTATGCAATCCTTCACTGGGCTACGATGTTAGGAATACTTGTCTAATTCTCTCTGAATTACTTGACCTATATATCAGGTCATGTATCCTTATACTACCTATGACTTCCCAATATCATCTACATCCTTAATGGCAATCTTAGGTTAGGATTCTTACCTATATATAGATTCATGATAGGATATTCATTAGGAAGGATCTATAAGGTAAGCAAAATGGAACATAGTCTATGGGTAAAACTTGTAGAACATTCTCTATCCTAAGGTTCCTTGTAGGCTTTTCCTAAGAATATATCGTAAGGTCTATAGGTTAGCCTCTATTTAGGCTTCCGTAAAATCTTGACCTGCATTCTATCCTAGGTTTTTTTTTTGAGACCTGCATCCTATCCTAGATTTTTAATTTTTCGAGACCTGCAAGGGTCATCACCAAAAAGACGTGTCACGTCCCGCTCCCAGAATACGGCGAGCCGAGTACATAACACCATCCCCAGGCTACGCGACATATGAATACAACAATACCCACATTCACGATTGTCGCCCGTAAGGCTCTAGGATAGGTTATCACAGGTCATAATCTTGCATAATAAAATTAATATTATTCTACAAGGGACATTCTAAGCTATAGATAGGAAAATTAACTACTCTACCCAGTGTAACAATTAACCCAATATATAATATAAATGTATACCTGAATTAATGATATAGAGAGTATTCTGATTCCAACATAAATGCCTTCAAAAGTTAAATCCCGTTCGTGTTCTCCAGCTTCCTTTCGACTTGTCGTAGCAATTCCTTGGAAGTATGTCTACAAATCTAGTAAACAATACTGGGGCGTCAATACGACGAGCAAGCCCTCGGTCAAAGGAGAGAGTTAAGAATACATGATGATAAGATAAATGAATGCAAGAAGGAATATACTTGAACAATTAAACTCATACCGTAGGATATCAGACAAGAGTACATAGCTCTCCAAAATAATATCACAAGGAACATATAAGACCTTTCTATACCTAAATACAAGTTAGAGAAACTTTTCTGGATCACACACACACACGCCTAGCATCTCGACAATAACCCAATTTACCCGGGATTAGGCTCGTACAAAACGGGTGGTGCTTAGATTATCCATCCGTCTGTATTATCACATATTGATGTGATTACAAGCAAGATAGCATCATGAGTTGGTTTTCGAATCATCTGGGTCGATTATCGAATCATGAGCTATAAAAGGAATTCCTATGACTTGAACTTTTCCAAGAATATCGAATCCATTCATTAGATAGTTGAGCTGAACTCAGGGCCTGGATGTCTAATGAAATAACATATATTCTGAGCTGAAACTCAAGGCATGAACCATACACAATGGATAGCTGAGCTGATCTCAGGGCCTGGATGTCCATTTGAATCAGGAAGATAAGCTAAGCCTCACCTCGGTTATTCGCGCGGCCGTACGAACACCAATTCAGGGACTGATCAGTACGAAAGATCAAAATTCATATTGCAAAGATTCAGCCGGGTGTGATACAATGGTTTCACTCCCAACCCAATGCAACCTATTCTAGTGAAGTTTATAACATTCAGATTTAATAGAAACTATCTTTAAATGGGAGTCTTAACAAGTCAAAATGAAATCACGAGATAGAACCGTCCTTTCTAAAACTAGAAAAGTCTAAGAAAGGTATTTAAACCAAAGGTGATCCAAGGAAGTGAATGGTTCCAGGATCTAAAAGGCCCGGATTCCGAAAATGACGGACTCTGAAAATTCTCAAAAATTTCGGCAGAGCCTCCTTTGTATTTATTGATCCGAAAATATTTTTGATACAAGCAAACACAAAGAATATGAATATGGGTACGCCGACCCCTTCGGTGGAGCAATCCTCAACACCGGAACCACACAATTTATATCCTGGGTACGCTGACCCCTTCGGTGGAGAAACTCTCAACACCGGAACCACGCAAATATATATATATATATATATATATATATATATATATATATATATATATATATATATATATTCAATTTAATGACCCTTTTACTTTAGCAAGCAAGCAAACAAGCAAAATATACCTTTTATTTTAGCAAGCAAGCAAGCAAATATACCTTTTTCTTTTTCAAGCAAGAATTATTTTCTTGGGTATGCAATTTGTCAAATACTATCCAAGTTCAAAACAAAATTATTAGTAGCACAATGATATTAAAGTCTTACTTCCAAGTATCATGACTCATGACATACAAAATAATTTTATAACCTTTACAATATTGGCTTGATGATAATTATATACAAAATTAAATCTAAATTTTTAACTTAATCCATACTTGCTATATATACTCACATTTCAGCTTCTTGAGTATGCAAAAGAAGTTTATAAAATTGAAAGTAAATAGGTGTAGGGTTACCTTGATATATAGGAACCTAAAATACTTAACTAATTAATCATGCCAAAACATGTCAATTTGGTATATTTTAAAAAGTGGAAAAAATTGATATAATGTGTTAAAATCGAAAAGTAACTCATATATAGACATATTCAGGCAAGGAAATAAAACATATATATATATATATATATATATATATATATATATATATATATATATATATATATATATATATCACAAAAAAAAAAAAAACCATATATATATCACAATAAAATTCAGATTTGGAGTGTCTATTTATATTGTGTCCTACACGTTGTGTCAAGACGTTTGAGTATATATGTTTGCATACATAGAAAGATATGTCGAAGATGTGTTGTGTATGTATATTTATACAAAACTTAGATATTTGTGTATGTATTTTTACATAGATATACATTTACATATATGTTTGTGCCCATGTTGTGTCAAGATGTACATATGTGTATATATATATACATATTGTCAAGATGTGTGTGTGTGCGTGTATATATATATATATATATATATATATATATATATATATATATAAAGAAGAATGTATATATATATATATATATATATATATATATATATATATATATATAAAGAATATATAGGTATCATGCATATATAATTATCCACACATTCTTCTTTATATATATATATATATATATATATATATATATATATATATATATATATATATATATATATATATATATATATATATATATATATATATATATATATATATATATATATATATATATATATAATCAAAAAACAAATTTAGATGCAAAGTGTCCATAACGGATTCCTAGCAAATTTTAGGCTCATATATGCACATTACAATACTATAAGATTGGATTTATCAATAAATTCATAAATTTTAGAATTAAAATTTGAAATTATTAATTCATGAAAATTAAGAGAACCAAATTAAAATAATTATCAAGAGGAATGAGGGAATAGGGCTTGCCTTGGAAAATTGATTTGGGGATTAGGGCTTGGATCTTGCCCTCCCAATTTCTTCTTCTTCCTCTTCCTTCAAATTCTTCTTCTTCTTCTTCTTCTTCTTCATTTTCCTTCTCTCTCTTCTCTTTTTTTTTAAAAGAGGGGGTTTAGGTTTTGATGATGGAGATGGTGAGGGAGATGATGATGGTAGTGTTGGAGTGGTGGTGATGGAGTTTGTCGGCCGGAGGGCTTGCGGGCGGCCGGATGTGGCGGGCGGCGCCGACGGTGCGGGAGAGGAAGGGGGAAGAGGAGAATAGGTGGAGGAGGAATGAGGAAGAATGGAGAGGGGAAATGAAATATGGCATTAAAATGAGAGTAAAAGAGTACTCTTCATGCAATAATCCACTTGGTCATAACATAGTGCCATATGTCCCTTCCCTATATGCATGAGGACACATAGCATGGCTGGGTTTCCATGCTAATTTGAAATTACAAACTTCTCAAAAATGTTTATATGTAATTATTTATATTTATGAAAAGAAAATCAACCTTTTTTTAAAATAGAACATTAATAATTAATTAGATTTTTTTGAGATGTATAAACAATTAAAATAAATCGAATAATACCCTATTATTGGTTACGACTATTACACTAATGAATGATGGAAAGTAACTGTGTGGAACGCTCAAGCCATATATTAAGATATGTGAGGGATTGTTGGTGTTATGCCTTTGTTTCTAGAAAAATAGTGTCATATTGCTCAGGCTAAAAAGTTAGTATCTCAATATAGAGCATAGCTTGTGTTGAGATGTGAACATGGGGTGTGGTAGGACACATGAGTGCCATATGGAGGTATTTTTCTAGTGGAAAAAAGGATTAACTTCTCAATGAAGCATTTATTCTTTTTGTCATGCTCATGGGATTATTTCCTTCGGAGCTAAGTCCCGAAGGGGCTTAACAACACAGACACGGGCTCGGGCTCGAGCTTGGACTCGGGCTCTAGGGCACAAAGTGACGTTTTGTTGTTCACATTTTGCATTTAGCACGTCAGCATCGACGCATGGCACTTTGTGCGCTGTTGTTGCACTCGTGCATTCATTTTATGGGCGAGTCAAATGTGCTCGACGCATGAACTAGGCACATGGACGGGCACATGCGCGGGAGCTATGCACGGCTATGCACTGCTGCTGGCCTGCATGCGTACGTTGCTGCGCTTATGCTGCTGAAGCGGCTGCATGCACAAGCGCATGGGCTGATGTGCTGTTGGACGCATGGGCGTTGTTGGCGCATTATCAAGCTGATTGGAAGATTGGAGCAGTTATTGATAGATTAAGTCAATTATTCAGATCAGTCTTTTGTGGGATTTGAATTTAGTTCAGTCAAATCTTTCCATTATTCGCTCATCTTTTAGCAGTCAATTGGCGGCCAGGATTATGGTTAGGGCTTCCACCAAACTCTATAAATGCTCTCTTCGTGCCTCCTTTGAGGACTGACTCCGAAAATGAGAGACAAAGAGAGTTGTGTGGCCACTGCCTTTAGAGTCTAGAGGAGTTCTGCAAGTTCATACATGAGGTGACGACGAACGTTCCAGAAGTTCCTTCAGAACTTGCTGGTTCCTGGAAGCAGATCGCGGTAGGAAGAATCTTGCTTTGAGCAACGATCAAAGTTGTTTTCTTCCTTCCTTCTTCTTCACCGAGTGGCCTTTGGAATTAGAAGAGCAAAATTGTTTGTAGGAAGTCTCCAAATCTTACTTACTCAGAACAAAGTGAAAATTTATGTGCGAGAATTGTTGAATCATCGAGATTAATGGATTCCATATGGTTTAGGAAACATTAGAATTAGTGAATTGAATAAAGGCTGCTTGAAATTCAACATACCTCAAGCAAGGACGAAACGCCAACGGGCTCGGGTAACGGATCAATAGTAGACTCCAGGTGGGTAGCAGTAGAGTCACTAGCCTGTGAGGAATAGGAAGAGGCAAATCTCCATCTTCGCAGCGAGAGTATTCTGAGCAACATCGGGTGGAACAAGCTCCGAGGGAGGTGTGCCACAATAAAAAAAGATTTTCGGGAAATGTCACCATTCTCTATTTCTGATTGTTGCTATCAGAATAGAAAGAAACTTTATTTGCAAGAAGTCTCTGTTTTCTTATCGTTCCTCTATCTAACACACCGACTTTGCGTTCATCTTTTTTTCTTGGTTTGATTGTCAACTTTGACACTCGATACTTTGAACCCAAAGCTCTGATACCACCCAGTTGGGAATAAGCGCGAAAACCGTTCGCCCAAACAAAAAAGACTACGAGAGAGCCGAAGAAAAATGTAGAAAACCAAATCACCAATATTACCCAAAAGCCAAAATGCAAACACAACAATTTTTGACGTAAAAAATTATTGCAGAAAAAACCATGAAACAATCGGAATCCAACCTTGAAAATGCTTCACTATTGAATTTGAGTATTACATCCTCTACAAGCTTCTCATCGATCCAACCGGATGACTACAACTACTTGGATGATGAAGCGGATTACAAACTTTGAAAGAAGAAAAGATAACTAGAATAAAGATATGTTAGTCCCGGGGCTTGATCAAAGATAAAAACAGATGCAATCGAGATCTGAGATATCACACAAAACTTTACAGTGATCAAACTCAAGATCTACGATGGTACAATAAATCAAATAGCTAAATTACAATCTGAAGGAGGAAAAAAGAGAAGAGAAGATCTCTCGTTTTTCCTTGCAAACGTGTTGCAATTGGGACAGAACGAGTTACAATAAAACTAGAGAGAGATAAGAAGAAGAACAATGCTGGGGTGTCAAAACACCGTTGCTCAAAGCAAGATTTGCCCCACACGATCTGCTTCCAGGAACCAGCAAGTTGAAGAACTTGTGGAACGCTCGAAGTCACCTATGTTCAGACTCCTCGGATGGACTTGCAATGGCGATAGCAACTGTCTCTCTTTCTCCTTTTCTGACTTGTAATTTCGTAGTAGTCACAAAGGAGGCCGGAAGAGAGTATATATAGAGAGAGGGTGGAAACCCTAGCCGCCTCTTCAGTTATGGAAAGATTGAATCAAATCTCAAAAGATAGCAACGAGATTTAATTCAAATCCCATGAAATTAATTCAAATCCCACAAAGATAGGATCTGAATTAATTCAAATCCCACAAAGATAGGATCTGATTTAATCGCATTGATTCAGCCTTTCCATTACTGTTTTGAATATGCACAGTCAGCGGATCCCTCCATGCGGCAGCAGCAGCAGCCTGGCCGCATGAGCCTAATGGCCGCTTGGACCGCATGAGCCGCATGGACCGCATGAGCCGCATAGACCGCATGGACCGCATGGACCACATGAACCGCATGGACCGCATGTGCCGCATGAGCCGCATGGCCGTATGAGGCCGCATGTGCCGCATGAGCCGCATGAGGCCGCATATGAGCCTCATGCCGCATAAGACCGCATGGCCGCATATAAGCCGCATAAAGACCGCATGACTGCTGACGTGCTAAGTGCAAAGTGCGCCAACAAAATGCCACATTACGCCTCATGAGCCCATGAGCCCGAGTTCGAGTCGCTAAGCCCCTTTGGGGCTTAGCTCAAAATGGAATTAATCCAAGAGAATGACAAAAGCATTAATGCTTAATCCTTGGAGCCTTATTCTTACCTCCTTGTAAAATCACCCACATGGTTCCCTCCTTAGGGTCACCACCCCATGTGCATCTCTCAACAACACACCCAAGTATATATGTTGAGATAACTCATGGTGCATTTCTGATGTGGGACTAAAATTTATAAGGCATGTTGAAAGCAAGCTCTCTCCATGTAAAAAAAGTACCAACAATCCCCCACATATCATAACATATATATGTATCCAGGGTTGAGCGTTCCCCACAGTAACTGTCCATTTTGCATTAGGATAGATGTCGCTGACGACTTGAATCTTCCCGCATGGGTTAAATAACAGTATGATACAAGAATGTACTACGCCTTGAATTCTGCACCACATTTGTAATTCTTTCCACTCACAAAGTGTAGTTACGTGTGCTTCTGGCTGCACATTAAAGGCCCTGTGCCAGCCTGGTTTTAGTGTATAATTTTGGGCGTCTACAAGTTTACCCTCAAGAGACGGCCTGATATCTCTTTCCATACACTATAGCTGAGTTCTTTATTAAAGAGATATGGCATGAAGTCTTGCGCTTCCTTGCGGTGCTACGCCGCTATGACATGGCCTGAAGCCGAGGCATTACCCCTACCTGGGAACCTCATCGTAGTGTCATACTACTGTAGCATGAGGTCACAAGCCTCTTTGTAGTACCAAACTACCCAGCATGAAGCCTAAGGCTTCCTTGCGGTGTTACGCCGCAATGACATGGCTTACAATGCCGAGGCTTTACCCCTACCTGGGTACCTCATCGTGGTGTCGTGCCACTGTAACATGGGGCCATCCTCCCCTTTGTAGTGCTGTCTACAACTCTTTAATTACGTCATACAGCATTAGGCTACCTGCCTATTTGCGGTGCTACGCCGCTGTGACTTGGCTTGCAAAGCCGAGGCATTACCCCTACCTGGGAACCTTATGGTGGAGTCACCCCACTGTAGCATGGAGTTTCACTCCTTGTAGTGCTGCTCTACCGTGCTTCCAGTAAAGCACACCAGACATTCACTCTGCCTGAGAACTCATTAAGGCGTTTAAGCCAACCTTCCACAGGATCTGTTTTTTTTTTCGCAGAAAAATACATAGTAGACAATAGTGGTTATGGGTCCGTATCCCTTCCATGTTCCAGAGAAACAGTACCCACTGTTACCTGATAGTTTCCCAGTCAGTGATCCTCCTTTGAACCAAAGTTAGATATCTAGTAGATTTCTCTTTGAACTAATAGCATAAAACTTTATGGTAGGATTACAAAGACACACTATCAGAATGCCTTCAAGCCCATTTTACAAGCTGTGTCATCGACCAACTGGCGCTTGAGGCCCTTTGTGAACGGATCTGCCAGGTTCTCCTGACTCCGAACATCAACCACTGCAATTACACCTCTTTTGATAAGATCGTGTACTGCCCTGTGCTTCAACCGCACAGTCCTCTTCTTCCCGTTGAAGAGGTCATTTGATGCCACCGCCGCAGTCGCCTGGTTGTCACAGTATATCGGTATCGTCAGTATCTGAGTCCCAACCACTGGAAGATCATACATGAGCTTCCGAAGCCATTCTGCTTCATCTGCTGCTGTTTCAAGTACATAGAATTCAGATTCCATGGAGGAACGAGAGAGTATAGTCTGCTTCTTCGACTTCCACGATATAGCAGCTCCACCCAAGGAAAAGACATATCCACCTGTGGATCTCTCGCTTTCCACCTCTGAACACCAGCTAGCATTACTGAAGCCTTCCACTACTGTCGGATACCCGTTGTAGTGCAGTGCATATGTCTGAGTTTTCTTGAGATATCTCATCACCCGCTTCACAGCTTTCCAGTGCTCAACCCCTGTGTTACTTGTGAACCGACAAAGCATTCCCACGACGAAAGCTATGTCAGGCCTTGTGGCCGTGGTTGCGTACATCAAACTTTCGATAACGCTAGAATACTCCAGCTGCCTGACGCTTTCCCTTAAATTTGGCTTCAGCTTCTGATCACACCTGTATGGCGTATCGATCCCTGGAAGATCCTTATACCCATAGCGTGTTAGCATCTTCTCAATGTAGTGAGATTGTGACAGCGCTACTCCAATGTCTGTCCGGATGATCTTTATCCCCAAGATGACATTTGCATCCCCCAAGTCCTTCATACTGAACTTGGTTGAGAGGAACTTCTTTGTCTCTGTGACACAGCCTATATCCGTACCTAGGATTAGCATGTCGTCCACATACAGACAAACGATGACTCCTCTTCCATCAGCGAACTTTGTGTAAACACATTTGTCTGTCTCGCTGACTCTGTAGCCGTTTGACCTAATAACTTTGTCAAACTTCTCATGCCACATCTTGGGAGCTTGCTTCAAACCATACAATGATTTCATCAACTTGCAGACTTTGTCTTCAAGACCTTTGACGACAAATCCATCTGGCTGTTGCATGTAAATCTCTTCGGTCAGCTCCCCATTCAGGAATGCGGTCTTTACATCCATCTGATGTATCACCAACTTATGTATAGCTGCTAGAGCGATTAACATCCTGATGGTGGTCATCCGAGCTACTGGAGCGTACGTGTCAAAGTAGTCTGTCCCCTGTTTCTGAGAAAATCCCTTGGCTACCAGCCTGGCCTTGAACTTGTCAATAGTTCCATCTGCCTTCATCTTCTTCTTGAAGATCCATTTACATCCGATGGGCTTTTCTCCTTCAGGTAGATCTACCAACACCCATGTGTTATTGGAGGTGATAGAGTCAAACTCGTCATTCACTGCATCCTTTCAGAAGATAGCATCTCTGGTCTTCATCGCCTCATCATAGGTAAGCGGATCTGCTTCCACATGATAGGTGACAAAGTCATCTCCGAAATCTTTCGGTCTCCTCGCTCGCTTAGCTGACGGCTCTGCGAGTTCTGGTACAAGAGTTGTTTCCTCAACAACAGCTTCTTCTTGGACTACTGGCTCATATGAGATTTCAGTCTCATTTGCACCTACATCATTTTCCGGAATGCCCGAAAGAACAATGTTTTTGTCTTTTGTAAACTTGTCTTCAAAGTATTCAGCATTGCGAGATTCGATGATATGATTTGACTCAATATCAAGAAATCTCCGAGCATCACTCTTCTCGGCATACCCCAAGAAGATCGCCTTCGTAGTCCTTGTCCCTAGCTTCTGAATCTTCAGATCTGGGAGCTTTACATACGCCAGACACCCCCACACTCGAATGACATTCAAGTTTGGTCTGACTTTGAAGCAGAGTTCATGAGGAGTTACGTCCGAAGTTGCATATGGCACTCTATTTAGAATAAAAGTGGCCGTCAATGCAGCTTCTCCCCAGTAGCATTTAGGAAGACCCGCGGTTAGCAGCATTGAGTTCATCATTTCTGTCAACGTTCCGTTCTTCCTCTCCGCTACTCCGTTGGATTGAGGAGAGTATGGAGCAGTAATCTCACATATAATTCTATGTTCTTTACAGAACGATGCGAATTCATGAGACCTGTACTCCCCACCTCGATCACTCCTTAACCTCTTGAGTTGTTGTCCAGTCTGCCGTTCAGCTTCGGCCCTGAACTCTCTGAACTTTTTGAAAGCTTCGTCTTTAGACTTGAGCAAGTAGACGAACGCGTATTTTGAGAAGTCGTCGATGAAGGTTATGAAATACTTCATCCCGACCTTCGTGGAGAAATGTTTGAAGTCACAGATATCGGAGTGCACCAACTCCAGAAGATCTGTGCTTCGATTGACCCGATGAAAGGGTTTCCTTGTGATCTTCGTCTGAGCACACACTTCACACTTCTCCACCTTACCCCCACATTTGGAGATAAGTCCTAGACTAGACATTTTGTTAATTCTTTTACAATGAACATGTCCTAGTCTATTATGCCACAACTCAAGAGAATAATCAGAAAAAGCAACTGCATTAATGTCTTCAAACTGGTTGACAAGCTGAATTTTAAACATTCCTTCGGTTTAATAAGCCTTCCCGAAGTAAGTTCCTTTCTTGGACATCACCATCTGACCAGTATTGATGTCCATCCTCAAGCCTGCGTTGCAGAGCAGGCTCCCAGAGATCAGGTTCTTGGCAATCGTCGGAACATGCTTCACACCTTGAAGCGTCAGAGTGTTCCCAGAAGTGAGTTTCAGTTCCACGGTCCCGATCCCCAGAACTTCAGCTTGGGCCTGGTTCGCCATGACAACCTTCTCAGATATTGGCTGGTACGTGACGAACCATTCCTTGCCAGAACAGACATGGCAAGTCGTACCAGTGTCTATCCACCAGTCAGAGTCAACCCCCACATTTGTGACCTGTGCGATCATAGCAACAAAGTTAGAAACCAATGAAACCTTATTAGGCTCACATTTCTCTGATTGTTTAGGCTTAGATCTGCATTCACTCTTGTAGTGGCCTTTCTTGCCACAATTGTAACAAGTCACGTGGGACTTAGTCTTCTGTTGCTTGAAAGAAGGACCCTTCACTTTATATTAGTGAAGTCCTTCTTCTTGGGATGAGAAGCCGCCTGCTTCCCCTTGGGATCTCTCGTCTGCACAAGATTGGCTTTAGCCAACTGTTTGGACAGAGTGTCCACCTTCTGTTGGGAACGCATCTCGTCCTCAACATGGATCTCTTGCAGTAGATCTCCCAAGCTAATGTCTAGCTTCTTTCTGTGCATCCTTGCAAAGAAGGTACTCCATCCAGCAGGAAGTTTTGAGACGATCCCTCCGACGAAAAACTTGTCGGGAAGGGGCATCTCTTCGTCTTCCAGTTTCTGACGCAGCTTCAGAAATTCCTTCACCTGTGGCAGCATGGACTTTTCGTCCTCAAAGAGCAATTTGTGATATTTTTCAACCACAAACATTTTGCTCCTGTTCTTGTCTTCTTCATACAGATTTTCCACAGACTCCCATATGTCTCTGGCAAGTTCCTTCTTCGAGTATGATTCTGCCAGGGAGTCCTCCATAGCATTCAGGATGAGAAGCCTACAGATGCCATTTTACCTTCTCCACTTGGCCTGGAGTTTGGTAGCCGCGTTGATTGCGGCAGTAGATCCAGTGTCTGGAACAGAGGGTTCTTCCTCTAACAGAACATGATCAACGTCTTTCAGTTGAAGAGTCAGGTAAACCTTTCTCTTCCAGACTTGATAGTGCTCTCCATTGAACTTTTTCAACTTGCAGAAGTCCGATTGGAGGAGCGAAGCATTAATGTTTTCCATCTACACGGATCTTGCTTTGAGATTGTTAGTCCTGGGGCTTGATCAAAGATGAAAAACAGATGCAATCGAGATCTGAGATGTCACACAAAACTTTGCAGTGATCAAACTCAAGATCTACGATGGTACAATAAATCAAATAGCCAAATTACAATCTGAAGGAGGGAAAAAGAGAAGATAAGATCTCTCGTTCTTCCTTGCAAACGTGTTGCAATTGGGACAGAACGAGTTACAATAAAACTAGAGAGAGATAAGAAGAAGAGCAATGCTGGGGTGTCAAAACACCGTTGCTCAAAGCAAGATTCGCCCCACACGATCTGCTTCCAGGAACCAGCAAGTTGAAGAACTTGTGGAACGCTCGAAGTCACCTCTGTTCAGACTCCTCGGATTGACTTGTAATGGCGGCAGCAACTCAGCAACTCTCTCTCTCTTTCTCCTTTTCTGACTTGTAATTTCGTAGTAGTCACAAGGGAGGCCAAAGTGCGCCAACAAAACGCCACATTACGTCTCATGAGCCCATTAATGCTTAATCCTTGGAGCCTTATTCTTACCTCCTTGTAAAATCACCCACATGGTTCCCTCCTTAGGGTCACCACCCCATGTGCATCTCTCAACAACACACCCAAGTATATATTTTGAGATAACTCATGGTGCATTTCCGATGTGGGACTAAAATTTACAAGGCATGTTGAGAGCAAGCTCTCTCCATGTAAAGAAAGCACCAACAAGATACATTCTCCCTCCTTTTCCTTCCTCGTCATCTCTATACTAAACTGCTAATATATGCCGTCTTTTCTTCTGCTCACATTGTTCCTAAATATGCTAACCCAACCAGTACTTGTCAACGAAAGATACAAGAAAATTTCAAGGTGTAGGAAGAACTTAAAAAAAAATGGTAGCGGTGTGACAAGATTGACAAAGTAAATCTTTGTCATCAGTAAATCATATAAAGTTATTCATCATTTGTCCATGGGCCAAGGACCACTTGAAGACTGAGCATGTAAATCCTTATGAGCAGTGAGATATGCTTGGGTACTCGATAGCTGAAACAATAAAGATGATTGTTCCACTACTAGTCATCTTTAAACAACCTAGCTTTTATAATATAGTGTTTGCATTCAACCAGAGATCAAAAGTACACAGTAATTTTTCTAGCAAAGAAATTTGGACAAGGTGTTCCAATGCACAAGCATATATGTAACTCGATTCATTGAGCAAGCAAGTGCAATATAGAACTATCGATGACAGTATTTGAGTAACCAAGTGCAATATAGAACTATCGATGACAGTATTTATCAAATTGGTGTAGGAGTTCGACTGGATGAAGTCACAACTGCCAGTAAAGTCCATCGGCCCGACAATTCCATCTACTTATCTTGACAACCGTATCCCAACGGACTCTCACTACGGCTTCAACCTCCTCACTCCAGACGCTGCACCCGTCGAGTGGCTCAATTCCAAGCCCCCCGCCTCTGTCGTCTACATCTCCTTCGGCAGCTTGGCATCGCTAAGTCCAGAACAAACCAACGAGGTCGCTTTGGCTTTGGTCGCAGCGAACAAAAGCTTCCTCTGGGTCGTGCGCACGTCGGAGCTAGCCAAGCTCCCCAACAACTTCATTGGAGAGACGGAAAAGCAAGGAATGGTGGTGACGTGGTGCAATCAACTCGACGTGCTAGCGCATGATGCCACCGGTTGCTTCGTGACACACTGCGGATGGAACTCAACGATGGAAGGGATCGGGCTAGGGGTTCCCATGGTGGGAATGCCACAGTGGACGGACCAGACGACGAATGCCAAGTACGTGGAGGGCGTGTGGAGGGTAGGGGTGAGGGTGAAGTCAGACGAGAAGGGGCTCGTGAGGGGGAAGGATTTGGAGAGGTGCATCAAGGAGGTGATGGATGGTGAGAGGAGTGGGGAGTTCAGGAGCAATGCAGCCAAGTGGAGTAAGTTGGCCAAGGAGGCTGTCAGTGAGGGTGGAAGTTCAGACAAGAGTATCAAGGAGTTTATAGACGAGTGTTGCAAGTAGAGCTGTTTAAAGTTTTAAACTACCTTCTGTTTCTTTTCCTGTCTTTTTGAAATGAACTTTGAGATATTGAAAGACCATTATTAAAATCTATCAACCTTGAATGTTTTAATAATTATTAAAATCATTATTAAAATCTATCAGCATTAACAAATAAATTCTTTATAAGTTTGACATCAAGGAGAGAATAATTAATATGAGATTGTATGCTCGAATTACATCATCATTGAAAATCAATCTATGCATTATATAGAAAGCGTCATAATAATTTCAGATTAATGATTTGGCATGCTAATTAACAATAAGGGTATGCTTGGATTGAGGGGGAAAAAACAGAGTTAAGTGGAATTAAGTGTGGGGGAGTAGAGTAAGGGGGAGTAGAGTCAATATATATAACCTTACTTGGATGAGAGGGAGAGTTAAGTGGGGTGTGTTTAATAACCCTTGATTGGATTAGAGGTTTTGAGTGGAAGAAATATTAATAAAATACAATAGTTACAAAATATTCTTATTACATGTGACATAAAATTAGATTAATTTGATTGATTTTTAATTAAAAGTTGTCAAAATATCTTCACAAAAAAATAATATATTGTTTGGCAGAAATAATATATATATGCAAGTCATTATTATCTAACAAATGCAATACAATATATATATAAAATAGAAATAATAGCTATATGCATTGTATATATGACAAAAATAATATTTTTTTCGCAGAAATAACAGCAATATACAATGCATTATTCTCTAACAAATGAAATACAATATATATAGTAGAAATAATAGCTATATGCATTGCATATATGACAAAAATAATATATTTTTTGGCAGAAATAATAGCTACATGTAATGCATTATTCTCTAACAAATTCAAGACAATATATATAGTAGAAATAATAGCTACATGCATTGCATATATGGCAAAAGTAATATATATTTTTTGGCTGAAATAATATATATGTAGAAGTAATGGCCATTACAAATATAATATATGAGAAAATTTTGCCACCCAGCTAGAGCATAATGAAGTATGAGAACATTTTGGAAAAGTGTTTGAAAAATAATGGCCACTATTCTTATATAATATATTATTCTCATACTATATATATAGTATACTACAACAATTGGAAAATTTTGCAAAGTGGCTTACTAGGTCCGGAAGACAACACCTACATGGTCCGAAAGCTAATGACAAGTAATATGAGAAAGACACTTTGCAAATCTTTCGTATGAGGAATACAAAACTAATGACTCTCCCTTCCGGAAGGCAAAACAAAAATATGCAAAAAAAATTATTTGTCCTATAAAATACTTCGAACGAGGAAAATTTTCGCATAAGGAAGACAAAATTTTCATATTACATTTCCTTTTTTTTATGAACCTAATGAAGTATGCGAAAGACCAAACTCACCTATTCCGAAAGCTATGGAGAGAAAAATGAAAAAAAGAAAAAGAACGTCTTGATATTTAAAAGGATATGTATGTGTTTTTAAATAAAGACCATCATTCTCCTTCGTTAACCCCCCGTGCGAATTGGAGGGTTATAAAAGAGTGAAAAAAGTGTTAGTCTATTTGCAAACAATCGATGGAAAAACTCAGTTGCAATCCCTAAGAAGAGATGCAAAGAATGCAGTTGCAATCCCTAAAAAAGAGATGCAAATAATGCTGATTGCGTAGCCTAAATGATTAAAAAATCGAATCGCGTTTGCAATAGCGGTTTCTCGAAGGCAACAAGAGATGATCAACAACAGTTGAGTCGCAGATTCTCGAAGGCAACAGAAAGAGGAAGGAAGAAGAAGAGCGGATCTCGCTGGGGTGTTGAACACCGGCGCTCAAAGCTATACCCGCAGTACGGATAAGCTCCCAGGAACCAGCAAGTTCAGGAGAACTTCTGGAACGCTCGTAAGTCAATATTTGAGACTTGAACGGGCTTCCTGGACTTAACAGACTCCCTCAACTCTCTTTTTGGTGCATCTTTCAAAGGAGGCCAAGGGGCTCTATTTATAGAGTGGAGTTGAGACTTCACCTCTTCTCCTATCCGATGTGGGACTAAAATACCAATACTCAAAAATAGAGTTTGATATTTTAGATCATCCCACAATCAGCATAGAAGTGTGCCAGTCCACGCCTACCCCCCGAACCCTCCCGTGCATGCACGAGACATCTTGGAGTCCGCGTCCGAGTCCGAGTCCGCACAACAAAAATTAACTTGCATCCTTGTTGGTATTTAATCCTTTTTCCTTCTAGGAAAATACTTCCACATGGCACAAACTTGTGCCCCACTACACCTCATGTGCACACCTCAACACAAGCAATGCATTATATTGAGATACTCACCATTTGGTGTAGCCGATGTGGGACTATCTTTTCTAGTCCAAAGGCAAAAACACCAACAATCCCCCACATATCTCAATATATGGGTTGAGCGTTCCCCACAGTGATTGTCCATCATGCATTAGGAGAGATGTCGCTACGACTTGAATCTTCCCGCATAGGTTAAATAACAGCATGATACAAGAATGGACTAAGCCTTGAATTCTGCACCATAACTGCAATTCTTCCTACTCACATAGTGACATTAACTGTGCTTCTGGCTGCACATTGAAGGCCTTGTGCCAGCCTGGTTTCAGTGTATAATTTTTTTGGGCGTCTACAAGTTTACCCTCAAGAGACGGCCTGATATCTCTGTCCATACACTATAGGTGAGTTCTATATAAAGAGTCATTGGCATGAAGCATTGCGCTTCTTTGCGGTGCTACGCCGCTATGACATGGCTGACAAAGCCAAGGCATTACCCCTACCTGGGAACCTCCTCATAGTGTCATACTACTGTAGCATGAGGTCTCAAGCCTCTTTGTAGTGCCAAACTACCCAGCATGAAGCCTTGCGCTCCCTTGTGGTGTTACGCCACTATGACATGGCTTGCAAAGCCGAGGCTTTACCCCTACCTGGGTACCTCATCGTGGTGTCATGCCACTGTAACATGAGGACACCGGCCTCTTTGTAGTGCTGCCTACATCTCTTTATTACGATTATGCAACATTAGGCTACCTGCCTATATGCGGTGCTACGCCGCCTGTAACTTGGCTAACAAAGCCGAGGCATTACCCCTACCTGGGAACCTCATGGTGGAGTCACCCCACTGTAGCATGGAGTTGTAACACTCCTTTGTGGTTGTTGCGCCACCATGCTTCCTGTAAAGCATAACAGACCTTCACTCAGTCTGAGAACTCATTAAGGCATTATGCCATCCTTCTCACAGGATCAATTTTCCGTAGAAAATTCATAGTAGACAACAGTGGTTCTGGGTCCGAAACCCTTACATGTTCCGCAGAACAAGTGCCCACTGTTAACTAATATTTTTCCAGTCAATAGTCCTCCCTTGAATCAAAAAATTAGATATCTGGTAGATTTCTCTTTGAACCAATAACATAAAATTTATTGATAGGATTATAATGACACAATATTAGAATGCCTTCAAGCCCATCTTCCTTGCTGTGTCCTCGACCAGCTGACGCTTGAGACCTTCGTGAACGGATCCGCCAGGTTTTCCTGACTCCGAACATCGATCACTGCAATGACGCCCCTTTTTATGAGATCGTTCACTGCTCTGTGCTTCAACCGCACAGTCCTCTTCTTTCCGTTGAAGAGTTCATTTGATGCCACTGTTGCTACCGCCTGGTTGTCACAGTATATCGGAATCGCCGGTATCTGAGCCCCAACCATTGGAAGGTCATACATGAGCTCCCGAAGCCACTCTGCTTCATCTGCTGCAGCGTCCAATGCAAAGAATTCAGATTCCATGGAGGAGCGAGATAACATAGTCTGCTTCTTCGACTTCCACGATATAGCAGCTCCACCCGTGGCGAACACATATCCACCTGTGGAATATTCGCTCTCCACCTCTGAACACCAGCTAGCATCACTGAAGCCTTCCACTACTGACGGATCTCCGCTGTAGTATAGTGCATATGTCTGAGTCTTCTTGAGATATCTCATAACACGCTTCACAGCTTTCCAATGCTTTACGCCTGGATTGCTCGTAAATCGACTCAACATTTCTACTGCAAAGGCTATGTCAGGCCTTGTGGCAGTAGTAGCGTACATCAAACTTCCGATGACGCTAGCGTACTCCAACTGCCTGACGCTCTCCTTCGAATTTGGCTCCAGTTTCAGATCACTCCTGTACGGTGTATCAATAATAGGAAGATCTTGATACCCGTAGCGAGAGAGCATCTTCTCAATGTAATGAGACTGTGACAGCGCTATTCCAGTGCCTGTCCGGATGATCTTGAGCCCCAAGATTACGTCGGCATCCCCCAAGTCCTTCATACTGAACTTGGTCGAGAGGAATTTCTTTGTCTCTGTGACGCAGCTTAAATCCGTACCTAGGATTAGCATGTCGTCCACGTATAGACAAACGATTACTCCTCTTCCGTCAGCAAACTTCGTATAGACACACTTGTCTGTTTTACTGACCCTGTAGCCATTTGACCTTATCACCTTGTCAAACTTCTCATGCCACATTTTGGGAGCTTGCTTCAAACCATACAGAGACTTCATCAACTTGCAGACTTTGTCTTCCAGACCTCTGACGACAAAACCTTCTGGTTGTTGCATGTAGATCTCTTCGGTCAGCTCGCCATTAAGGAATGTCGTTTTCACATCCATCTGATGTATCACCAGCTTGTGTATTGCTGCTAAAGCAATTAACAATCTGATAGTTGTCATCCGAGCTACTGGAGCATAAGTGTCAAAGTAGTCGATCCCCTGCTTCTGAGCAAACCCCTTGGCCACTAGCCTGGCCTTGAACTTGTCAATGGTTCCATCTGCTTTCATCTTCTTCTTGAAGATCCATTTGCATCCGATGGGTCTTGCTCCTTCTGGTAGGTCGACCAATACCCATGTGTTATTGGAGGTGATTGAGTCAATCTCGTTGTCAATCGCCTCCTTCCAGAATATAGCATCTCTGGTCTTCATCGCCTCATCATAGGTAAGCGGATCTGCTTCCACATGATAGGTGACGAAGTCATCTCCGAAGTCTTTCGGCCTCCTCGCTCGCTTAGTTGACGGCTCAGCGAGTTCTGGTTCAGCTGGTGTCTCCTCGACAACAACTCCATCTTGGACTACTGGTTCGATAAAGATCTCTGTCTGCTTCGCACCCTCATTATTCTCCGGAATGTCCGTGAGAACAATGTTCTTGTGCCTTGCAAACTTTTCTTCAAAATATTCAGCATCGCGAGATTCGATGATATGATTTGACTCGATATCAAGGAATCTCCGAGCATCACTCTTCTCGGCATACCCCAGGAAGATCGCCTTAGTAGTCCTTGTCCCCAGCTTCTGAATCTTTAGATCCGGGAGCTTCACATAAGCCAGGCACCCCCACACTCGAATGACATTCAGGTTGGGTCTGACTTTGAACCAGAGTTCATGAGGAGTTATGTCGGAAGTTGCATACGGCACTCTGTTCAGAATGAAAGTGGCCGTTAATGCAGCTTCTCCCCAATAGCACTTTGGGAGACCCGCAGTCAACAGCATAGAATTCATCATCTCTGTCAACGTTCTGTTCTTCCTTTCTGCTACTCCGTTGGATTGTGGAGAATACGGAGCCGTCGTCTCGTTGATGATTCCATGTTCTTTGCAGAATGATGAGAATTCATGAGACCTATATTCCCCACCTCGATCACTCCTCAGCCTCTTGAGTTGTTGTCCAGTTTGCCGTTCAGCCTCGGCCCTGAACTCCTTGAACTTCTCGAATGCTTCGTCTTTAGATTTGAGTAAATAGACGAAGGCATACTTGGAGAAGTCATCGATGAAAGTAATGAAATACTTCATCCCGGCCTTTGTAGAGAATTGTTTGAAGTCACAGATATCTGAGTGAACCAACTCCAGAAGATCTGTGCTTCGATGGACCCTGTGGAAGGGTTTTCTAGTGATCTTCGTCTGAGCACATATCTCACATTTCTCTACCTTACCCCCACACTTGGAGATAAGTCCTAGACTAGACATTTTGTTTATTCGCTTACAATGAACATGTCCTAGTCTATTATGCCACAACTCAAGAGAGTAATTCAAACTAGTGATAGCATTGACATTATTATGCTGGGTTACAACAAGCTGAATTTTGTATATTCCTTCAGTCTGAAAAGCTTTCCCGAAGAAAGTACCCTTCTTGGACATCACCATTTGGCCAGCATTGATGTCCATCCTCAAGCCTGCGTTGCAGAGCAGGCTCCCAGAGATTAGGTTCTTTGTGATTGCAGGAACATGCTTCACACCTTGAAGCGTCAGAATGTTCCCCGATGTAAGCTTCAACTCCACCGTCCCGATCCTCAGTACTTCAGCTTGTGCCTGGTTCGCCATCATGACTTTCTCGGAAGTAGGCTCATAGGAGACGAACCAGTCCTTGTCTGAACAGACATGACATGTCGCGCCAGTGTCTATCCACCAGTCCAAGTCTGCCCCCACAGTTGCAACCTGTGCTATCATGGCAACCTGATTAGTAACCAAAGAAACCATGTTAGGCTCACCTTGCTCTTTGGGCTTGGACTTGCATTCACTTTTATAGTGACCCTTCTTGCCACAGTTGAAGCAAGTCACATGGGACTTGGACTTCTGTTGCTTGAATCCTGGACCCTTCACTTTCAGATTCGAGAAGTCCTTCTTCTTGTGGTGAGAAGCCGCCTGCTTCCCTTTGTTCTCTCTGGTGGCTTGAACCAGATTCGCCGTTGCTAGTTGCTTGGACAGGGTGTCCAACTTCTGTTGAGAGCGCATCTCGTCCTCAACATGAATCTCGTTGAGGAGATTATCCAGGCTAATCTCCATCTTCTTCCTATGCATCCTTGCATAGATGTTGCTCCATCCTGGAGGAAGTTTTGCCACGATCCCTCCAACGATGAACTTGTCGACGAGGGGCATGCTATCGTCCTCCAGTTTCTGGCGCAGCTTCAGGAACTCTTTCACTTGGGGCAGCATGGTCTTCTCATCTTCAAAGACCCATTTGTGGTATTTTTCAACCATGAACATCTTCGACCGGGCCTCGTCGTCGTCATACAGCTTCCCCACGGACTCCCAGATCTCTTTGGCAGAAGTCCTCTTTGTGTAGGACTCGGCCAGAGAGTCTTCCATGGAATTCAGGATCAGCAGCCTGCATATGCTGTTATCCTTTTTCCACTTCGTCTGCTTGCTCGTAGCAGCGGCCAGAACAGCAGCAGATCCTGTTGCTGGAACGATTGGTTCTTCCTCATCCAACATGTGATCAACATCCACGAGTTGAAGGTTCAGAGTCACCTTTTGCTTCCAGATCTGGAAGTGTTCGCCGTCGAATTTCTCCAACTTGTTAAAGCCGGTATCGACAAGCGAAGCACGAGTGTTTTCCATCGAATCGTATAGCTTTGAGATTGTTAGTCTATTTGCAAACAATCGATGGAAAAACTCAGTTGCAATCCCTAAGAAGAGATGCAAAGAATGCAGTTGCAATCCCTAAAAAAGAGATGCAAATAATGCTGATTGCGTAGCCTAAATGATTAAAAAATCGAATCG
The DNA here is from genome assembly GCA_029216955.1 of Iris pallida. Classification (NCBI taxonomy): domain Eukaryota; kingdom Viridiplantae; phylum Streptophyta; class Magnoliopsida; order Asparagales; family Iridaceae; genus Iris; species Iris pallida. Next base: position 331,973 of record JANAVB010030019.1, read on the forward strand.
CGTTTGCAATAGCGGTTTCTCGAAGGCAACAAGAGATGATCAACAACAGTTGAGTCGCAGATTCTCGAAGGCAACAGAAAGAGGAAGGAAGAAGAAGAGCGGATCTCGCTGGGGTGTTGAACACCGGCGCTCAAAGCTATACCCGCAGTACGGATAAGCTCCCAGGAACCAGCAAGTTCAGGAGAACTTCTGGAACGCTCGTAAGTCAATATTTGAGACTTGAACGGGCTTCCTGGACTTAACAGACTCCCTCAACTCTCTTTTTGGTGCATCTTTCAAAGGAGGCCAAGGGGCTCTATTTATAGAGTGGAGTTGAGACTTCACCTCTTCTCCTATCCGATGTGGGACTAAAATACCAATACTCAAAAATAGAGTTTGATATTTTAGATCATCCCACAATCAGCATAGAAGTGTGCCAGTCCACGCCTACCCCCCGAACCCTCCCGTGCATGCACGAGACATCTTGGAGTCCGCGTCCGAGTCCGAGTCCGCACAACAAAAATTAACTTGCATCCTTGTTGGTATTTAATCCTTTTTCCTTCTAGGAAAATACTTCCACATGGCACAAACTTGTGCCCCACTACACCTCATGTGCACACCTCAACACAAGCAATGCATTATATTGAGATACTCACCATTTGGTGTAGCCGATGTGGGACTATCTTTTCTAGTCCAAAGGCAAAAACACCAACAAAAAGTAGGCTACATAAACCCCACTTAACTCTCTATGACTCTCGCTTCCGAATCTCAACCCTCAAACCAAACATGATTTTTCTTCCGCTTACTTAACATTCCCTCACTTAACTCTCTTAACCCTCAATCCAAGCATACCCTAAAAGAGACTAGACCAAGCACTAAGCAAGTAGAGCGACAAGAAAGTAACCAGCGGTTCTTCATATCCTGACCAACAACTCCTACCACAACAGCTGAACACCAATATGGGTCTTTCCTGGAGCATCTTCTACCATAGTAGTATAGATAAGGCACTTTTTGCATGATCTAGAGTCGATCTTTTTGGCTTTGAGAAGGCTGACACTACAGAAGCTACTGCGGCCAACTATGTACAAGTACGGCTCTGCAATGCCGACAGTGAACTCATGGCGCATCATTTGTCCATGTGAATTTGAGGGGCAATACCAGTAGGTAGCTGGAGTATGAGCATAGTGTCACGGGCTTAGTATTTTAGGCTATACTTCATCGCCTGGGGCACACTATCTTCCTTTTCGAAGACTCGTGCAAGCCTTTCCAAACCCGTTTAGCTAGAATGCTAAGTAATTAAGAAAAGTGTGGAGCAAATATGACTCGTAAAGGATTCTTTTATTACTTGGAGAATGCTTACAAGTTTTGGTGGTGAGGAACAAATGGGGCTTTCTCCTTATTTATAGTATCCATAGGGCTTAAATGGAAACATCAGGAACCTTCTGGAATCGACATATTCTAGGAATTATTCTAGGGACTAGATAAGAACAAGAAAGCTTCTAGTACATCCAGAAAAGATCATAAGACATAGAAAGGTCTTGAGTTTTTTGGAAGATTCTCGTGTCTTCTGGAAGATTTTGGGCCTTCTGGAAGCTTCCCGCATAACCTTGGTCTGTGGAAGACTATGCAGTTTTGCCTCAGATGGACATAACTTTTGGGCATTACATTCTCCTCCACCTAAGGCATTGACGCCCTCGTCAACCATGCTCGCTGAGAAATACCTGGACCTCGACCTCGAACTGATGTAGTGTATCAGCACTTTTCCAGCTAGACTCGACATACGATATGCCCTTTTATTAGATGAGATACTCCAAATACGGGGACATGCCTCGCCGAAGGATAGTCCTCTTGTCGAGCACAACTTCCACTTCCTTGTCGAAGGATGTAGTCATGGTCGTCGTAGGTCTTCTCGAAACTCCTCACTGGGATCCTCCAAGTCTTCATGGTATGGCTTCAAGCAACTTGCATAGAAGACTGGATGAATCTTCAGCTTAGCAGGGCGCTCAAGCTTATAGGCCAGCTTGCCTACTTTTTTGAGCACGTGAAAAGGGCCTTCGTACTTTCGAATAAGTCCTTTGTGCACTTTCAGGAACACCTTGAGCTATTACCATTGCAGCTTGACCATCACCATATCTTCCTTCTTGTACTCAACCGGCCTTTGCCTCGCATCGGCCCATGTCTTCATCTTCCTTACGGCCTTCTTCAGAAATGCTTTGGCAATGTCCGCCTTTGCCTTGAAGTCTGAAGTAAACTGGTATATTGCGGGGCTTCCGCACTCAGCGTGTGCGGGACAAGCTGCTGTCAGCCCATCACCAACTCGAATGGGCTGCTATGTGACTCGCTCCGTTGAAGATTGTCGCAGAGCTGAGCGATGTCCAGGTCCCTCTGATCTACATTCAAAAAGTGCCGCAAGCACTCCTCGACTGGACAATTGATCTTCTCAGTCTGTCTGTCTGACTGCGGGTGGAAACTTGTAGTATCCGCTACTAAAAATTCTATTTTGATTAATATTAATTGAATAAATAGAAAACACTAGGCTTTTTTTTTGTAGAAATTTGATTTCAAGATCGCTTTGGTATGAGCCTAAGTCTATAGATAAGATATTCTAACACTAGGTTATATATGGTCTCCATGGTACTTAGATAGCCCAAATAGGTTATTTTAGTATTTTTGAATTTTCTAGAATTTTTAAATAATTAAATAAATAAAAATCTATTTTCTAGGACTTCTAGAATTTACTGTGCAAGCCTAACACCAATAGTTGACCCCAAATATTTTTCTAGTGTTCGATATTATATCTTATATTTTCTAGAATTTTTTTCAGATTTTTTTGATTATTTTTAGTATTTATTATAATTTCTTAGTAAAAGAACTAATTAAAAACTGTTGTTATGTAATTTAAAAACCTACTTTTCCTAAACAAAAACTATTTTCCCAGCCAAGCCCGCCGGTCAGCCAAATAAGGCCAGCAGTGGGGCCCAGCCGTCAGGGGACAAACCTACGTGGATGGGCCTCTAATCCGGTCCCAAGGCCGAGTCGGGCTTGGAAACCAAAGCCGAGCCAGCTTCACCTCAACCGCTCGATCAGAGCACGAGGCAGCTGGCATGCTACCACCTTGCAGCGCAAGCCGCCACTCTAGAGGCTCACCGCCACCTTTTTTTATATAAATATATCTAGTATTTCGAAAACCTAGAAAATAGTAGTAGTTTTTTAGAGAGGTTTGATCTAGGGTTCTTCCAACTTCGCAAAGCGATTACCGCCAATCCTGAAGTGATTTTTATGCGCTATTTTTTTACTAGAAGCATGTCGAGGTATAATTTCTGAATATCAAGTTTGTTTTCATTAATTCTGAACCTAAATTCCTGAAAAATTTGTGTTACTCGATATAGTTTTTGAATATCAAGTTTGTTTTCATTAATTCTGAACCTAAATTCCTGAAAAATTCGTGGAGTGCCAGTTGTCCAAAATTTGACACGGTTCGGTGTTCTTAAGATTTTATGAGAACCTGGAATCAAAACCATGAACCTTTTGAAGTTTTGAAAATCTGACACAGAGATCTACGACAAATAATTTTTCCGAAAATTAATACATTCCTCTAGTATTTTAATTAATTTGTAGTACTCAATTTGGTTGACGATTCATCGATTTGATTACGATTAGCCATAATAACGATATCTTTTGACCAAATCGTGATTTTATGGCACGATCGATTCCTGTGCACTCGTGGCACTAAAATCTACTAGAGTGCACTCTCAAGTCATAGAGTTTGTGTCGTTTTACTACTTAGTCAACGATAGTCTCGATTTGTGTGACCAGGTTCCAAATTGGAAACTGTGACTTTCCTTGGCCAGAAATTTGTGTTTAATTTGTATTTTAGAATTATATTAGATTAAATTAGATTTTTAGATGATTTATTCTAGAATTAAAATAGAATTAATTATGTCAAACTATTAGCCACTTTATAGGATTTTTAGAATGAGATTTTCATATCTAAGTTATGATCATTTATGTATCAGAGTAGATCGGACAACGTCTTGAGTTGCGACTTCATCCTTTTTTCGGAGCAAGGCAAGTATCACTATGATCTATGTTGCCTTTATTTTATGCTGCATGTTTTTATTTTCCTTAAAACTGTTAGTCTTATCTTTTATACCATTGGTGTACGAGTGTTATACTTGTTATTATGACCATACATGTTCATTTAATACTTTCATTCGATGTCTAAGGTTCAATGTTCAATGTTTAAGTTTAAAGTTAAGGTTAAAGTGATCATGTTTACCTGTGAGAGTGTTGAAAGGAGGAATACAACTAGTATGCATGTGGTCTATGCAAAAAAATCTACTACAACTGAAGACAGTCTTGGGAACAAACCCGCTAAACATAACTTATAAAACAACTAAACTAGAATCCTCTAAGCTCACTAGCTAAGAATAATACGAAAGAGCATAAGGAAAAAATATGCTACTCCGCATCAGTAGAAGCAACAGGCACATTGGAAACGTCAGTGTCACCAAGACACACACCATAAACCTGGAGGTAAACCAAGTCGTCTAAAACTGAAAAAATAGTTATCCAGTCAGGATTGGAGCAAATCACCATAACGGTATGCTACACGGTATAATATACAAACATGAAGAATAACAGTAAAGAAAAGACGAATATAACATGATACAAAAGGGGACAATTATATCTGGAAACAGTTTGAGAGTGCAACTATAACATAGAACAATTGAAGGTATAACTAAGACATGAAAACAATATGAGAGAACGACTAATATAAGACAAACTACTGGATATCAACACGAATCAAGTCACATGTATGGTGTATTTAAGAATACAAGTGTTCCGTATGTGGACGGGTTAGGACATTTGACAGTCGGTATGTGAGGTGCAATGACTGCTACTAACATTGACATAAATTGATTATTGAGACTTTAAGTTTAATCTCTTTGTCATGACTTAGTTGTAGATGATATATGTGGACTGTGTACTTGTTATGGATAGTGCTTATCATAGACAGTGTACTACCACCGATGCTACAGCGTAGGTTGGCTTGGATACGTACTCATGTCTTAAAAGCGGGTGCGGATCGTGACAAATTTTTATGGTGGCCACTACATGTCATGCTTCGCATAAGGTTGTGAACTCATGGTTAGTACTTCAACTTAGTAGTAGTAGCTGTGAGCCTGCAAATGGAATTAAAGATAGGATTTAGAATAACTTCTAAAAGAGTTATATCATCCACAAATAGGATTTCCAACCCAATGAGTCTTCTATCATCGTCTCTCTTATGCATCCTGCTTAATTATGTTCGTGATTTCTTCGATATGTTTGCATCTCACGTTCTAACCATATCCTTTTCGTTTCTTTCAACAAGCAATGTTGATACAAGATATAGTACAATCAGTAAGGGTAGGAGGGTATGTTTAGTTGGTTAGATGTCAATGATTTAGATTTCTTTGAATTTTTACAACCATTATCTCTATGATTTAGCTTATGTGTTATCATTAGATTGCTTATAGGAGTTGTATATTATATTATACTATTAGTGACATTTGATTTTTGAGGACACAATTATTTTAAGGGGGGTAGGTTGTAGTATCTGCTACCAAAAATTCTATTTTGATTAATAATTGAATAAATATAAAACATTAGAAATTTTTTGTAGGAATTTGATTTCGAGATCGCTATGGTATGAACCTAAGTCTATAGGTGAGATATGCTAACACTTTGTTATATATGGTCTCTATGGTACTTAGATAACCCAAATAGGTTATTTTAGTATTTTGAATTTTAGAATAATTAAATATAGAAAAAACTATTTTCTTGGACTACTAGAATTTACTTTGTAAGACTAAGACCAATAGTTGACCCCATATATTTTTTAGGGTTCAAAATTATATTTTATATTTTGAAAAAAATTTCCAATTTTTTTTGATTATTTTTAGTATTTACTATAATTTTCTTAGTAAAAGTGCTAATTAAAAACTATTTTTTTTTGTAATTTACAAACCAACTTTTCCTAAACAAAACCCATTTTCCCAGTCGGGCCCACCTGTTAGCCAAACAAGGCCAATAGTGGGGTCCAGCTGTCAGGGGACAACCCCACGTGGGCGAGCCTCTAATCCGGTCCCAAGACGGATACCAAGGTCGAGCCGGGCTTAAAATCCAAAGCCAAGCCGGCTTCACCTTAACCGCTCGATCAGAGCGGGAGGCAGGTGAGATGCTGCCATGTGGCAGCACAAGCTGCCGCCCTAGCGTCTCACCGACTCCTTTATATATATATATATATATATATATATAGTATTTCAAAAACCTAGAAAATCGTAGCAGTTTCTGAGAGAGGTTTGATCTAGGGTTCTTCCAACTTCGTCTAGCGATTGCCGCCAATCAAGAAGTGCTTTTTGCACACCTTTTTTTAGAAGTGTATCGAGGTATAGTTTCTAAATATCAAATTTGTTTTCATAAATTATGAATCTAAATTTTTGGAAAATTTATGGAGTGCCAATTGTCCGAAATTTGACATGTTTCGATGTTTTTGAGATTCTGGGAGAACCGGAATCAGGATTATGAACCGTTTGAAGTTTTGGAAAGGTGAAACAGAGATATACGATATAATTTTTCCAAAAATTCATACATAATCTAGTATTTTAATTAATTCGTAGAACTCAATTTTGGTCGACGATTTATCAATTTGGTCACGGTTAGCCATAATATCGATATCTTTTGACCTAATCGTGATTTTGTGGCTCGGTCGATTCTAGTGCACTCATGGCGCTGAAATCTACTAGGGTGTACACTCAAGTCATGGAATTTGTGTCGTTTGACTACTTAGTCAATGATATGCTTCGATTTGCGTGCCACGAATTTTGAATTAGAAACTGTGACTTTCTCTAGCCAAAACTTGTGTTTAATCTTTATTTGAGATTTATATTAAGTTTATATCTTTTTGTTTTTCTTGGTTTTGATCTCTTAAACTTTGTTATTTTTGAAAACTAATGGTTCCATGTTGTAGAAATTTCAATTCTATCCAATTTTGGCTTTTGAACCACTTAATTTTGACTTTGTATGAAGAAGTTTTACCATTTTTCGTGTTCATGAGTTCTCCACACCTTTTAGTGTTGTCTGGACGATGAACAGTGCCGCGCGCAGCGTTTTTGCCGTGCGCCGTGCTTGCGCCGTAGGAATTTTTGCCCGCGCGTGTAGCACATCTCGCGTACTGTGCGCCCGTGCAATTTTTTGTAGCACGTCGTGCTTGCGTGCACCTTGCGCCGTGGGCATTTTTGCCCGAGCATGCAGCGCATTTTGTGCCCCGCACGACGTGCTTGTATGCACCTTGCGTGCGCCCGCCCGCCATGCTTGCGCGCACCTTGCGCCGTGGGCATTTTTGCCCGCACGTGTAGCGCATCTCGTGTGCCCGCGTGATTTTCTACAGCACGCCTGTGCATCGTACATGCACGCACCGTGCGCCGTGGGCAGTTTCGCCCGCGCGCGTAGCGTGCGCGTGCGCGAATGTTTGTTTTTGCTTATTTAAATTGTTTTGTAGCTAGAATCTTGGAAAACTCAAAAGATGAAAGTTGTAGATCTTTGTCTTGGCTTCAAGAATCTTTTTTTCACCTTAATTGGAGTTCATATGCGACTACTAATTTCAATCTTAGTTTTAATCTTTTGGCATGTTTTCTGTACTTGGCCGTTTTAATATTTTCTTCGACTGTAATAAATTCTTAACATGATTAGATGATCTCGTATAGTTAGAGGATGATTGTACATCCTATATACACTTGACACTAGCACATGTTCAATTATATTCTATGTCTTGTACTTACTTTTATTTATTCTTTTTCACATGCCATGATACGTCTTTTCTTTAGATTCTTTCTTATTTGCTATGATATGTATTGCCATGTCTTCCCGAATACTTTGTAGTCTATCCCAAGTCTAGAATTTCTTTGTTATGGCCCGTTGTGGTGCACCTATGTTACATGCCTTCTTTGCTTACTAGATAGTGGCCCGTCGTGGCACACCCATGTTACATGCCATCTTTGCTTATTAGATAGTGGCCCGTCATGGTGCACTCATGCTACATGTCTTCTTTGCTTACTAGATAGTGATCCGTCGTGGTGCACTCTTGTACATGTCTTTTTCTTGCTTACATGATAGTGGTCTGTCATGGTGCACTCCCTATTTTCTGTATAATGGCTCGTCGTACCGCACTCCTATCTTCCACCTTATTATACTTTCTTGTTGTGGCTTGTTATAGTGCACTTTCTTGTATTGTCCAGTCTTGTATATCATGTCTAGGATGGATTCTGCGAAATTCCACACCCAGAATCCAACAAAAAAATGTTAAGGACTAATAACTAGCTTGATTATCTAGATCATTGAGAGGAGAGAATTTCCCAGTTACCTGCAGCCCTTCGTGTTCCGGTGTATATATATTTGTATATACATAGGATTTGGAGCTATCTGTCATGATGAGCACACTTCCAGTACACCGTCGAGTGGGGTACTTCTTTAGGACACACGTATCTTACTGCGATGTGTCTACTATACTTATTTTTCTTTTGGCCTGGATGAGTCGGGTAGTCTATAGGGCAGGTAACTGGATTGGATTTCTCAAATGTGTATCTTGTTAGTAATTAGGATTGTGATAACCCTAGTTAGCTAATGTATACAGTCGTACTCATTGCTTGGCCGTGATTGTTGTATGAAGTCCAATCTAGTCTAGTTTTGTCTAGGCAGTGTCCGTATTTGTTTATTTCAGTACATCATTGTTTATGCTTTATTTTATCGGTAAATGATTAGAGACTAAGTTCTGTTCAGGAGAAATGTTACAATTCCGGTACTTATTTGGTTTACGGGTTGTAACTTGGGTTCCAGTATACTTTCTTAGTCATCTTGTCATTTGTCGTTCTATTCAGTACTCACACGCTATACATGATCCCTATATTGTACATTGATTAGAGACGAAATTCTATTCAGGAGAAGGGTTACAACCCCGGCCCTTGTTTGGTTTACGGGTTGTAACTTGGGTTCCGGAATAGTTCCTAAGTTATCTTATCATTTGTCATTCTATATAGTTCTTACATGCTTACATATCCCAGTTATCTAAGATGCTCATATGTCCCAGTAATCTAACATGCTCACATGTTCCAGTTATCTAACATGCTCACATTTCTCAGTTATCTAATATGCTCATATGTCCCAGTCATCTAACATGCTCACACGTCCCAGTTATCTCACATGTACCATTTTTTTACATGCTCACATATTCACATTATGCCTTACATTTCTGTTTACCTTACATATCCACTGTTTACATTATGCCACATGTTATTTACCCTATGCTCCATATTGTTTTGTTTATTGTCTTTACTATTCTCAGGATTACTGCATTGGTAGTACACGAGTCTTGATCCGTATTTACTTATTTATGTCTCTATCCGTTGTTGTGTTAGTTATTGCTAGTTTTAGTTCATAGTTTGGATTCCTTTATGGTACTTGCTATTGTGGGTCTGACCCCACTGGTTTTGTTTGGCCAGATTTGATAGAGGAGTCCAAAGGATCTTCCGTACCATCTACTCGACAGTGACTACCCAGAGCACCAGAGTACCTTAGTAGGTTGTCCTATATCATTCTCCTACTAGTTATGCACATTATTCTTTTGTAGCGTTTATTCTCCGAGCACGTGTTTAGCTCGTGTTTTGAATCATGACATTTAGCCTACGAGCCTAAACATGATTTGCGTATTCTAGACTGTGGCTAGAGCTTATCATGTATGACTATTACTCTTGCTAGTTCTTCACTTTGTATTACTAGCTTCATGATCATCCATGTATATATATAGTTTAGGACGCTTTACTATTTTATGTCTGATGATCATACTTCTTGTACTTTGCATATTTGCCTGTGATTGAGATACCTAGGATTGTTTGACCTAGGATTTGACTTTTGGATTATAATAGTAACCTCCATGTCTCTACAGCTTATACGTTATTTTGGGATACTGGAGTACTTTGAAATACGTAGTTTGCCTGGTCCATCCCTACTTGCCAGTATTTAGGTTCTAGGGCGTGACATAGGTTTTAGTAGTGGCCCATACAGGTTTGATTTATCAGATATGTGGGGTTACTGAGTCATAATTCTTCTTTATTGATATCCTTCGTACTATTCTATATCTCTGATCCTTTGACCTGATATCTGTCTTGATCGTTGATCTTTTCTATTCCCTCAATTTGATCCTTGTGTCCTCTAACTTTCAGGGGCACTATTCTTAATCCTCCCGATCATCTTATTTGGGTTCTGCCGATGGCAGGTCAGCAATCTTCTGTTAGGCCAGTTTTGGAGGATCAGTCTCAGTATTCAGGAGCAGTATCGAGAGTCGACCCGAGGGCAGTAATGTCCGTCCATCTCGATCAGCTGTGCCCATGCAGTCAGTATTGCTAGTTTAGCTAGAGTCTTATCAGTCAATTCCAGTAATAGATCATCATCCAGACGAGGCATCACCAGAGTCAGGGCATCCTGTATCACTAGTACAGTCAACGGTCCGCGCAGAGGTAGTATTAGATCATCCCGATGTGCATGCATTCCTAGGGATCATGAAGGATATGATGGAGTCACAGCAACAACGAGATTCCGTTCTCCAGCAGAGTATCCAGATGTTGATAGAGCATAGTAGGCAAGAAATACGACTAATATGGATGAATACAGTATCCTTGGTGGCTAGTCTTGCATTCCAAGCTGATAACTCATGGTATCCTTGGGTGGCCCGCATATACGATCTTGGGGTCCCATTCCCTTCCAATAATTCTACAAATTTTAGTTTTACCGATTATCCCTATAATTATCTAGAATATTGTATTATGGACACACGCTCACCCTCCTAGATGTACCTCGATATGGGTACGCTAGGTATAAATTTATATTGGTACCCATGGGTCTAACCTAGATTCATTTCGTGTGTAATTCAAGAATTAGTCAAACATCCTATCCATACTACAACTACTGACCAACTACCATATAGTCCATACAATAATTAATATAGGATAATATACGAAGAATGTATCAGGATGCATGTAGCAGTTCAATACACATATAGCACCTCAGTACATAGGATTAGAATAGCACACTAGGTATAGAATCAGGATGTATCAGCACGGATACAAATAGTCAAGTAAGAATATAGGACAACTAGTCGGTCATAGATAATTTACTACTCACATCGTAGCATTTATGTCAAGTGAGGTATACAGTCAGTGCCTCTACTGCAATAATCTATCAAGTATTCAATTAGTGTCTACAATACTTCATAAGGCCTAGTGATCCTTAAGTATTGACACTATATCATAAGACCGGGCCCCTAAACATCATAGGAGAAGGTTCGAAAATCATACGACACCTAAAACTGCCTAATCTCAAGGTCTCAAATATACCGTCGGTATACTCTAGTATACCAGTGGTATGTCATTTATATCTAAAACTGTTCTCTGTCTTGCCAACTGGTACACCGTTGGTATACTCCAGTATGTACCGTTGGTATACTCCAATATACCGTCGGTATGTCGATTATATACATCAAATGCTCATTGTCGTTCAGACCGGTATATCGTCGGTATACTCCAGTGTACCATCGATATGCTGACTCATTCTCCTTTACGGCCATACTATATAAAATGGCATGCCATCTGTAAACTCCATTATACCGTCGGTATGTCGATATTGCTTTTCATGCATGGAAAACGTACGAAAATAATATTTCCGTGGTTTCGATCTCTTCCAAAATACTTCCAATGAGTTCTAATACTAGAAACATACAACATATGTCATTCTACGCTAGTTATCTATGATTGATCTCAAGTATCAAATATTATCCACCAAACCATCATTAACCTATGGAAAATTTCGATATACTCTAGAGCCCCATTCTAGACAACAAATTCAACAAAAGCCGTAATGTAATTGCAAGAGAATAATGAAACACAACTGTAGCAAAAATTAAATAGGTCTACAATATAAATATGGAGGAAAAACAAAATAAAAGAAAACACAAGTTCCTTCACTCCTAACAAGATGTACTTGGCTTAGGTCTAGCTATCCAAACCTAGCCTTCTACTCCTCTTTTAAGGGGGATTCATAAATCACACCCTAGGATCCAAAACCAGCTCTATGGGTTCACACAAGCTTGAGGGAAGAACTTGGGAAGGAGAAATGGTGAGAGAGCGGAGAAAAAGGGGAAATAAAATAAATGAGAGAAAATGGAGAAGGTTTTGTATGGAAGGGTAATCGATCTTGGTCATTGATCTAGCCAAGTCACCAATCCAAAGCCCCCACTTCTAATCCTAGCCACAAAAACAAAACCAAATATCCAATGGATAAAGGAATAAGCCTAGCCAAATTTGGCAAGGCTTCCTATAAGGCCCCTGAAATTTCTAGAGTTTATTTTATTTTTTTAGTTTATTTCTTTAATAAATATTTTTTCTACTATTATTTTTGATCATAATATTTTTTTGTATTTTTGATTTTGGAGCACAAAAAATATCAATCTCTTGGAACGACCTTCATGTGTTTTTACCTAGACAAATTTATCTTCATTTTGATATATCATGTACCACTCAAACATGTTCTTTTGTATTCTATTCTTGCCACACAACTTTCGGGTCAATTTAGGCCATTTTCCATCTACCGTAAAAATTGTCACACTTTCCAACTTAATTTCGGGACTCGACATCGATCCAACCTAAATGACCCAATATATAATTTTGATCTATTTTGAGCCTACTACTCACATTCCAAAGGTTTACCCAATTGAGTTTCCATGTGCTACTTATCTTCAAATGGCACAGAAGACCCGTTTATAGTCATTTCAGTGTTTAATTCTATTGGAAATAATTGTGGGACTTAACCCTAGTCAACTAACCTAGTGGGGACTATCTTAGATTGTCAAACCATAGTGAAATCTGATTATATTAATTCAATTCAATTTAATAGCATCCATGTGCTCTAATCCTAACAACTTTGACCAAAGTAAAATATCCCACCCATAGATAGAAACCACTTATACACCTAACTAATTAGATTTATTGGTTGACCAAATCAACTCCAAACCAATCCAAATAAACCTTAAAATTTTTATAACCTATAGGAGAACAAAGCCCTACATATAGATAACCCCATAGGCCGGACACCTCTTCTCCCTATACTAAAACCCGACCCCCTTCTTCTATTAAGGCCGACTGCCACATGCCTTGTCCAACCACCCAAAGCACTTCTAGTCGACTTTTGTGCACTCCACACCTACACGATGACTCCAAGAGACCCCTTTTCAATCCTATCATGTCCCGAGGAGTTTCGTCAACTTATTTGATCGTTTAGAGGCCAAACTTGATGGTTATTTCAAGACGTAACAAAAATTTTGAACCCGGATTTTTCATCTTCTAAAATAGGTTTTAAATACTTTTTCTCATCTATTTCACCTGAAACCAAATATAATGGATAGCCCTACATGTCTTCTATGATGTCAAATTCTCTAATTCATACTATTCCACTTTGTTTGCCTGTGGCATCCGTTGCACTAAAGTTGGTCCAGATTTGACCTATTTCGGTGCAAGGATCCTTCCGACGACTTTCAAACCCGTTTGATCTCGAAAAAATCTTGGTAATGTCTCTAACATCACTCTTAATCTTTAGTAATGTTTTTGTTCATATTTGTAAGTAGTTTATGCGTTTATGGCATCGTTTCTATGATACTAGTTTTTCAGACACCGAAAAGTCCACCGAACCCGACTACTTGATCTCTCAACTTCATAAGAGTTTAATATGATTTAAATCTAATTAATTTAGATGGAAAATCATCTTTTCTCTAATTTATTCTGATTATTTACAGAATACTTAATTTATATATTTTTTTATATTGATTCACTTCTGAATTGGACCCATATATAGCATAGTTGTGTTGATTAATCACTACAAAAATATTGTATTTTACCGACGGAAGTTACCGACGGAAAATAAAACATCGCTATTTACCGACAGATGAGTGACTAACTAGCGACTGATGTTTTATGTAAAATATACTGAAAATAATCGCCACTAGATTCGTCGATGGTTAGTCGCTAATAATTAGCGACTACTTAGCGACGAAAATTTTCGTCGCTGAGCTGTTATAAAAGTTAAACGACAACACTATTTTACCATTCTCAAATTTTTTACCAAACCTAAATTTCCCCCCAAACTTCTTCCCTCCTCCTTCTCCGACTTCCTCCTCCACAGACCCCCTCCTCGGCGGCGACCTCCCCCTCCGATCCCCTCCTCCTCCTCCGACTTCCTCCCCCTCCTCCTCGGCGGCGCCCTCCCCCTCCTCCTCGGAGACCTCCTTCGACCTCCTCCTCCCCACTTCCGATACCCTCCTCCCCCGACCCCCTCATCCCCTTCTCCTCGGCCCCCTTCTCCTCCTCGGGTAATTTTTTAAAAATTTGTTACTTCTTTTCTTATTTATATTATGTGTTTAATTAACCTATACTTGGACACAAAAATTATGACACAATGTAGTAGCTAGGGTTTTGGATACGGACACTAACACAATGTAGTAGCTAGGGTTTTGTGTATTTGTAAATTATTCAAAATTTGTAAAATTGGACGTTGGACTTGGATATTGGACTTGGATACGATACATTGGTTATCTTGGACACGAGCATATATTGTTTACATAAATTTGGTTCGCTATTTTTGTAATGAATAGGTATATGCTGTTTACATGAATTAGGTTCATCTATGTATTCCTTTTCAATAGGATATTCTAATACCGATAGGATATTCGATTCTAATACTGACACGAGCATATGTCGATACCGATAGGATATTCTATTCCAATAACAATCCGATACGGCCGATACCGAATTGATAGGCCAATACCAAGTTAACCGTTCGTGGGTGTGTGTTTGTACGTATACTTGAGTACCGATATCGAACCGATAGGCCAATACTAAGTTACAATTAGGTACTAAATTAATTTGGGGGATGTATTTACAACATATATGGTACTTGGTGCAGAATTGATTTGAGCAATGATTCGATACTTAGTTCACCGTTCGTTGATGCACAATTGGCAACATGAGAGCAAGATTGGTTTGACGGATAATTTCAAGGCGGGCGTCGAGGAACTTCTGAGATATGCCAGTAGCCAACCTTATTTCATGGAAAGAAGGCTCATAAAGTGCCCTTGTGTCAATTATCGTAATATACCATTCAGAGAGGTAGATCTCGTGAGAGAGCACCTCTACAAGAAGGGTTTCATACCGAACTACAACGAGTGGACGACTCAAGGAGAACCTTTGGTTCAGCAATATCAGTCCTCCTTCAATACGGAGGTGGGAGACCCCACTCTTGGAGTTGGTATTTGATGCGGCATCTGTCGGTCCAAGTTTTGATCCGAAGGATCCGAATCCTCTTGTAAATGAGTTCTATGATATGTTCAACCATGTCGATACTCTGTTATATCCGGTTTGTGATTCTCATTCTGTCCTGTCGGTGGTGATGCAGTTGTTGAACCTCAAGTCTGATTTTAACTTACCACAAGAATCCTATAACCGAATAATTCAGTTTGTTAGAGAGTTGCTGCCAAAAGGAGCGAAGGACTTGCCAAAAAACTTTTACAAGTCGAAGATGATGATATGGAAACTCGGATTAGGCTACAAAAAGATAGATTGTTGCCGAAGCGGCTGCATATTGTACTACAAGGAGAACAATGATAAAGACAAATGTATTTTCTGTCACGAGGACCGGTACAAGCCCATTCGGGGCAAAGGAAAATCAACTGCACTAGCAGGGTTGCGCCCCTCCAAATATATACAATTTTTGCCGATCATAAAGAGGCTATAGGGGATGTATATGTCCTCGAATACTGCAGAACACATCACTACTAAAATATGCTCTATTAGCGACGTCGTTTAGCGACGGAATAAAATTACGTCACTAATTATATAATATAGCGACTCCTTTCTAATGACGTCGCAAAACGTCGCTGAATAGCGACGTTCAGCGACATTAGATAAAGTATGTCGCAGAATAGCGACGTTCAGCGACATATTAAGAAAATATGTCGCTTATATTAAAATTTTTGCGACGGTTAGCGACGTCCACTTTTGACGTCGCTAACTTTTTTACTTAGGGCACAGGACTCCTTTTTCTCCCTCACTCGAAAAATCGAAACTCTTTTTTCCCCCTCCCTCCGGCGACTCCTTCCCCCCCGGTGACTCCCTTCCCCCCGGCGACTCCCTCCCCTCCGTCGAGCTCCTCCTCCTCCTCTCTACGAGCTCCTCCTCCTCCTCCTCTCCGACGGTAAACCCTAACCTAATTCCTCCTCCTTCTTCTCTCCCACACACACACACGCACACACAGACACACACACACACACACACACACACACACACACACACACACACACACACACACACACACACAGAGACACGCACACACACACATACGGAGGGTGACACACCAAGTATTTATGGAAATGCCCAATAGGTCATTTAGAATCCTAATTTCAGTTTTGTGCATAAATGAGGGTAGGTTAGTCATGGTTAAGGTATCACAATTGGTTTTCATATGGATTCCTATATATATCTATGTATTTTTGACCCACAAGTCATGTATATATGTAAATATATATAAATTGGTATATATTTATATATGTGGACTATTTTAGATAAAAGTTTATAAATATATAGTGTGTGCGGTTGTGTCTTGTGTGAGAGTGAGAGAGGGAGAAGCATGGCAAGTTATTGGCTATCCATTTGGCCTTTGGTTTGTGTGTTTGTGGCTTGGATTGGTGGTTGGCTGTTTGTGGTTATGTGTGTTTGTTTGAAGAGAGGGATTAGATATTATTTTAATAGTGTGTTTGTGCTTGTGATGAGATATGAGAGTGTGTGAGTGTATGATTGTGTTTTTTTAGTGTGTGTTTGAGGAAGGGGAGGTTAGATATGGTAGTGTGGTAGTATGGTAGTGTGAGTGTGAGTGAAGAGGGATATTGAGATAAGTGTTAGAGTGTGTGTGTGTGTGTGTGTGTGTGTGTGTTTGAGAGTGAGAAAGTTGAGAGGGATTTAGATATGGTAGTGAGTGTTGTGTGTATGTTAGAGAGGGTATAATAGAGTAACAAGAGGGGGAACAAGTGGCTGCAAAGGCAGCAGCAGCAGCAGCAGCAGTTTGTGCTGCAGGGTAGTAGCAGCAGTAGCTGCAATGCCAGCAGCAGCTGCTAACAGCAGTAGCAAGAGCAGTGAGGGCAGCAGCTACAATAGTGACTAGAAGCTAGTGTCCCTTATTATGTTGGGGGTGTGTGGTTTTGTTTTAGGATGAGTATGTTAGTGTCTACACATAAGTTAGTATCCTAAGTTAGATATTTAGGATAGTATCCTAGGCACTAATTTAATATCTTGTTTAGGATGTTAGTATCCTAGAGTTAGATAGGTGAGTTAATATCTTAGGATACTAGAAGTTAGTATCCTAGATAGGTTAGTTAGTATCTTGGATAGGTTAGTTAGTATCCTATTTATCCTAGATAAGTTAATATCCTAAGTTAGATATCTTAGGGTAGTTAGATTATGCTAGTATCTCGAGGGTATCAAGATAATAGGATATTAGGATATGGGCTAGAAGTTAGTACCCTAAGTTAGTATCTTGGCTAGAATTTGGTATCCTAGGATAGTTAGATATCCTAGTATCTTAAGAGTGTCCTAGATTAGTCTATGGTAATAGGATACCCTAAAGGGTATATCTCTATGTAAATATTAGAGTATCTTAGGAGTGTTGGTATATTGTTAGAACGGTAGAGTTAGTATCCTAAGGTATCTAAGGTCTTAGCAAAGTAATGAGAATTACCTATAGCCTAAGGATAAGGTATTAGCTAAGGTAATGGGTATGATGTTAAGGCAGGTGGATAGATACTAGCCTAAGGTAGATGGTAATATCTATTAGCCTAAGGTATTGAGTTATCTACTAGCCTAAGGGTAGGATATTACTAGGATATGTTATTATCTAGTATCTAAGGTAAAGTGGATGTTAAGGTATTAGTTACCTAGACTAAGATATTGAGATTCCAACTTAAGGTATTGGTATTGGGATACCAATAGCGATAAGGTAAAGGGTACCTTGGTAGGTAATGACTAGAAATAGAATATTTGACTTAGATTTGACCTTGTTTGACCAAGATTGACTATTTTGACTGAAAGTCAAAGTAGAGTCAACATCTGACCTAGATTGAACTAAGAGTTGACAAAGTCAACTATAGGTCAACCCTTGACCTAGTTTGACCTTGTTTAACTTTGTTTAACTTAGCTTGACCTTGTTTGACTTTGTTTGACTTAGTACAACCTAGTTTGACCTAGATTACATATTATGCACTAGAAATCATGCCTAACATTACTATTAGTAACTGTCCGCTACTAATGTGTATCCCATAATAAGATATAATATACGAATTTGTGCCTATTAGATAATGTGTGTCCATCTTTGCAAAATTATTTCCAAATAGATATGAATTACTACTTGCGAAATCATTCATGGATGTACAATCGTCGTCCTGATGATGTGTGGCGTGCGAGATGAATACATAGCAGGAGTAGAGCAGTTCCTGCAGTTTGCTAAGGCGTTCCCTCAGTACATGGCACCAAAATTAAGTGTCCATGTGTGAATTGTCATAACGTGAAATATTATCCAGAAGTGGAAGTGACATATCATTTGTACTCGAGGGGTTTCACGCCTAATTACTATCAGTGGACTGCACACGGAGAACTTGTGTCTTTAGCATCAGAGCCGGAGCCTTATGTTGAGCCGTATATGCATACGGGACCTAATTTTGTTTCAGATAATCATACATACGATGACGGGTGCATGAACATGGTTTTTGACGCTGCGGGGCCTAGTTTAGTTTATGATGCAGCTGAGGAGGCACCGAATATCGATGCTGTAAAGTTCATGGAGTTGTTGGAGAATGCAAGGACTCCATTGTATCCTGGTTGTGAGGATCATGCACCATTGGAGGTGGTTACAAGACAGTTGAGCATTAAGTCAGATTTTAACATGTCACAAGAATGCTACAACCGAGTGTTGGAGTTGATTATAGAGATCTTGTCGGCAGGTGCTAAGTTACCTAAAGACTTCTATCGGTCTAAGAGGATGGTGAGATCGCTCTGGATGGGATACGAGAAAATCGATTCTTGTCGCAATGGGTGCATGCTGTACTACAAAGACGACAAGGACGCAGATGTGTACAAATTTTGTGGTACTGATCGCTATAAGACAACTAGTACAGGAATGTCTACCTGTGCAAGAAGACCGAACGATTCAATGCACTACTTGCCTTTAACGTCGCGGTTGCAAAGATTATTTATGGTAAAAGAGATGGCCAAAAATATGAGTGGCACATGCGAGAACAGATTGAAGGAGTGTTGGATCACCCATCCGATGGAGAAGCGTGGAAGCACTTTGATCGAGTGTATCCTAATTTTGCTTCAGATCCGCGTAATGTCATGTTGGGGCTATCTTCTGACGGTTTTACTCCTTTTGGTCTTTCGGGATCCCAGTATTCGTGCTGGCCTATGATTGTCACTCCGTATAACCTACCGTACTGGATGTGCATGAAGACTCAGTACATATTTCTAACCGTTATAATTCCTGGTCCGAACAATCCCAAGAGGAACATTGATGTGTACTTACAGCCTTTTATAGATGAGTTGAATCAGTTATGGAAATTAGGTGCTAACACGTACGATGTTTCCAGGAAGCATAATTTTCAGATGAAGGCAATTCTTATGTGGACCATCAACGACTTTTCGGCCTATGAAATGTTATCTGGATAGAGCACTCATGGCCGTCTCTCATGTCCGTATTGCATGGACCGTAGTAAGGCTTTTCGCTTGAAACACGGAGGAAAACCGTGCTTCTTTGATTGTCATCGGCAATTTCTGCCAAAAGATCATCCGTTCAGAAGGAATATAAATGCATTCCGTGCCGGCATTATGGAGAAGCGTGATCCACCGCCAAGGTGGTACGGAGCTACGATATGGAAGGAGGTTAGAGATTTTCTAAGTGCTATCGAAGATCCTACAACTGGGTACAAGTGCAATGGATTTGGTAGAGATCATAACTGGACAAAGAGGAGCATATTCTGGGATCTGTCATACTGGAGTACCAATCTGATCAGACATAATCTTGATGTCATGCATATTAAGAAGAATGTATTTGATAACATAATTAATACTGTGATGGACGTAAAGAAAAAAACGAAAGACAATCCCAAGGCCAGGTTGGACTTAGAAGAAATATGCAAACGCCCTGCGTTGCATTTGATAGAGCAGAATGGAAAACAGTTCCTGCCGAAGTTAATTATCTCGCTGGACAAGGAGGATAAAGTGAGACTTTGTCGGTGGATCCAGGGCCTGAAATTTCCAGACGGATATGTGTCAAATCTGAAAAGATGTATCGATCCGAAGGAAAATAAATTGATGGGTCCAGCATTCCTAATCCCGCGTCCAGTATTTCTGATCCCGCGTCCAGCATTCCTCCTGCCGACGGCTCCATGGAGGGAGCCGATGCCGAGCATATGGGAGACGGCAATCAGATTGATCCTGTCCAGGCAGGAGGTGAGAGCGACCCTCCATGCGCTCCCCCGAGCGAGACGCGTATGGAGATTTGGACGGACGGGCCTACGAAGTAAGTTAATTAGTTAATATATATTTCTCAAATGATTATATGTACATATATATTCATGAGAATTATTATTGTATAGGTATCGGCCTCCTGCAGTACAGAGACAGCTGGGGGTATTTCTGAGGTAGAACTATGGTGGGCCTTGGATTAACTACTCAGATGCTCCCACAGATAGGAAGGCCTTTTGGTTCGCCCACTTCAAGGCAAAAAATTTGTTTATTTTTAAATTTTAATAATCATTTGTGTATATTATACAACTTTTCTATTTTACTTCTTGTAGAGGACCTATTTCTATCCACCACACCGGGCGAGGAAGATCGAGGCCCAATTTTCTGCCATCGCAGGCAAGATCATCCGTGATGCGATCCACGACCAGAAGTCTTGTGATCGCTCCGGAAAGCCTATCCATGGTTGGATCACGCCAGAGCAGTGGACTGCGATGAAGTCTAGATTCAGCGAGCCCAGGTACCATTAGCAGTCTGACAAGGCCAAGGTGGCGCGGTCGAGCGCCGGTAAGTGGTATGGTGGCTCCATTCTGATGATGGAGCATTTTCGTCGTCTGGTACATTTTCTATGACGGATATTAATTTATATATAGTTCGATAGAATATTTAATACTAATAATAAATAATATATTTTAACAGGTAAAAAAGGTGAGGACCCGAACATGGTGACCGTCTTCCTGGTCACCCATCGGAGGGCTGGGGAGTTCATTGACGAGAGGGCGACGCAGGCATATGTACGTTCTATTCTTTATATTAATTTACTATAATTTAGAAAATAGAAAAATAGATATCAATATTGACTTTAGCAAACACTTACACGTTAGCAAACATATTCTAGGCCGAGTTTGTTCAGCTACAGGAGGAGGCGGCTGCTGTTGCTAGTACGCCAGCAGAGGGAGGGGCTGGTACTTCCTTCCAGCCGCCTACAGCTCCATCGCCGGACGACGTCTGGATGACCGCCGTTGGCAGTCTTCAGAAGGGTACGTACTACGGTACGGGATCCTACGGCACGTATTTGGCTTCGAAGTTATTTCGGGCCCCCTCTGTCAGTGCACAGTCTCCGACTTTGCAGGCGTCGTCACAAGCTCAGGATATTCGTCGTCAGATCGACGAGCTGTATCGCGAGTTGCAGCAGCAGATTTCTGATGCAGTCGAGCGACGATCCGACCCTCCGATGATCACCGAACGATTTGATGCGGTCGAACGCAGTATACAGGAGTTGATGAGTCTGCAGCAGGCTACAGCTGCCAGCTTGCATACGCTCACCGAGTCTACGCAGCGCACAGAGCATAGACAGGTCGAGCTGGAGGGATCGCAGAGGACCATATCTGCCTCACTCACTCAGGTATCGGCTTCGATTGAGGAGAGTACTCAGAGGATGGTGAGTACCCTTGCTGCGCATGGTGAGCGACTGCGAGAGCTGGAGTAGATACGTCCTCCCGGTCCATCGACGATACTGACTCCAGATATTACACTGCCTCCTACTGCCCCTACGGTGCAGCTCACACAGGAGCAGTATGAGTACATGCTATCCCAGATGCGCGGCAGGGGTCCTCAGTGATCCAGTAGATTTTTTTTATCATCTTTGTATTTATTGGCCCTATGGGCCCATTGACCATTTTGTACACTGATTTTCATTATTTTTTGACTCTGTTGGACATGTATGTTTGTTGGACATGTATGTTTGTGATATTTAATTTGTTGGTATTTTTATTGAGTACATGTATGATATTTAGTTGTAGACTATTATGATGGGAGACTGTTATTCATCTATTAGTTATATACTGTTATGTTGGGAGACTGTTAATTATGATGATATCTGCGACGGGGATGACAAATATACCTACACTGGGTTATAAGCGATGATCTGATATACAAATGAGGTGTTGTCCAAATTTTAAAAAAATATAATATGTATTTTTGTAATGATGTGTGTCTGTGTTTATAGTGTATGTGAAATACAGTATTCGGTTTACACACACTGTAAACACAGACACACAGCATAACAAAAATACACATTATATTTTTTTTAATTTTTTTCAGTATTCTGCGACGGTTAGCGACGTATAGCGACGGATAGCGACGGAAAATGGACGTCGCTATACGTCGCTAATTGGCGGCGGTACGTCGCTGTACGTTGCCACCTTGCTAACGTGACAGGCACTGCCACGTCATCACGTCAATAGAACTAAACGTCGCTACAATGTCGCACTATGTCGCTAAGTTTGCGACGTAAAATTCTCGTAGCTCTACGTCGCTAACTTTGCGACGACCTAGCGACACGGGCGGGACGTCGCAAACAGTAACGTAGGGCGACGTATTGGCCATCTGCGACTAACTAAAAAGCGACCTTCACTTTACGTTGCTAAAGCCGTCGCCAATTACGATTAGCGACGTAATTTTCATTATTAGCGACGTATCATGACGTCGCTAATTTGCCTTATTTTAGTAGTGCATGACATGCATAGTAAAGAGCGGAAGATGGATGAAGGTGAATTATCTCATCCATCCGATGGAGAGGCATGGAAGCATTTTGATCGATGTCATCCTGGATTTGTTGCGGAGTCTAGGAATGTTCGGCTGGCTTTATGTTCTGATGGATTCACTCCTTTCGGACAGTCGGAGGCTCAGTACTCTTGTTGGCCGGTGATTTTGACCCCGTACAATCTACCACCGTGGATGTGCATGAAGACTCCTTATATGTCTTTGACACTTATTATACCCGGTCTAAAAATCTAAAAAAGAAAATCGATATCTACTTGCAGTCATTGGAGGATGAGTTAAAATAATTGTGGCAGTTCGACGTTCAGACGTATGATATATTGATAGAGCAGAACTTTCAGATGAGAGCGATGTTGATGTGGACCATCAATGATTTTCCAGCATACGAAATATTATCTGGGTGGAGTACTCATGGTATTATGTCTTGTCCGATATATGGAAAAAAGTAAGGCATTTCGTATTCAGAATGGAGAAAAAGCTTATTTTTTATTGCCATCCTCAGTTCCTTCCAATGTCGCATCCATGGAGAAGGAACATGGACACCTTTAGAGCTGGTAAACAGGAATTAAATCCTCCTCCATTGAGATTGACTAGAGATATCGTTTGGGCAGAGGTAGAAGATTTGTCGACTGTAAAGGAAGATCCGAGTACGGGTCATCACTTAGAAGGATTTCGACATAGCCATAATTGGACGAAGCGGAGTATCTTTTGGGACTTACCTTATTGGAAGGACAATCTCATAAGACACAATCTTGATGTCATGCATATTGAGAAAAATGTATTCAACAACATCTTCAATACGGTGATAGATATCAAGGTAAAAATGAAAGACAATCCCAAAGCAAGAAAGGACAAGAAAATTATTTGCAGGCATCCAAAGTTGCATCTAACACGAAGATCTAATGGTAACTGGGTCCAGCCCTCAGGACCATTTACACTGAGTAGGGATGATAAATTGATAATATGCAATTGGATTACAAAGTTGAGATTTCCTGACGGTTACGTGTCAAATTTGACAAGATGTGTCAATCTCAACGAACGCAAGCTGATAGTGATGAAGAGTCATAATTGTCACGTGTTCATGGAGCGTTTACTTTCTATCGCTCTGAGAGAGATACTGCCTTCTCAAGTATGGGGTCCGCTGGCCGAGTTATCTATATTCTTTAGAGATTTGTGTTCAAGTAAGTTAACAGTACAACATATGTTTGAACTTGAGGAGAAGATTGTATTGACACTATGCAAGTTAGAAGAGGTGTTTCCCCCGGCTTTTTTGATAGTATGGAACATTTGCCGATTCATCTTGCATACGAAGCACGTATCGGTGCTCCCGTCCATTATCGATGGACGTATCCATTTGAGAGGTATAAAATATTTAATTATCTAGTACTAATAATTATTTTATTCAAATAGATCGAATATTCAATATATTATTTATAGATATCTACATCACCTGAAGAAGAAGGTGGGCAATTAGGCTCACGTAGAAGCTTCAATATGTGAAACATATATTATTGAGGAGGTCCTAAACTTTTGCTTCATCTACCTCGATACTCTTGTCAGAACAAACTGGAATAGAGCATCAAGAAATGAAGAAGGTGAGATCGATGAACCGAATCATGGAATCCGTACTATCTTCAATGTTGGTGGCAAGCCTACAAGTGCTTCTAAGTTATGGTGGTTGGAGGACGATGAGTTTGAAGCCGCTCATCGGTATATCTGCCTAAATAGTGGTATAGAGGAGATGGAAGATATAGAGAAGTAAGAGACATAATTTTGCTACGTTATACTCGAATTTTATGATATACTTATAAAACTTTCTCTAACTTTTCTCGGTTTTATCATTGTATTTTTAGAGCTAAAATAAAAATGGAGAGACCTAGCATTGTTGATGATGATCTTACTAGAGAGGTTGATAGAAAATTTTCAGTGGTTCCATAACTATGTAAGGATTAGTATGTTTTAACTATTCTAAATTTAATTAACCGACGAAAGGGCTTTTGTCCTAATGACGTTATGATATGTGATATTTTAGGTTTTTTTTGTCCTGGCACCCAATTGACCGATGAAAGACTTCGAGCACTAGCTATCGGACCAAGCAAGAGAGCGAAAAGTTGGGATGGATATACCATTAATGGCTTCAAATTTAGAACCACTGATAAGCCTATCAATCACTTATTGGTCGATGATGAGGCTAATTACACAAAGAATTCCGGAGTTTGTGTAAGGGGTTCAGTCTACGACGTCGATCCAGAATTTGACTATCATGGTGTTCTTAGAGATATTGTAGAGCTGGATTACTCATTTGATACCCAAATTGTGTTGTTCAAATATGATTGGTTCGACACAACACCCAAGCAAGGATGGAGAATTGACAAACAGTTTGGATTTATTAATATAAAATACGAAAAAAGATATGTAGGTTTTGAACCGTTTGTGTTGGCTAGTCAAACGGTCCAAGTATACTAAACGAGTTATCCTAGTCGATGATGCACTACTCGTGATTGGTGGGCTGTATGCATAACTAAAGCAAGAAATACATAAAATATTAGAGATCAAGCAAACCAAGAGGATGAGGTAGTCATAGCTCAACCAACATATATGAGTTTAGCCGGCGTAGACGACATAGAGGTTAACGTTACTGTAGAGGATGATATAGTTGACGAAGAGCTTGACATAGAGGACTTACCTTATGTATAGGAGGAGTCTAAAATGGACGTATCGGATGAGGAGGAAGAATTTGAAGATGAAGGTGAAAGTGGAAGTAATAGTGAAAATGAAGAAGATAAAGATGAAGAAGATTCGGATTATGAAGAAGATGAAGAAGATTAGTACGTATTACCTATTAGATTTGGATTGATTATTCGTATCAACACACCTTTATTTAATTTCTATTAGATTTGCATTGATTATTTGTATCATCACATTATTTTTATTTCTTTCATATTTACATATGGCAGGACGAGGTCGTACATGTTGACTTCGAGGATCTGGGTCGACCTGCCCTCCTGCTCCTACTCCTCCTAGTACTCCGTCTGCAGATTGTAGAGGAGTTAGCGAGAACGATTTAGTTAATGAAGAGGATGGCTTATCTCCACCGTTCACTTGTTCTTCGGTCGACGGAGCTAGCCCTGACATTCCTTTAACATCTACTCCTACCGGTGTTGGTGCCCCGTCTTCTATGTCGGAGACTAAACCTGTCGCTCCTATAACCCATATCCCGACCTTTTGGTCGACCGTGGAGTGTACGTACGTCGACCAAGATTTGCAGACCCACCTACTCTGCCAGAGCGGCCAACCAACGTTGGATGTAGTTAAAGCGTTACAAATAGTCTATTTTGGTGTAGTTAACATCACTCGTCCCGAGTTGTGGGCCGATGGAATGACGTAAGTATATAAGTGTTAGTAGACACATTTATTTATACTCTATTTATTATCTAATTGTACATTGTTTTGTTTATTCCAGGTTCTTTCCGGTCCAGGCTGGTAGAGATTTGGGGGAGTCGATGCATCTTCAATTCCAATGTCACTATCTGAACTTCGGGGACATCCACTTGATAGATGATTCATTTGGCTCGAGATGCTTGAGGTATGTCTAAATAATATCGTCTTTGTTTACAACATATACTCCAATATTTTCTTATTTGTTTTTATTTGTCCTTATTTTCAGAAGTTGTACTGGTAGCCGGCGCACAGAGATCAGGCGATACGGAAGTGCTACAAGTCCGTCGCTAACAAGAGGTTGAGGGATATGGTCAACGACTAGAAGGCGTTGGCTCTACTAAATAGTGCTCTTCGTAAGGAGTGGTTGAAGGAGGAATTCTGGGAGGAGATGAAGAAGAAGATGGACACTCCGGCCTATAAGGCCAAGTGTGAGAAGGCAAAGGCTTCCCGTACTAAGGGTGGTCACCACACGGGTGGATCCATCCCAATTTCAGAGCATTATCGACGGCTGGTGAGTATTATTATTTATTATTTCTTCAATTTTTTAATTTTAAAGTTTAGTTATAAATTAATATTTAATTGTTAAAGTGCGAGGAGGTCGCCAGGGGAGGCGGAGACCGAACGCAGTGGACTTTTCTAAAGTTTTCCAGAGTACCCATAAGCGAAAGAAGGATGGAAAGCTCGTAGATGATCGGACGACCAAAGCCTATATAAGTTTTCCAAGTCCTATATCTAATTACATTTCTTCTTTGTCTTTACGTACTTAACTATATTTATGAATCATAACCCTAAGTAGCATTATAAATCAAAGAATAGTTTTGGAGATGTATGAGAACGTAACCATAATAATACTTAAGAGTAACTAAAATACCAATATTAACTCTAAACCTATTCACCTATATAAATATAAGAGACGTATGAGACTTTAGAGAGACAAGTCGGTGAGGGAGGGACTGCCGAGGGGGTAGCTGGGACTAGTCAGCCACCGATGTCGGCTGTGAGGAACGACTTGTAGATACAAGCCATCGGTAGAGGGAAAGGGGGCAGCGTGTATGGTACCGGATCGTTGGCATCGCAGCCTTTCGTTTATTCCAAAGCTCTTCTATCTTCACCTCCACCTCCACAGACCGACGATACTGCCGACGCCTACACTTTGCGACATATTACGCAAATTTTGGTGGGCCAACAGGATCAGGTGAGCTAGATGAGCAGAGTTCTAAGCACAGCAGGTCTGATTTCTGCTGCCACTGCACCGGCTCCAGCTTCGACCTCAGCGCCTTCGGCAACGACTGCTCCTCCGACCACAATACCTACTATACCGGCTCCTCCTCCGACCAAAGTGCCTCTTGTTGTGCCACCGACTCTTCCAGAAGTTCCTACCCAGGACATTCAGCGGACATCACTTTGGTCATGGGGCAGTTAATGCATGTGGACGGCTGGCTATGCCTCCGCCACCTCCTCCACCGTCAGTTTGATTTTTGTTTTTTTGTTGTATTTGACGATGAGTTTGTATGAACTTTAGGGGTTTGATCGATAAGTTTATTTACTGTTGAACATATTATTATATATGTACTATATTGCGATTGCTGGACGAGTTTGTATCTGTTTGAGTTGTTTGGATATGCAGTTGGAGTTCAACATAATGTATATATTGGTGCTTGGGTTAACTTTTGTATATATTGGGTTATATTTAATGTATATCATTTGAGTAAGGTATATTTATATTTACAGGTTTGAGCAAAGCTGGAACAATTTAGCCTAGCAATAATGAAAAATTTAGCGACTAACCGACGACGGATTAGCGACGGAAGTCTAGAAAATTTGCAGGTTAGCGACAGACTACCGACATTAGCGACAGAAATTTGGAAATATTTTCGGGTTAGCGACGAAAATTTCTGTCGCTAAATTTCTGTCTGACACCAAAAGCGTATCAGACGAGTCAGCGACATAAATTATCGTCGCTGAGCTTCTGGAAAATTTGCTATTTGGTTCACTAAAAAATGTCGGTAATCCGTCGCTAATATGTCGTTGTGTTTGCCGACGTTTATAGTTCGTTGCTAATCCGTCGCTATATTTAGTCGGTGATTCCGTCGGTAATTGGTCACTATAGCGACGGATTACCGACGTATTTGTTGTAGCAACGTCATGTTTATCGACGTCCAGTTTCCGTCGATAATCCGTCGGTTAACATATTTAGCGACAAAAAATACGTATTTAGGGACAGAAATGTCCGTCGCTAAATACCAATATTTTTATAGTGAATGTGCTAGTTTGTTTTGAATATATTTTTCCTAAAATATTTGTATATAAAATATATTCAAAAATTAATATATATTTTTGGGGATTTTAATTTTTTTAAAATAAAATGGTGCCATATACAGTTGTGTCAATTTATGGTTGTGATGGTATATATAGTTAAGTGTTAATTTATGGTTGTTGACTAGTGTACATATATAGTATGTGATCATTGTTGTGTCAATTCCTACTATTTCTCAAATTAATTAGATTTATTTCAGAATTTAAATATATTATTTTTTATTACTTGGTTTCGATTTAATTGACAAGTTGGCTTAATAAGCCAATTAGTTAGTATATTTATAAGAAGTTTACTTTTCTATAAATATTATAATACTATTATTAAATATTTTTAAAAAATATTCAAGGATTTATGATTATTATATTTTAGTTTATAAAAATACTACTTTTATCTAATAGCATGATTATATGTGTGTGTAGAATAGTTAGAATATGTATATATTTACTTCTTTCATAAAAATATATGTATAAATATTTTTCCAGAAATAGTTATTATTATTTCAAAATTTAAATTAATTATTTTCACATTATAGAATAATATTTTTGTCATGCTAGGATAACATTATTTGACTATACTTGGATATAAACTAGTTTGGTAGATTATGCCAAAGTAGAGATGGTGAGTGTATACTTGGTATATGTGAGACCTTGGTGTTAGCATTTATTTTAGTTTACTTATTTTAGATTTTCGCGATTTTTCGACTACAGTTGAAGCTGGATTGATGATTACTTTGCTTTCGAAGTTTCAGGCAAGATACCTTGCCATCTTGTTACTGTTTTAATTTTATGATATTGTTCTTGTATTGCTAGTGTGTTACTCTAGTAGAGTGTGTCCAAGTATGACTTGGGTGCTATCGATGGTGGCATCGATGTTGTGGTGAGTGTTAGTGTGTTTGACTTACGTGTATAGCAGACGTACCCAAAAAGTTATGAAGTTATTCATAATAACTTCTATGCCTTGTCACGTATCATTACACAACACTGTGAGTGAGATACATTGTATTAGCATGAGCTTACGCATTCAACTAGCTACATGTACGAGCGGCTCGTGTTTCGGTTCATATAGAGTTAGTGTGAGTCTAGCTAGTGACTTGCATTGAGATGTGTATTGTTCAAGTCATGGATATGACTAGTGCAAGACATGGGTAGAGAAGACTATTGGTAGGCTTATAAGAAGCCATATAGTAGCCTCAGTAGTTGCTCGGTTATAGGTTCATAGTTTTTCGATTATGGGTGTATTGTTAGAGTATATATCTGGCATCGGCCACTGAACGTGCGTCATTACATAGTCGGGAGGTATGCCAGTATATACATAATCCTCTAGCCGATGCTATGTTTTATTTCTTTACCTACTCATACGTACGAACGTCGTCTTCGATGTGCATACACATAGATGGTTAGTGAACCAATTAACATGTATATTTACAGTTAATTATGGTATTATTTCTTTTGTATCTTGCTATGTCTCTCTGAGGACCTGGTGATCTCTCTAGGTTATTGTTGAGCTAATAGTATAGATAGGTGGATGGTACAATTTTGTCT
Source organism: Iris pallida (assembly GCA_029216955.1). Taxonomy (NCBI): domain Eukaryota; kingdom Viridiplantae; phylum Streptophyta; class Magnoliopsida; order Asparagales; family Iridaceae; genus Iris; species Iris pallida. The sequence goes on from JANAVB010030019.1 coordinate 362,458, forward strand.
GCAAGGTTCAGATATGGCTTATAGTATTACTTTATTACTTTCTCATACTTTCTATTTTCTTTTCAGTTATATCTTGCTTATTAGCCTATTTTTGCAAACTTATGTTATTATCGAGTTTGTTCGAACATGTGTATTATATGCATCCAACTATATTACATGATGTTCATTCTTATTTGATTTACCTGTATGTGGATTGAGACATAGTTGACACAGAGTAGATTTAGTTTACTTTTACAGCATACTACGATTAGGATAAGTCCACTAAAGTAGGATACTTATTCTAGCCTTACAACTGGCATGCTCAAGCCTTGGGTTCCTATGTATTTTGGAATAGGGGTGTGACATTTTCCCTAGATAGTATACTATTGGTATAATCCAATACACCGTCAGTATATTGATCTGACACAAAATTCCCAATTTCAAGGATTTTTGGGTATCCCGTTCTACATATGGAACTTAGTACAGGTCTATGGCAATGTCATTGGTGTAAACTCCCTAAATTTTAGATATATTTTAATTAATCTTTGCTTATGACATTTTACAGTATTTTTAAATTGGATTTTGATTTGTCAATAATTTGGTAGCAAAAGCTACATTATATGTATATATTATGTAAATGTTTACAAGTTTATTTGCTAAACATTCTGAAAAATATTTTTATCAATTTGAAATATTTTTAAGAAACTTTATTTTTACAGTATCCTTTTATAATTTTAAATAGCTTTTATTATGATTTAGCTAATAGTTCCAAGCAAATGTGCATATTGGTTTTAGAAATATTTTTACAATTTTAGAAATTTAATTATTAGATTTATATATATATATATATATATATATATATATATATTAAGTAATGAAATATATATATATATATATATATATATATATATATATATATATATATATATATATTAAATAATGAAAAAAAAAGAGGACAACAGCTCACGAGCAATTGCCAAAGCAATTTCTCACGAGTGGCCCATCCAGTGAACCCGCGACCCTTTCCCATATTTTTGACCCGAACGAAGGAGCGGGGTCTGTGAATATTAGTACTCACGAGGAAAGAATCCTCGAAAACCCTACGTCTAACAACTGTAGCCGCCCCCATCCTGTCCCCAGAACTAGGAGACTGTGGTCGGCCCCTCAGCCGTCGCGCGCAGCCATAGGTCGGCGATGATCGCCGGAACACGCGCGGGGAAACAGGAACAGTGACAACGCCAGCGTAACCAGGTACCAATATACCACTCCGTTTTTCTTCATCATCGCTTGATCGTTTTATGATCTACGAAAACCAGAGTGTAGCCTATATAACCAACTACGTGTTCCTTCAATTAGAATCGAGAATACTCGACTAGAATCCTCAAAAAATCGATCCAAAAATCAAATAAAAACTGTTTCGTAAACAGTTTCGAAACAGTTAGAGACCCTTGTTCGAGGATCGATTTTCGATCAACTCGTGCACAACTCTTTGAAACAAATTGAGCAATCTCATAGACAACCTATTGGGCTTTAAAAGTCTTTTTGTAGTTCCTGAATTCATCCACTGTGTACCACGAAAACAGATTTCAAAAATCAGGAAAAACAGTTTTCAAAACAAGCAAAAATTTAGAAAACTTCTCTATACGACGTGCGTCCTGCCAAACCGATCGACGTGGTCGAGAACTGAAAGCATCGAAAGGTGCGTATCGACTTCGTGGATGTGTGTGCTTTGACAGAATTTAAATTGGTTGCGTGTGCGCGGCGAATTTGATGCGTATCCGTCAAAATTCACCGTATCGACTTTTTACAAATTTCCTAATTACTTTGTGCGCGTTCGTCAAATCGAGATGAAACTTGCGCTAGCAGGACCGTATAATTTTTTGGTCCTGTATGCCAAGTTTTGTCTGATTCTGAGAAGGTCGACCGGAATGCCTATATGGCGGGCCTACGACCCGCTCTAACGGGCGAATTTATGCACGGCCCACCGGAATCCAACATTGGACATATGGTGGGCTTCTTCTCCTCAAATTGGACCTGTAGACATGTAGTTTGACGACTTTAGAGATCGTAGGTTCAGGTACGCATTTCGGTGCAAAACGGGTCCAACAGCGGACATCGTTTTGACCCAAAATTATGATTTTGCCCCTGTTCCAGAATTGGACTTTTGGACAGGCGTTTCCTAGATATATCTTATGTTCTGAACACGTTCGTGGAGTTTATTTCAGCATCCGAGGATGTATGCGGGATTTGGCTTTCATCGCTTCACTATTCTGACGGTTCAAGCTATTGGACGTTGCCCTTTTGCACACAACCTCAGGCAAGATACCTTGTCTTATTTACTGTTTATAATTAGTTGCATCTTTCTTTATTTACGGTATATTTATTTCTTGTTTATTTTTAGTTGGATCTATGATTTGCTATTCATAGTTACTTTATTTCGCTTTCAATTATTTTTCTTGCTTGTATTTTAATGTACATGTGGACCTAGTCTTAGCAGACTACCTTTGTTAAAAACCCTTGGGAGGGTGAAGACAATTTAATGTATGGGCTATCCAAAACCAAAGGCCGTAGTAACTGCGTACTGCAGTAGTCGTGTCGCGAGGGTCACTAGCCTCGAGCTATGTGGACTGATGGGTCACGTGGGCCGCTAGCCTTGAGTTATGCCGACTGATAGTATTGGTACTTGACGTGTGCGTGTTGTGAGTTGTTACCTTGTCCTAGGGTAGTCAGCCTTTACCTGCCCATAAATTGAGATGTCTTCTAAATTGCATACTAGATTGGTTAGGTGACTATAGTTAATGTCATGTCACACTTTGTTTTAGTCATGGCACGGGGCAATGTCACATCTTGGAATAATGCATTACCTTCTTGTCCTTGTTTGGTTGTAAGGGTAGTCTATGGTTTCGATGATGGGATATTGGGCCGTGTTATCGTCGGACACTTTACCTTACTTTGTGACTTTATGACATATTTTATATTCAATTTATATGGCATGATATTATATATCTTGTTACGTCCCTCTAAGGACCTGGTTATCTCTCCAGGTGTGTGCTTTGTGACTTGCAGGTGTTCCAGCTAAGGCCGTGATCTTCTCCATTCTTTCGAAAATGATCGCTCTTGGTTCGTCTTGCCAGTTTATCGATCATTTTTTTGTATATTTTCTTTCATTTAAATTAGTTGGTAGTGGATTTGTCTCCTCCCAACTGCATGTATAAGTGACAATCTTGAGTTGGTTTATATTATTCTTCTGATTTTGTGGATGAGATTTAGTTATCATGGTTTTACTGCATTTTACAGCTTATGTATAGATACGGGGGTTTCATACATTGGAGTGTACTTCGTATGTGTACAGCTGGCATAGATATGTACTTAGTCCTAAGTATTTTGGGATTGGGGCATTACATATTTTTGTGGTAGCCCGTACAGGTCAAGTTTGTCACTTCGGTTACATTACTGTACCGATGTGAGCCTGCATATAGGATTAGAATATAGGAATCTCATCCACAAGCTTGACTTCCTCCCTTGATTCCAAATCTCGAACTCTTGTCCAATTACCTTGTCTTTCTTTTGCTTGATTCCTTTCACTGTAAATGTTATCTTCTTTTGTGCTGAATAGGGAGGTTAGGGGATAACTCATACGAGTATACGTGTTATATTTCTCAATTACTCTATTAGTTGACTTTATAAGTTGAATAGTATGACTACAACCTACCACCCGTATCCTTGTAATCTAGTACTAAAGTGTAATAGGGTGACAATGAATATATGCTAGTGTAGGAAGATATGTTTAGCTAGAAGATAGAGTTTAGTAGCCTATACCCTATTGGTCAACCAAGGCCTGATACAAGAGACAGTAGGACGACTGTATAAGAAGGAACACCGGACATGACTTAGATCTTTATGAAACTTGAACTATTTATAACTACTTTCATCATTATCTCCCGTAGTTATACCTTGCATACCATGCATGATGTCACTATTTATAGCCCAGTTTTGCAAGCTTATTCTTTATCGAGTTTGTTCTGGACATATGTATACTGGGGACGCTCACAAGCATATTGTCTAATTAAAATTAATATGTTATGTTCTGATCAACCATAGTATATTTGGTTCGCTCTTCATTTGATTATCCCATATGGATTGAGATATAGAGGTATCTAGGATCTCATCCGCGACTGTATTGACAATTTCTCTTGAATTATATATTTGTCTTTGAATTGTATAATTGTATTCGATGACATCTTTCTTGAGCTCTTTATTGCTTTTGTCTTTCACTGATTGGAAAGACGAAGGCTTAAATTTGATAGATAGATGGATACCGAGTATCCCCCATGGCTATGATAGTTGTATACACAAGTGTAGCTACCAATCGGCTAGCCATGTGACTACAATCTTGCTCGAGTTATTTGTCCTCTTTCGACCCTAAAACTAATATCATGACCGTCTAGTCATTGAGTTTGAAAAATGATTAGGATCTTACCCTTGGTCAAACACAACACTAGGAGACTATCTAATCTCTAGGAATCAAGTATTGTAAACCTCCAATTATTTATCTTAATTCTTGGCTTAACTAGCGACCCATATGCCTTAACTCAACCCTTACTTGACTAAGCCCCCATAGTTTAGACAAGAGAGGAATAGACCAAAAACAAGGACAAGCATTGCAAGGACTGTGGTAGACACCCATTCGAAGATTATATATTCAACAGATGTTACTCTAGGTACAAAATTCTATTATCAAGGAAGTGACTTAGTATTAGAATAACACATTCACCAGCTTAGCCAAAATTTGTAGCATGACGCCCCATCATTATGTTGTATTAGTAATCAATAAGTGATGCTTGAGCACTACATTCAATACCTCTAGACCCCTTGTGACTATAGTCTGGCAGGTTTGACACAAATAGAAATTCACGACTTAGTAGTTAGAGATCTTTCCCCATGACGCACTTTAGAGTTCGTTATCCTACCAAAAGACTCTCGTATACCATGGACAAGCGGATTATTCCATTTTATTAACTCAGGTACCACTATACGCGATCATTTCCATTTATTAGGGCTCGGGGTACGATCCTCGAAACTGATTCACAACTATCCTATCATGTTATCGATCACATCGTGACTTATTATTACCAAAGGTCAAGTACGATGTTGTGACTTAAATATTCCTAACCTCATTATCCCTAAAACCATATCCTAGTCTCTAGAGTCAATAGATTATAAGCCATTCTTACTTTTAGGAATTATGGGATCACCGATTGATGGAAATTGGTTCTCACTAGGATGATAAATTAGTGACTCGTGAACTCCCACTTTCTTTTTAGATCTTTTGGGTGTCCCTTACCGTGACTTTGATATTCCGAGTGTAATACTAGCTGTTACCTTCCAACAAAATTTATATGCAAGACCTAGACGAGTCCACCTTCAAGTAGACGTATCATGTTCCACTCAAACACATATCTTTGTACTCTATTTTTATGATATGACTTTCAGGTCAAAAGGGACTAGCGATAACCCTTACCATAACACCGATGTACTTTTCGACTGCAGTTAGAGATCCAATCTTGACTCAAATCTTTTGGCCCAATATATGGTTGTGATCTACTCGAAGCCCTCTACACACATGCCACTAGTATGCCACTCAATTGAGTCTTCTTGTGCTACTCAAACACAAAAGTCACAGAAGGCCTATTCTCGGGCTCTAGAAACATGGTTAACCAACCCGGCTGAAAATTAGGCCGACCACTTAACTTGGAACCTATATAAGATTACCCTAACCTACTAGGAATGGCTCGGATTGATTTCATAGCATCTCATCCAGTCAATATAGATTAAAACCTATGATTCATTCAATCAAAGATCGATGCCTAATTAGGGAATCTATTAAGACCCAGTTAAACCCATCCTTGCATATCGCCATATTTGGGCTATAAAAACCAAACTTGATGAAATGGATCCTTATACCTATCATGTAGTCCATATCTCGTGGTCCACTAATTCTCCTTCCATAAATTTTGTAACTATATCTCTTGTAGCCTATGTTATGAGATGAAATGGAATCATGCTGTACCAACTTATTTTTTGTTATGCTTGACTAAGACCTTCCTACTGTCTTGATGAAATATGGTCAATACATGGGCAATGTTAAATGAGTAATACTTAGGCTTCCTATAGAGTCCGTGACTACGATCAGAAGTAACTCATATCCTCAACATCTCCTTGAAATTTGATCTTCTTAGAAGTCCTGTTACCGTGCTTTCTATGTTTAACCAATTTCTATAAGTTAGGTAGTACCTTGAACTTAGCGTACTCTCTTTATCTCTCTCTTATAGATAGGATGACATTTGTAACCGTTGTACCATCTGTTTGGAGGTTACGATGTGATCTTCGTACTGCATTTATATTCTTTGCTCATACGTTTAGATAACCACAACGAAAGATAGAAACCTTGCTTCTTTAAATTTCGTTCTATTACAGAATCGTGTCTTAGTTTCAATTTCGAGAAAGGAATTTCCTTAGGGTATAGACAAGCCTCTCTGGAACACGGGGTTCTTGGATTAGTAGATGATTGAGGTAGATCGATTCCACTTAGGCTAAAATTTCAGTGGTTCATAACGTCCATTTCTATCCGTACCAACCGATACCCTCTACCATGACTTGGATAATTAAAGTACAACATTAGTCTTTCCTTCCAACAAACTCCATACTCATGAACTAGACTAGTCAAACTACACACATGACATGCAGGTCCCACACAAACCCACCTTCTTGTACCCCTTTCAATTACGCCACAAGTATGACTCGTTTTTTCCTTAGAACAAACCATATATGATCATTTTTGTTTTATTTGATTTTAACCATGCAAAAATTTGACCCATTCCCTCGAGAAACTAAACACCCCTGGTCCATGCAAGACACATCACACCCATGACATGTGATTTTTATTCGAGCAAGCACATGCCTCCTACATAAAACCAAACACTAACCCGCACGTACTAGGCATTATGATTTAAAGATTTTAGACCCTAACCTAATCAAAATCCGTAACAAGGTTGTGCACTATTATGGACTCTCATCCCTTAGTTACCCATGTTAGGTGAAGACTAAAATTTTGTTGAATCAACACATTTTAGTTATATTCGAACAAGCGATTCCTACTATCTTATTGAAAGCATGGCCGATAGGAACGAGGTTAGATGGTAATAATCCTCTTACAAAAGCTATTGACCAAGAACACCATAGTAATATTGAGGATCACTTAGAATCTATGACTGTAGTCGAAATGTGCCCAATATTCTTGTAGCGCTCCGTAGAAATTGTCTTACTCAGAAGTTTTGTAACAACGATATGTACGATTAGCCAACTTCTATAAGTTGGGTAGAGTCTAGACTGAAGATACCTCATCCTGCAGAATACCATGCGAATATGGATCCTTTTTACAACTACCACCTCCATCGGTTCGAAAACCGAGTTACGATATGACGTACCTGCCCTCCGACATACCAAATCTAGTCACCTTATATTTTATTATATATTAAGATATTTTTTAATTTCGAGGACAAAATTTTTATAAGTTGGGTAGGATGTAAACTCCCTAAATTTTAGATATATTTTAATTAATCTTTGCTTATGACATTTTACAGTATTTTTAAATTAAATTTGGTTTGTCAATAATTTGGTAGCAAAAGCTACATTATATGTATATATTATGTAAATGTTTACAAGTTTATTTGCTAAACATTCTGAAAAATATTTTTATCATTTTAAAATATTTTTAAGAAACTTTATTTTTACAGTATCCTTTTATAATTTTAAATAGCTTTTATTATGATTTAGCTAATAGTTCCAAGCAAATATGTAAATTGGTTTTAGAAATATTTTTACGATTTTAGAAATTTAATTATTAGATTTATTTTAGTGTGTGTATATATATATATATATATATATATATATATATATATATATATATATATATATATATATATATATATAAAGGATTATATATATAAGTAATAAAAAAAGAAAAAAAAAGAGGACAACAGCTCACGAGAAATTGCCAAGCAACTTCTCGCGAGCGGCCCTTTCAGTGAACCCGTGACCCTTCCCCATATTTTTGACCCGAACGAAGGAGCGGGTCTGTGAGTATTAGTACTCACGAGGAAAGAATCCTCAAAAACCCTACGTCTAACAACTGTAGTCGCCCCCATCCTGTCCCCAGAACTAGGAGACCGTGGTCGGCCCCTCAGCCGGCGCACGTAGCCACAGGTCGACGATGATCGCCGGAACACGCACGGGGAAGCAGGAACAGTGACAACGTCAGCGTAACCAGGTACCGATATACCACTCCGTTTTTCTCCATCATCGCTTGATCGTTTTACGATCTACGAAAACACGAGTGTAGCCTATATAACCAACTACGTGTTCCTTCAATTAGATTCGAGAATACTCGACTAGAATCCTTGGAAAACTGATCCAAAAATCAACTAAACACTGTTTCGTAAACAGTTTTGAAACAGTTAGAGACCCTTGTTCGAGGATCGATTTTCGATCAACTCGTGCACAACTCTTTGAAACAAATTGAGCAATCTCATAGACAACCTATAGGGCTTTAAAAGTCTTTTTGTAGTTCCTGAATTCATCCACTGTGTACCAAGAAAACAGATTTCAAAAATCAGGAAAAACAGTTTTCAAAACAAGCAAAAATTTAGAAAACTTCTCGATATGACGTGCGTCCCGCCAAACCAGGCGATGTGGTCGTGAATCAAAAGTATCGAAAGGTACGTATCGACTTCGTGGACGTGTGGGCTTTGACAAAATTCAAATTGGTCACGTGTGCGTGACGAATTTGATGCGTATCCGTCGAAATTCACCGTATCGACTTTTTACAAAATTTCCAATTACTTTGTGCATGTTCGTCAAATCGTGATAAAACTTGCGCCAGGAGGACCGTATCATTTTTCTGCTCCTGTATGCCAAGTATGGTCCGATTCTGAGAAGATCGACCGGAACGCCTATTTGGCGGGCCCACGATCCGTTCTAACGGGCGAATTTGTGTACGGCCTGTCAAAATCCAACTTTGGACATACGGTTGGGTTTATCTCCTCAAATCGGACTTGTAGACATGTAGTTTAACGACTTTAGAGACCGTAGGTTCTGGTACGTGTTTCGGTGCAAAATGGGTCTAACGGCGGACATCGTTTTGACCCAAAATTATGATTTTGCCCCTATTCTAGAATTGGACTTTTGGACAGACATTTTCTAGATATATCTTACGTTTCGAACACGTTCGTGGTGTTTATTTCAACATCTGAGTACGTATGCGGGATTTGGCTTTCATCGCTTCACTATTCTGAAGGTTCGAGCTATTGGACGTCGCCCTTTTGCACACAACCTCAGGCAAGATACCTTACCTTATTTACTGTTTATAATTAGTTGCATCTGTCTTTATTTATGGTATATTTATTTCTTGTTTACTTTTAGTTGGATCCATGATTTGCTGTTCATAGTTACTTTATTTTGCTTTCAATTGTTTTTCTTGCTTGTATTTTAATATGCATGTGGACCTAGTCTTAGCCGACTACCTTTGTTAGCGAACCTTGGGAGGGTGAAGACAGTTTGATGTATGGGCTACCCAAAACCGAAGGCCGTAGTAAATACGTACTACGGTAGTCGTGTCGTGAGGGTCACTAGCCTCGAGCTATGTGAACTGATGGGTCACGTGGGTCGCCAGCCTCGAGTTATGTCGGCTGATAGTATTGGTACTTGACGTGTGCATGTTGTGAGTTGGTACCTTGTCCTGGGGGAGTCAGCCTTTACCTGCCCATACATTGAGATGTCTTCTAAATTGCATACTTGATTGGTTAGGTGACCATAGTTAATGTCATGTCACACTTCGTTCTAGTCATGGCACGGGACAATGTCACATCGTGGAATAGTGCATTACCTCCTTGTCTTTGTTTGGTTGTAGGGGTAGTCTACGGTTTCGATGATAGGATATTGAGCCGTGTTATGGTCGGGACACTTTACCTTACTTTGTGACTTTATGACATATTTTATATTCAGTTTATATGGCTTGATATTATATCTCTTGCTACGTCCCTCTGAGGACCTGGTTATCTCTCCAGGTGTGTGCTTTGTGACTTGCAGGTGTTCTAGCCAAGGCCGTGATCTTCTCCATTCTTTCGAAGATGATCGCTCTTGGTTCGTCTTGCCAGTTTATCGATCATTTTCTTGTATATTTTCTTTCATTTAAATTAGTTGGTAATGGATTTGTCTCCGCCCAACTACATGTATAAGTGACAAATTCCTGAGTTGGTTTATATTATTCTTCTAATTTTGTGGATGAGATTTAGTTATCATGGTTTTACTGTATTTTACAGCTTATGTATATATACGAGAGTTCTATACATTGGAGTATACTTCGTATGTGTACAGCTGGCATGGATACGTACTTAGTCTTAAGTATTTTGGGATTAGGGCGTTACAATTGGATATTCTACTATTCTAGGGTAGTCTCACTTCTTATAATCTTGTTATGAAAGCCTATAAACAAAATATAGTTGCATAAGTCAATTAATCATTTTACCAATCCAGGCTCTAATGACTATAAAATATTTATGGACCTTGTATAATAGCATAGATTATCATTTCATCATCGAAATAGTGAACCACACATACAAAAAAATAAGGATAAGTGATAGCACACTACTCTGGGATGATATGCTACTCTATTCCGTCGTCAGGTACGAAGTCCAACCCGAAGAAATCCCTATGATCGGATAGATTTATGAAAAATTTCTTCCAGCTATACTAGGATACACTGAAAGATCAAGTTGTCAACACAGTTAGGAATTCTTCTGAACTGAAAAATTACTGCATAAAATGATCTGTACATTTCTCACATTGATACCAAAATAGGTGGGTGCTTCGGCGTTGAATGCTTTCGACTTATAACTTTTTGCAAATTCTTCTACAAAGTGATTGTAGATCTAATGTGTCAAAAATGTAGTATCTCATATCTGGCATATAGCTTGATAACATCTTTAGAGTAGGATATGTACCCTACATATTATGGAGCTTCCAAGAGAGGGTAGGCGAGGATGTTGAGGAGTTTTATCCCATTCCCAATGGGATATAGTTATTTTATTAGTTTAGTTAGTATTTTTTTTATTTAACAAATTTTTTTATGTTAAGTATATGTGTTATTGGGTTTTAGTCCCACATCAGGTAGAGACAATAATAAGAGGTTGGCCTTCCCCTATATATATGTCTTCACTCATCTGAATGAAAATAATCCTATTACTCTCCTACATATTATTAGAGCTAAAACCCTAATTGTCATCCACATCTCTCTCTCTTTATCTCTCTTCCACATAAGAAAACCTTAACCCTAGTCCCCCGACCCTCTCTGCTGCCTCCTGCCGCCAATACCCCTTAACCCCCTCCCCCCCATACTACAAAAAAATTAATTTTTTCCAACATTTTACAAACGTCAAAAAAAGGTCAAAAATGTTTACATAGTTATTCCTGATAGTTTTTCAACGTTTTTGACAAACGTTCTCGTTACTGCAGTCGTGAATTTACAACATTTTAGATAAACATTGGTATAGGTAAAGACGACGTTAGGGACAACGTTTAGTAAACATCGAAAATTGTACAATAATGGGTAATAATTTCTAATATTTTAATAAAACGTTAAAAACTAAACTTCTTTCCCAACCTTTTGCGAAAACGTTAGGATTTGCTTTTCCAATCTTTTTGCATTAATTTCTCAACGTTTTAACATAAACGTCGATATAGATAAAGCCATTTAAAAAATATAATTTGAATATATTTGTCATGCACTTGTATTCAATCGGCTTCTTAATGATTAATTAAATCGTACTCGAATTAATATTATAAATTCAACAATATAAATCTACACAATAAACTTTTAATGATAAAAATACAACATTTTACTATACAACCGAGCAAAATAAAATAAGTCAAAATACAACATTTTCCTCATCATCGTGCAGGATCAGCCAATTAGATGTACGTCCCTCGTTCATGTCTTCAAATTTGTGAGTATATCAGCGTCACTCCTTAGTATGCATAACCAGCAAGTGCAAGGTACTTGACCCAAAAATTCCTACTTTTTTCTCAACATCCTGCAAAGAATAGTAGTTTACATGTAAAACAAATTATATAATTTTAAAACAAAGTTGATGACGTTCCACAAGAGACATGGCACCGCAATACTAGATATTATTAAATTAGCATCAAGGTTTGGAGATAACTGGAAGCTCCATAGCAATCCCACGCATTGATGCACAAGTTAAAAAGGAAATACATTATTTCCTACCTATAATTGATACTTGTTCATCAACTTCTCTTAGAAAAATGACCTCCATTCACTACAACAAAAAAACCTATTAATGACGCTTGATAAGTGGATTTCATGACGGCTGATAAAGAAGCGTCATCAAAGTTCAGCAAGACTCCATTCTATGACGGTGTCCAGTATAAACGTTATTGATAGTCTTTCAGTCATACGAGCGTCATGAAAAAAAGCACCAAAATTTAAGTTAAAACCTCCACTCCCCCGTACTTCTCCCGCACTTAAGAAAAAGCCTAGCCCTCATCCTCCCTCTTTCTCCTTCACCTTCTCCTTCGACTTGTCCCCCCGCTCCCCAACTCCCTAACTCACCGAGAGATGATGGATTACGCTCGAGAGATGATGGATTTGGAGACTCTCGTCACTCGCACGCTTGAGAAGAAGGGCGTACTTGCCAAAATTAGGGTTTGTCCCTCTCTCTCATTTTTCTCAAATTAGGGTTTCTCTTCGAAAATTAGGTTTTTCTGATCGATGTATTCCTATGGGAAAATCTATATACTAGGGTTTCTTCCGGATCCCTCCGTAGCTCCGGTACCGCAGGGGCAGCTGAAGCTAAGCTCGACGAGCTCCGTGGCCTCCTCGGCAAGCCGGCGGGCGACCCGCTCAAGATCGTCGGCATCGGTGCGGGCGCTAGGGGTAGCATCTTCGGCGCCCTCCTGCAGGACGGCTACGGCTGGTTTTGCGACAAGATCCAGGTATGCATGTGGCGCCGGCCCGGTCGGGCCGTGGACAGGGCCACCACGGAGCAGCTGTTCTAGGTGATAAAATCGAGGGAGGAGGTGCTGCGTCGGCTGATACGCAGGTGCGCGTACCTGAAGTACGTGGAGGCTCGGCTCGGGGAGCGGACGCTGTACGCAGACGAGATACTGAGGTGATGTTTTACAACCATGTTTGCACACACGCACACACACGGACACAACATGACACGGTAAGGACACGACCGCCTAATTTATTTTGGAGTGTCCGTGCTCCCTACGATTACAATACAATACGGACAATGTTTGTTGTATATGGCTCATGTTCGGAGTAGAAGCATCAATACAGTGCTCGGAAGAGTCGGATTTTGGTAGCATGATAGCACACCGACGATATACCCGTATATCGATAAGTGGACAGCAGGGCATAAGAGTCTAAAGTCTTACTCACATTTTGATGATCAGAGTATACCTGTTATTTTTACAGAGTATACCAGCACTTAAAATTAATGATCAGAGAGTTCGAACATGAACTCATAATAACATATACACTTTGATGTAGTATCACAAGTTGACCTTTACATCCTTGGATTGAATGGATCTTAATATTTACACACAACTAAATTTTCTAAAATTGTGTCAACACTACTGCTGAATATTTAGATAACCTCTCCCGCATATGGTCCGTGCTAAATTTTCTCTCAGAATTTTTTTTGTTTAGATCAGGGTCAATACAGTAAAACTTAACCAGTTTGCATCTCAAAGTTAAAAATTTTAAGCACTTCAGGAAACCTGCCTCCATCAGTTGTGATGTATCTTTATGTTTAGTAATTTGGTCATTGTGATTATTTCTACATCTACATAGTTTTAAAACTTCTTGTAACCCCTCATATCTCCTCCTTAATATCTGTTCTCCTCCTTAATGTCTGTTCTACCAGACCCCCTAATATCTCCTTTGTATTAGTTCTACCAGGAGAGTGTACGCTGCATAGTATCAGGAGACAAAAAATCATGCCTGGTTATTAACCAAATTGTCCTATTTTATATTATATTTTTGTTTTAAAAAATAATTATTAACCAGCTACCAGTTGGACAATATCAAACGCACTTTTGCAAGGAATATTTCTTGTAAAAACTTTGCTTTATAAGTAGTGAACCAAAACACTAGTTACAAATCTCTAAGGATGACTTGTGAGATTAATATTAGAACAGTGTGTAAGTGGCTACATGGACAATCCCAGAGTTCAGAAACTTCAAAGAATGTGCATCAGCTTTAATAATAAAAAAAGTAAGCAGAAATACATTCTTGGATATCTCACTTTAACTTCACATCAATAAATATTACATACATTTGAGTAAAAAAAATTACTGCTCAGAGTTGGGGAAAAAAAGATTTAAAATATCAATTTCCTTACAAGTTATATCATGTGCACCAATACTATGACTGAATATGTATCACATGCAACTTTGTTCCGAGTCTTCCGACAGGCGACATGGCCCTTGCAAAATTTTCTAAAATTGTTTTATTCCAAATTCGTATTTTTTGTGTTGAATCTAGTATTTGTGTCCATGCAAACTAGGAGACAAGATACGTGCCTATGAGTTCCTAATCGTGCTATTTGGATTTGTCAACATTAAAAGATTTTATTTTCAAGATATATATATGGGTCCCTTTCAATATATGCCGCTTCTCAAGATATTTCTTTCTTTATGTCGATGCTGCCTCTATATCAGTTTTTGGGCATCATGTGCAGGATTTTGACATTGATGTTGGCTTTGTTGTTGTAAACCTGGCAATGATAACTTATTCATGAATATTTCATCTTGTGCAATTTATTGAGCATCATGTGTAGGTTTTTGACATTGATGTTGGCTTTGAGTATACCTTTGTTTGGGATTTAGTTTCAGTTGTATTTTTTTTATGGCTTCGACTTTTAACTTCTCTTTGAGTATCACTGGTTTTGAGTATCACTGGATTTGGTAAAATTGGGATTGGAAATATCTATTGAATGGCTAAATGGTTTATTTTGTATCAATGGATTTGAGTTTCATGCTCTGCTCTTTTGAGTTTGGCTTAGGGTTATATTTGTCAGGATCATGCTTTTCTCTTTTGAGCGTTTTGAGTAACCCTTCAAGCACAGTTTGAGTATCCATTTAAACACAGTTTGAGTATTTCTTCTCTTTGAGTATCACCCTAGATTCATGTTCTTAGATTTTGTTTTTCAATGGGCTATGATGATGAATGGTTGCCTAATTTTGATTAGGCAAAAGGATTTGATATCAGTAGATGAGTATCATTTTTTGAGTATCCTTGAGTATCACTTTATGATGGATACTTGGCTTTGAGTATACTTTTGAGTATTAACTTCTACTTTTTAGTACTCAGGTTCTTTGAGTATTAACTTCTCTTTGAGTATCACTGGCTTTGAGTATACTTTTGTTTGGGCTTTAGTAACACTTGGATTTGAGTATCACTTGGCTTTGTGGGAAAATTGTTGCTAACTCTTCGTATGCTGCCTTCTGTATGCAGTATCAGTTTTTGCAAACTTTTGAGTATTTTTGTCAGTGTATGGTTTTAGTTCAGTAACTTTTGCAGCATTGGTACGATAAAATATGAACCATGTACACAAATATCTGAGCCCAATTTTTTATATATTAAGATTTAATTATTATTATTATTATTACATTAATATGCTTGATTATGTGGATAGACTTAGACTGGTTTGTTATGCAAAAATTTGGAGACTTGTTTGTAAACAGAAAATTTCTCTTGCTGCTATTATTGGAGAATCAAGATGGTTGCATTATTAATTACCTTAGAGAATGAAGATGATGTCAAGCATGTTTCTCTTGCTGTTGCTTGTTCAAGGATGATATACCATACATCTGCTCGTTCAGTAATTTGGACTCAGCAGTATTTTTTATTTATCATTATGTTATGTTCAAGGACTCCACTGTAGCTTTGGAGTTGTCTTTTTATACTTCTGGACTTGATATATTTATAAACACTCGTACAATTTGTAGGATTTACAAGTTAAAGCTTCACCTCATACTTAGACCACTTCTCTACACGCTGATCCTGCTATCATTCAGGTGGTTGTCAACAGTTACTCTTGTATACATTCAAGTCACCAATGAAATGGAGATGGAGAAATGTAGAATGGTAGCTAAAGTACTCTATTTTGAGATAATAAAATGTAGCTAGCTTAAGTACTCTATATCTGTGAGATGTTGATGTACCCTATTTTGAGACACTGAAATGTTGAATGGTACTTTATATTATGTTTCAATGTTTTGTTATAAATATGGTTCAAAGTGGTTGTTTTCGAATTGAATAGAGCAGTATTTGGAATGTAATATATAACATGCAGTATAGAGCGTTATAAATGTGATACAATGACAATATACATATCATCTATTCATAACGCTTTAAAAATAAACCGTAGAAGAAATTCAACCTATTAATGACGGTTTTGGAAGAATTATTTATGACGCTTTTAAAAACATTTATAACACCGGTTTTCATAACGCTTGGATTGAAAAAAAAGTGTCATGGTTTGTAATTAATAACATTTTTTAGCCGTCATTAAAAGGTATTTTTATTGTAGTGATTACAAGGTAACTTACTTCCACTAAACAAAATAGCTAAAGCTATGGCAAAGAGATGGTCTCTCCCTGGATGCCTAGTATTATTGATAACATTTGAACCAGCACCCATAAATTGTACATGATAAGGCATGCTCAGATATCATCGTAAATATATCAAGCTTTAGTTTGGTCTGCGTCACAGTCACAACGATGAACTTGACATGAAACAAAAAAGCCAACCTGGACTGATGTTTATGTTCTTGATGGTCGACTCATCTCTCATGGATGCTAGAAATCATTATGCATACAATCCAACATAATTCTAGCATACAGTTGTCTACCTAGAAATCCCAACCTTCAATACAAAACAAGTGTCAACATTAGTCAAGCAATGATAAAAAAAATTAATTTAAGCCAGAACATGAAAGAAACACATAACTCACCCTTCATATAGCTTCCTGCTCCTAGGTTGTCACGTTGATAACATGGTGCATCTGATTAGACTGATCAAAAAGATCCCTGGAAAGGACTTTTGGGTATTAACTTCTGAATATAAAGAAGCGTAATAGTATGAAATAAATCGTACTTTAATCCTTTATATAGTAAGGATATACAGTATGGTCATAAGGCCAGCCTCCCCAACATGAATTTCACAAAACACATGGATACAAAAATACACTTAATAGCTCTAAAGGACTTTTGGGTATTAACTTCTGAATAATTATCAATATTCTTGTAGTAAACATACTACAACATTATTCTAAAAGATACCCAAAAACAACTACTGTAGGCACATTCTGTTTCCGTACGATAGTAATCTATAATGTCATTTTGAAAAAAAAATTAGGTACAAAAATATAAAGAAGCATAATAGTATGAAACAAATCTTACTTTAATCCTCCAAAAATTATGAAGAAAGAACAAATAAACAAAAAACTACCACATTAATCAGTACAACCAAAACAACTGAAGATCCAAAGTTTGTTGAACAATTCAACAGATCAAAAATATACTTTATCTAAAACTCATGATTGAAATATTAATAGTAGAGAACAAAATTATTATAATGATAAGTCATTTTTTCTAGATTATAATTCAGATTGCATTATCCACCTGAGATTTATCATCTATAATAATCTAGATTATAGAACTAGTCACAACACATCCATTGCTTATTCCAGTTATAGGCAAAGTTGTTACACAACAACGCATTATTTCATAAAGTAATATCAAAAATTTAGAATAATTAAGTTTTACCTTCAAGATTTGCTGCAACCCATTTGGAAAATTTAGGACTAATATGACTATCCCACCACCAGGAAAGAGATTTCCTAGAAATCATCCTCGTCATCTTCCCATTGGATTCAAGTCCCATTGTAGCAGAAATCCTTTTCTATTTTATCTATAATAGGATATATTGAGTTGTTAGAGCAAATAAGAGTACAGATGGAACAAATTTGAGTGGAGATATGAATCAGAACTCAGAAATGTATGTTGAATGGTTTGTTAGAAATATGAGAGAGAATGGTTATAAAACATGATAAAATGCTATGTTATCATAGACAATTCGATAAGTACTATTGAAATGTCGTACTGTTGGCTAATATTTTATTCATAATCCATTGTCCTATGGTTTGAGACATCTAATCGCCTGGTTTTAGGGTCAATACCTCGAACATCTCTACTCGTTCAGCATAAATCTTGGTAAAGTATCACATTTTGATACATTATTTGTTATTATTTTTATTTTCCTTCTATGTTGTAGGAAATACTTGAAAATTCCAAGTTAAGATATCTTGGAGAAATTTATGATTGTCAGGTTGTTTCATTTTGGGATTTCCATAAGAATACAAGATAATAGCATTAAATTTTGGATGCTAAGATATCAGCTTAGAATCTTGGTTTCTATCCTGAGACTTGATACCAAAATGAACATTGACACATAAAAACCTAGCTATAACTGAAATTTTCTGATAGTTGTACGCAAAATAAAAACTAGAAGCCTCTACCAACCTTCATCATGTAAGACCGTGCAAATAATATCATAAGTAGAGGACTTTATTATCCTATAACATGTTTCCCAATGTCAAAAAGATTCAGGATGGTAGAAACCAAGCCCTTTCTCCAATCTCAATGGGGTCAGTAATGGAGCATACGAAAGCTCCATACGAAATTTGATAAAATTTATGACAACATTTTGCCCTGACATCTTACTAGCTACTTGCGAACTCAGGTAGCTATGAGCATGAGGAAGTCATCCCATTGAAACTAAAATATTATTTGGGTCAGGTTCGGGTTATACATAATATAACCTAAGCCCGACCTGTTGTCCAATGTTTTAAAATGCTTGAGGGGCTAGGGTCAAATGGATCCTATACGCGAGGCGCACGTGAGGCAGTCTGACAACGATTTTTAGAAAGGATAAACATAAATCTTAAAGGAAACCAAACTTTTCAAGTGATAACATGACACAAGAGCCTACATTATCTTTTGGCTCAGAAGGTGCCAAAATTTACAAGTTTAAGGAAATGTTCCAATCATATAATTAATACAAAGAGATCGCACCACACCTTCAGGTCTTATACGTTAGTAGAATTGTCACCCAAATATAAAGACATGAACCTGGCACTTGCACTAGCAAAACTCCCTGTGATCATAGCAAAAAATATAGAAAAGGATAAGGTAATACCCTACCTTGCTTATAATTGGTTTTAATGTCCTATATGAGCCACATGTTGGTGAAGTATACAGTACACATGTTAGCCTTGGGCTTTCATGGTACAACTTCAGTAGTGCATATTGCAGAGGCCGGTGCAAGGTTAATGAGAATGATTAATGAATAAACATATGACATATTAATAGAAATGTCACTTTCCGTCCCCAGAATATGTATTTATTTAATATTTATCATGTATTATTCAGTATTTAAATCCCTTTAATTTTATGCTAATTTATTTCCTGCAATTATTTTTCTGTATTTTACTTTCTGCATTTTATTCTCTGCTTTTACTTTGCTTTTTGGGTTCGGCCTAGATTGGTTTGTTTTCGGTTTTGTTGGTTCATCATGAACCGAACCCACCTACCACCACCCCTTCCATTTAAAGTCCATCCCCTTTCTCTTTCTTCATTACTTCACCATTACTCTTCTTCTTCTTCCTCATAACTCTTTCACCAACCTAGGAGAACTAGGCAAGTGCCAACTTGCTTCTTGATGGATCCCTATTTTTATTGTTCCATCATCTTCCTTATTTGATTCTAAGTCTCTTTAGTACTTGGCATTTTCGATTTCCATGGCTTATTTATTGTAGATCTAAGTTTGTTACATTTTTTGGATTTCTTAGGTTTTGATCTAGTAAACCATGTTATCTCCAATTTTTGATGGTTCCATGTTGTAGAGAATTTCGTTCTACCCCATTTTGACCTATGGAAATTCAGATTTGGGCTTAGAATGAAGGGATTAGAGAGCTTGGAAGCAATGGTTTCCATGGTTCTGTCCTTAGAAATTTGGAGAAGACGAACAGTTCTGGCCACATGACAAAGCTTGACCGCATGAGTCTTCATGCGGCAAGTACCCTGGCCGTATGGGCATTCTAGCCGCATGGGCATGGGTATTCCAGCCGCATGAGTTCATTCGTTTGAGCCGCATGAGACTGATTCCAATCCCAGCCGCATGGGCTTAGTCAGCCGCATGAGGCTTATCTGTCGCATGAGTTCTTAGCTAGCCGCATATGCATTCGGTCCCGCAGCCGCATGGCGCTGCATGACCTCTCAGCCGCATATAGGATTGCACTTATTCTAGCCGCATAAAATTAGTTTTCCTTAGCCGCATATAGGCTTGCCCCATGTTCAGCCACATGGGCGCATGTCATTTCGAGCCGCAGGAGCGCATGTCATTTCGAGCCGCAGGGGCGTATATCATTTTGAGCTGCATAGGATTTGCTATTCCCCAGCCGCATGTAATTTCTTTTGGCCGCATGGTCGCATGTTAACCGTAGCCGCATGAGACTGTAACCTTTTTCAGCCGCATGGCTTGGGCATTGCTGAGCCGCATGGGGCTATTTCAAACCCCGGTCGCTTAGACGCGTGTGGTCCTAGCCGCATAGGCACATGTTGTCCCGGCCGCATGAATTTAAGCTTCCTTAGCCGCATGATTTCCTGGTCGTATGAACTCTGATTCTAAAGCCTTTTGGCTGATCCTTGTTCCAAATTGACATTAATTGACCTTGATTAATTACCTTGGCTTTTATTAACATTAATTATTGTCTTGATATTATAATATGATAGTTGGTTATCTCGATTAATAATTGATCATGTATTCCTAGTTGGAACTAAAAGGCTGGCTAGTCGTCTTATTGGATTGAATGAATGAGACACGTTCATATTATGAACTATTATAATCGACTGGCTGGTCCCAAAACATTGGCATACAGATACATGCAGGCTTCAGTTATTTATTTATCTAACTATTACGAAAGCAGCATGTGTACTTTATGGTCAAGACATGATTATTTCATGGTTAGTTTTGATTGTTGCATTACGCTATGTAAGACCTACAACCTAACTGCACTGGTATTGTTGTAGAAATGCATATTGTACCCCGTACGAAAGTACTCATTTGAAGGACCATGATCCACGGCATGGGATTTCGCTTAACATAGAGGCTATTAAGTTAAGTAAAATAATGATTTCATGGAGAGAACAGATTCCCGAGTTCTTACATGGCAGCCCTCTTGGGACTAGTAGTGCCCGACAGGCCGGCTGGTCCCCACAGATACTGTAAACCTTCCACACGGGCATAGAGCGGTATCTGGTTATATTTTTTATTGTATATTGTATATTGATGACGGGCATCCTGCTAGGACTCGTCTAATTCATGATTGGCGCAATTGATTGACTGGGTAAACTAGCCTTGCTTGCACATAGTAAGAACTGAGGAATCCTTTATTGCATATATTCAGGATAACTTGGAAATCACAGTAGCAAGCCGTAGTAGTTGAATGGCCGTTTAAATTGATTTATTTGTGTACTGTATCTACTCTGTTACCCAACTGAGATGATCAGAATGTCAGGACATGATGGGCAAACTTTTGTCCTTGTTTGGTTGGGAGGTTGGTTCGAAGTGTCGTGATGTTATGTGAATCCCAGTGGCAAGCAGAGATCTATTATTATATTCTCTTATCTACTGGTTTCATCCTTCATATCGTGCTTCCTTGCGGTACTTGCTATTAGAGGTCTAACCTCTCTGGTTTTGCATGGCCAGATTTAGAGCCGGTCCCCGAGGATCCAGCTTACTTCCACCTCCAAGATGGTCAATACTAGAGGAATGATCGCAGGAGGACTCGAGTGGGTTCTTTACTTCACCACTCGTTTTGTTACTTACCTTATACTTTGCCATTTGGCACTGACATGTTAGTCAGATTGTCTTGTACTCACTTTTACATAATTGTAATTAAGTCAGACTGCAGCTGATAACAATTGTGTATACTTTGCTACATCATCTGGCTATGCTTTGTGAGGCCAGATATCAAGAACATTTTGACTGAGTGTTTGGGACGCCTTTCTGCTTTATCTTACATGTTCTCTATTTCTGTTTCTTATTTGAATGATTGAGACAATAGATGTGAAGTAACCATAGTGAGACTTTCATGTAGTATGCACCCCCTCATCTTTTAGACAACATTGATCGTATTATACGGTATTCATCTACCCATAATACGTAGCTGGCTGAGTCATTCCCCCGCTCTCCAGTATTCTGGTTCTGGGGCGTGACAAGGTTTTAGTGGTGGCCCATGCAGGTCTGATTTCAGACTTGTGGGGTATTTTTATTTATAGGATGTCTCAATCACATATGTTCCCCCTTGATCTCATGATTCGTTGTTCTCAACTCTAGCTTGATATTCCAGTATCCTTTGACTTCATTGATCTTTCCTGTCCGGTCGTTTGATTGTTCTCTTGTCCCTTTTTAGGGGCACTTCGTCCGTATCTGTCAGAGCTGGACAACATCAACAAGGGCAACAAGGACAACCTGACCAGGTTGGTCAGCAACAAGGGCCAGTACTACCCCAAGAGGCTATTCAAGAAGAAGTGATAGTAGGAGCAGCAGCTGGATCGCAGTATCCGGAGGTTCCACCACCACCAACAGTTCTACCTACCCCTGTGGGAGTAGACACACCAGCCCTTCTGGAGATCATGAGAGGGATGATGGCTACTCAGCAACACCAGATGTTAGCCTAGCAGCGCATACACGCTCAGTTGCAGGAGCAGAACGTACTACTCAACCAAGTGTTGCAGACAGCTTTGGAAAGAGGGGCAAGGCCAGATTCAGGAGCATCAACCAGGTTTTGCAAGTACAACCCCCGTCGTTTCGAGGGCACGGAGGATGCCATCTCAGCAGATGCATGGCTTAAGGATATTGAGGCTATTCTGACGGCAGCTAAGGTACCGGCGGAAGAACGTGTGGATCAAGTGAAGTTGTTACTGCAGGATCTCGCACGTGATTGGTGGGAATCAGAGGAAGTAGGCATCAGACGTCCTGTTGCTTGGAACAATTTTACTGTAAGGTTCAAGACAAAGTACTATGGAGTTGTGGCGTAGTTTGAGCTGCAACAGAAGTTTATCAACCTCAAGCAGGCCGGCAAGACGGTAGATGCTTATGCAGCGGAGTTCTGCAGATTGAGTAGGTTCGCCCCAGAGATGGTAGCAACGGAGAGCCAGAGGGCTATGAGGTTCCAGCAAGGGTTTCATCTTGAGCTCTTGCAATTGATAGAGGGGCACAATTATCAGACTTTCGATGAGGTATTGACGGCCACCCGAAGGCATGAGATCACCATTCAGAGGATCACGGCAAGGACTGGAGGTCAGAAGAGATACCACAGTCAGATTGAAGGAGGAGGGGGAGCAGCGCCCCGAACAACAGTACCATCCCTTGGCATTTGCATTCACGATGTAGCAATACGAGGGCCAGCACCACCACCAAGACAACAACAACAGCAACAGAAGAAGAATTAGCAACCCCCAACGGGCTACACTTATTGTGGGAAGATGGGGCACACTAGAGAAGTGTGTCGGGCATTGAACGGACTGTGTTTGATATATAAAAATCCAGATCATCGGGTTACCACATATTCCATGAATTCGAGGTCAGGAGGACCAGTGCAGCAGTTTCTTGCTCTGCCAGCACCAGGGGCAGGACAGTATCGAGGACCCATAGTGGCAGTGAGACCATTGGCCCAGCATCCGTTAATGCCACAGTCTCAGATGTTTCGGCAGCATGGACCGGCGATACAGCAACACCAGCATAGACCACCCCAGCATCATCAAGGAAGGGGCCAGCAGCAGTACCAGGCTAGGCTGCAGCATGGAAATCAACAAGGAGGTCGAGGGCAGGCATTCACTCTGTCCTTGGAAGAGGCATTAGCATCAGGAGATGTTGTGGCAGGTAACATTCTCGTCGCCTCATATCCTGCAGTAGCATTGTTTGATTCGGGAGCATCCTATTCATTTATATCTGCACAATTTACGACACGGCTAGGAATGGAGTTCGAGGCATTGCCAGGGAGGTTAAACATACTCACTGGTAATGGGCTCGTAGGAGTTAGTAGAGTCATTCTAGCATGTAGCATTGTAGTTTGTGGGCATTCTTTACCCGCCCGGTTGATAGAATTTTCTGTTGAAAATTTTAACGTTATCTTAGGCATGGACTGGCTGAAAGACAGTCATGTGACAATAGATTATCGAAGAGGGAGTGCATCTTTTGATATCCCGGGCATGAAGCGATTCACCTTAGTCAGATCAGAGGCAACTCAGCAAGAGCAGAGGGTAGTAACGGCAATCGAAGAAGTTCAAGTTCCGAAGGTAGTTGATAAATTTTTAGATGTATTTTTCGAAGAACTTCCAGGGCTACCACCAGTTAGAGATATTGAGTTCAGTATAGAATTGGCACCTGGAACTAACCCGATATCAGATCGAGTTTACAGAATGGCGGATTCGGAGCAGGCCAAGGTATATCAGCACATAGAAGAATTGAAGGAGAAGAAATTTATCCAGGCTAGCATATCACCATGGGCAGTACCAGTAGTACTTGTAGGAAAGAAGGATGGGTCATCCCGATTGTGCATCGATTACAGGAAGCTTAACGCGGCAACAGTGAAGAACAAGTACCCACTACCCAGGATCGACGACTTATTTGATCAGTTGAGCAAAGCTAGAGTTTTCTCCAAGATAGATCTTCGTTCAGGGTATCATCAAGTGAGGGTTCGGAAGGAGGACATCCCCAAGACAGCATTCAGGTCGAAGTATGGGCATTATGAATTCTTGGTAATGCCGTTTGGTTTGACCAATGCTCCGGCAATATTCATAGATTTGATGAACCGCATCTTTATGCCGTACTTAGATCAGTTTGTCATGGTGTTTCTTGACGACATTCTTGTATACTCTGCTAGTGAAGAGGAGCATGAAGACCACCTCAGGAAAGTGTTAGAGGTTCTGAGAGACAACCAGTTATATGCTAAGCTCAGCAAGTGTGAGTTTTGGTCGGATCATATTTCATTTTTGGGTCATATCATATCAGGAGCTGGAGTAGCACTGGATCCCAAGATGGTAGAAGCAGTAGAGAGTTGGCCAGTACCCAAGACCGTAGCTGATGTGCGGAGTTTCTTAGGATTAGCAAGATATTACAGAAGGTTCATGTCAGACTTTGCAAGGCTTTCAGCACCCATGACCCACTTGACACGGAAGGATGTACCATTCATCTGGTCGGCAGAATGCTAAGCATCATTTGAGAATCTGAAGCAGAAGTTAATATCAGCACCTATTCTTACATTGCCAGTTAGACCCGGAGGTTTTACTGTATATTGTGATGTGTCAGGTAAAGGACTTGGATGTGTCCTCATGCAACATGGGAAGGTAATAGCGTATGCATCTAGGCAACTTCGAGACCACGAGAAGAATTATCCAACTCATGACTTGGAGTTGGCAGCAGTAGTGTTTGCTTTGAAGCTATGGAGGCATTACTTATATGGTGATCGAGTGGACATGTACACAGACCACAAAAGTCTGAAGTACATCTTTACTCAGAAGGAGCTGAACATGAGGCAGAGAAGATGGTTGAAGTTGATCAAGGATTACGACGTGGAGCTTCAGTATCATCCAGGAAAGGCTAATGTAGTAGCAGACGCTCTCAGCAGGAGAGGCGGTGCATTTATGTTAACAACACAGAAGCATATCTTAGAAGACCTTCAGGAGATGGGCATCAAAGTTATACTTCCTAGTGATGTAGGAATTCTGGCAAGTCTATAAGTTCAATCTGACTTGGTAGACATGATCAAGGCAACTCAGGCACATGACCCAAGGATTCAGAAGCTTAGGGTAGAATGTGAGTCAGGACTCAGAAAGGAGTTGAAAATTCTTGAAGATGGTACACTTAGGTTTGGATCACGTCTATGTGTACTTAGTAGAGATATCAGACAGGAAGTTATGGCAGAAGCTCACAGTTCTCAGTATTTTATACACCCTGGAGGGACCAAGATATACCAAGATATCAAGCAACACTTCTGGTGGAATGGAATGAAGAGGAAGATAGCTAGGTTTGTTTCCCGTTGCTTGGTATATAAACAAGTGAAGGCAGAAAAACAGAGGCCAGCCAGATTATTGCAACTGCTTCCTATCCCAGAATGGAAGTGGGAGGATATCACAATGGACTTTGTGACCGGTTTACCAAGATCACCAAGTGGTAAGGATGCTATTTGGGTAATCGTAGATCGGCTTACAAAGGTAGCACACTTTCTTCCTTTCAGAGTAGGACAATCTATAGAGAAGTTGGCGGAGTTATATATGCAACAAATAGTCAGGTAGCATGGAGTCCCTATCAGTATTATGTCAGACAGAGATACTCGTTTTACATCACATTTCTGGAAGAGTTTACATCATAGTCTGGGTACCAAGTTAAGGTTTAGTACGGCTTACCATCCACAGACGGACGGGCAATCAGAAAGAACAATCCAGACTTTGGAAGATATGTTGCGAGCATGCACTCTGGATTTTGGAGGGTCTTGGGAGAGCCACCTGCACTTAGTCGAGTTCTCATACAATAACAGTTATCACGCTAGTATCCAGATGGCGCCATTTGAAGCACTATATGGTAAGAAGTGTAGGTCACCACTAGCATGGGACGATATCGGGGAGAGAAAAATGCTAGGCCCAGAAATGATTGTTCAGACAGTAGAAGTAGTTAAAGGAATTAGAGAGCGACTTCGAGTTGCGCAGGATCGACATCGTCATTGGGCGGACCAGCATCGTAGGCCGCTAGAATTTTTTGTTGGGGACCACGTGTTCCTGCGGATCTTACTTACTCGTGGGGTCATTAGATTTAGCGTCCGCGGAAAGTTGAGTCCGAAATACGTGGGCCCGTTTGTTATCCTCGATCGGATAGACGATGTTGCTTATCATTTATCCCTTTCACCTTCGTTATGAGAGGTACATGATGTGTTCTATGTATCTCAATTGCGAAGGTATGTATCGGACCCAAGCCATATCCTTGATCATTCTGAGCTGGTTGTTGGTACCAACTTGTCTTACGAGGAGCAGCCTGTGTCCATTTTGGACCGAAGAGAGAAGATACTCAAGAACCGAACGATTAGCCTTGTCCGGGTTGCTTGGGGTCATCACTCTTTAGGAGAGTCAACGTGGAAACGTGAGGATGATATCCGATCACGGTATCCACACCTGTTTGACTCACAAGGTATATTTCTTCCTGTATACCTTGATTGTCTTAACTTCTCATGCTTGTCACCTTATGAGTAGAATTGCTTGGTGTCGTCAATAGTTAAACATAGATATATTACTTGCTATTTGACATTGTAGAATAGCTAATTACTCAATTGTTTATGCTTAGATTAGTTTAGCTTTGTTGTTCTCGTCCTGCTTGGATTTGAAATTTCGAGGACGGAATTTTTTCTAAGGAGGGTAGAGATGTCACTTCCCGTCCCCAGAATATGTATTTATTTAATATTTATCATGTATTATTCAGTATTTAAATCCCTTTAATTTTATGCTAATTTATTTCCTGCAATTATTTTTTGCATTTTACTTTCTGCATTTTATTCTCTGCTTTTACGTTGCTTTTTGGGTTCGGCCTAGATTGGTTTATTTTCGGTTTTGTTGGTTCATCATGAACCGAACCCACCTACCACCACCCCTTCCATTTAAAGCCCATCCCCTTTCTCTCTCTTCATTACTTCACCATTACTCTTCTTCTACTTTCTCATAACTCTTTCACCAACCTAGGAGAACTAGGCAAGTGCCAACTTGCTTCTTGATGGATCTCCATTTTTATTGTTCCATCATCTTCCTTATTTGATTCTAAGTCTCTTTAGTACTTGGCATTTTCGATTTCTATGGCTTATTTATTATAGATCTAAGTTTGTTGCATTTTTGGATTTCTTAGATTTTGATCTAGTAAACCTTGTTATCTCCAAGTTTTGATGGTTCTATATTGTAGAGAATTTTATTCTACCCTATTTTGACCTATGGAAGTTCAGATTTGGGCTTAGAATGAAGGGATTAGAGAGCTTGGAAGCAATGGTTTTCATGGTTCTGTCCTTAGGAATTCGGAGAAGAAGAACAGTTCTGGCCACATGACAAAGCTTGACTGTATTAGTCTTCATGCGGCAAGTACCCTGGCCGCATGGGCATTCTAGCCGCATGGGCATGGGCATTCCAGCCGCATGAGTTCATTCGTTTGAGCCGCATGAGACTGATTCCAATTCCAGCCGTATGGGCTTAGTCAGTCGCATGAGGCTTATCTGCCGCATGAGTTCTTAGCTAGCCGTATATGCATTCGGTCCCGCAGCCGCATGGTGCTAGCATGACCTCTCAGCCGCATATAGGATTGCACTTATTCTAGCAGTATGAAATTAGTTTTCCTTAGCCGCATATAGGCTTGCCCCATGTTCAGCCGCATGGGCGTATGTCATTTTGAGCCGCAGGGGCGCATGTCATTTCGAGCCGCAGGGGCGCATGTCATTTTGAGCCGCATGGGGTTTGCTATTCTCCAGCCGCATGGAATTTCCTTTGGCCGCATGGTCGTATGTTAACCGTAGCCGCATGAGACTGTAACCTTTTTCAGCCGCATGGCTTAGGCATTGCTGAGCCGTATGGGACTATTTCAAATCCCGGCCGCTTAGACGCGTATGTTCCTAGCCGCATAGGCGCATGTTGTCCCGGCCGCATGAATTTAAGCTTCCTTAGCCGCATGATTTCTTGGTCGCATGAACTCTGATTCTAAAGCCTTTTGGCTGATCCTTGTTCTAAATTGACATTAATTGACATTGATTGACCTTGATTAATTACCTTGGCTTTTATTAACATTAATTATTGTCTTGACATTATAATATGATAGTTGGTTATCTCGATTAATAATTGATCATGTATTCCTAGTTGGAACTAAGAGGCTGGCTAGTCGTCTTATTGGATTGAATGAATGAGACACGTTCATGTTATGAACTATTATAAACGACTGGCTGGTCCCAAAACATTGGCATACAGATACATGCAGGCTTCAGTAATTTATTTATCTAACTATTACAAAAGCAGCATGTGTACTTTATGGTCAAGGCATGATTATTTCGTGGTTAGTTTTGATTGTTGTATTACGCTATATAAGACCTACAACCTAACCGCACTGGTATTGTTATAGAAATGCATATCGTACCCCGTACGAAAGTACTCATTTGAAGGACCATGATCCACGGCATGGGATTTCGCTTAACATAGAGGCTATTAAGTTAAGCTAAAATAATAATTTCATGCAGAGAACGGATTCCTGAGTTCTTACATGGCATCCCTCTTGGGACTAGTAGTGCCCGACAGGCCGGCTGGTCCCCACAGATACTACAAACCTGCTACACGGGCATGGAGCGGTATCTGGTTATATTATTTATTGTATATTGTATATTGATGACGGGCGTCCTGCTGGGACTCGTCTAATTCATGATTGGCACAATTGATTGACTGGGTAAACTAGCCTTGTTTGCACATAGTAAGAACTGAGGAATCCTTTAATGCATATATTCAGGATAACTTAGAAATCACAGTAGCAAGCCGTAGTAGTTGAATGGCCGTTTAAATTGATTTGTTTGTGTACTGTATCTACTCTGTTACCCAACTGAGATGATCAGAATGTCAGGACATGACGGGCCAACTTCTGTCCTTGTTTGGTTGGGAGGTTGGTTCGAAGTGTCGTGATGTTATGTGAATCCCAGTGGCAAGCAGAGATCTATTATTATATTCTCTTATATACTGGTTTCATCCTTCATATCGTGCTTCCTTGCGGTACTTGCTATTAGAGGTCTAACCTCTCTGGTTTTGTATGGCCAGATTTAGAGCCGGTCCCCGAGGATCCAGCTTACTTCTACCTCCAAGATGGTCAATACTAGAGGAATGATCACAGGAGGACTCGAGTGGGTTCTTTACTTCACCACTCGTTTTGTTACTTACTTTATACTTTGTCGTTTGGCACCGACATGTTAGTCGGATTGTCTTGTACTCCCTTTTACATAATTGTAATTAAGTCAGACTGCAGCTGATAACTATTGTGTATACTTTGCTACATCATCTGGCTATGCTTTGTGAGGCCAGATATCAAGAACATTTTGACTGAGCGTTTGGGACGCCTTACTGCTTTATATTACATGTTCTCTATTTCTGTTTCTTATTTGAATGATTGAGACAATAGATGTGAAGTAACCATAGTGAGACTTTCATGTAGTATGCACCCCCTCGTCTTTTAGACAGCATTGATCGTATTATATGTTATTCATCTACCCGTAATACGTAGCTGGCTGAGTCATTCCCCCGCTCTCCAGTATTCTGGTTCTGGGGCGTGACAAGAAACCTAATTGAATGTACTAAGGTTTACTTTTACAACATGCATATAATAAAATATCTGTTAGATATACCTCGTCCATGTCCTTACTAAGTGTAATGTTAAAGCTCATTTTTATATCCTTGTCTAAGGGCTCCTCCTTAGCCTCTTCAGTTAAAGGCTTTTGATAATGTAATGTCAAATTTTGTGTATAAGGATTTACTTTGGGCCTGATAACACAATATACATCTATATTATTAATAAATGAAAAGTTGGTGAGTTGATGCAATTTATTTATTAAAGTTATGCCTGAAACTTTCTTTCCAAACTAGACCTCCAAGTTGGTGAGTTGTTACAGCAAATACAGGTCCTTCCAAACTGATAAAAAAATGCCCATTGACTGCACGACATACTATATAAAACTGAAACATCTACTGGAACATTTGTGCTTTCTATAGCTACTTACAAGTTACTATACCTTCAACTAGTTCTCATGATATAGAAGAAAACCAAACTAAAATTTTCAAACACTTTTAAAGGAAGGCGTCTGAAAAATAAAAGGCAAGGCATTGTTGGGACCAGAAATGAGACAAATAAAACTATGATATATGCGTCATTGAGACAAATAAAACTAGGATACAACACAAGCAGGACATGACAAAGAATATATATATATATATATATATATATATATATATATATATCCAAATATAAATACTTGTTAATCTCAGTTTCTTGAATTCATAGAAATAGAAGATGAAATAATAAATGGGAGAATTAAAACATAAAGTAATATTGTAAAACTAAAACGAAAAGAGTGGATGCCAGAGAAGGTAAATTTTTTTATTAGAAATTAAGGAACCTATGATAAGAAAAATGCATCCATAGTTCAGATCTTTGTTCCTTAACATTTTAATATGCCCATGATATAGTAAGTAGTCCCTTGAACTTGCAAACATAACTGTATCTGACAAATACAAAAGAGTATCTTCTGATGTATCAGCGTGTACATACCTGATACGTATCCAATACGGATCCAGGACCATCATTCATGCACAATTCAGTCAAGATGTTGAAGAATGATGAGAAATCTGGAAGATACTCCAATCATTTTTTGTTCAAGATAACAAAAATGTCTTAACAATGTACATTTCTCTATAGGATGAGGTAGAAACATCCTACAATCAATATTCTATAAGAGAAGGTAATTCAAGGAAAATAGAAAGAACATATATGCGAAGAAAACATTCAAAACCATACATTAAGCCTTTTTCCATCAGAAAGGTGTCTATGTGGATAAGAGCTCAAGAAAAAATTTATTAAAAATCTCAAGTTTCCAAAAATTTCTTTCACAATAAGCTCCTGGACTGAAGGATTCATATAAGACATCCTTTCACCTCTTTCACCCTCTTAATCGACATTATGGCAAGTTTTTTACTCCGAGTCTGACCAACAACACACTTTTGTACCACTTGTAAATTACAAATATGTGTAACCGTCAGTTTGTCAAATTTAGCATTATTATTGTGCAAAGGTGATAAAAGTTGCAACAGTCCACCAAGTCAAGTGATTTGAGCAGAACTTGTACCTATCATTGATAGTCATAGCTTAGGATGTTATTTGTTGATGCTTCACCGGGATCATGTCTAATACTATCATATGAGTATTGATGGCAACATATAATCGTACATTGAATCCATCACCTCTTTAAGCCTCCATCCTTGTTCCTCCTTTAAGCTTGCTGCTTCGAATTCGAGACGAGCAAGACCTTTTGTTAGTCAATCCTTTCTCTGAAACTAATTGATAATCGAACACGAAGGGTGGCTTTGCTTCGAGGCTAACCTACGAATACAACAACCATTCCCAATCATTCGAAAAGGGAAACACCATGCATGGACTTAAGTGTTCCTAATTCACAAACAATAAATAAAATGTGATAGTACATAACAAAAAGCACTCGAAGCCATCCATTTTGAAAGATCCCTAAATTAATTCAGAGTCTCAGACATGCACTACAGGAAACAGAAGGATCCTTCTGCATCGATCAAAGTAAAGTAAAAAAAGAACTACAACTCCCATCCCTAATTACAATTACAAACATGGGCACTGAGCAAAACATAACCTTTACAAATTAACAAAAACTAAAATCTTAATAATGTATAGAAAAAGTAATCAACTTTGGCCGAAACTACACTCGAGCATTGCTCGTGCGGATCAAACTTTACAAATTTCTAAGTCCGAAACTGAAAGAAATTAACCTGGAAGCGAGCAATGGCATCAGCGGCAATGGTATTATAGGTGCTCCCCATATAGGGAGGGGCATTCACGTAGTAGAGAGGGGTCATCACCACGAAAGGATACTCCTTTGCTGTGCTCTCCTCGCTTCCTCAGCTCCTTCCTTGGCAGCAATGGATAGAAGAAGGAGAGGAGGAGCATCGGTAGAGGCAACGGAGAGAGGAAGTCAAGGTTCTAGTATGGAAAGTAATAAGGAGAGTTCGAGGAGTACAGAGGGTCTCCGTTGGAAAAGTAGGTTGCTCGAGGCAGAGGGGATCTGCCAGGGGCACAGATGGAGAGGTGGACGACCAATTTTGGAGGAGTGGATTTGGGAGGGCACAAAGAATTGAAAGAAAATGAAAAATATAGAGTAGGTTTAAATTTTGGAAGAATTTTTGGGCGACAAAAAAGTAAATACTCCGACGGTTTCCTTTTAAATCAATAACTGGCGACTTTTTTTGGCTTAAAATAAATACAATTTGCTTTTATTTTGTAAATCAAAATTAATCGACGTTTATACAAATCAGTCGCATATTTTCGACGTTTATATCCAAACGTCAGCTAATTCCTCGATGTTTATTACAAATCGTTGGCATATCATCTCTATGCCGACTAATCTATAAATGCCAGGAAATAAACGTCAGAAATTCTCAACCTATATGAGAAAATGTCAATATTTTTTAACGTTTATTGTAAAACGTCGGTGTATCATGTCTAAGACGACGTTCCCATAAACGTCAGAAGAAAAAATATCGGTAAATCCCTAATTTCTTGTAGTACCACTTGAACCCAATTCCATCCTGACTATGCAAACCCAAACCTTAAAACCTTAGTCGTCAGCCTCTATCACCCAAAACCATAAAATGATCTGAAAAAAATTAGATCTAACAAAAGACTATCGGAGTTAAGATATTCAGAGGGCAAACTATGATAGTTCACGTAAATCTTTGATCCTCGATTATAACATCATGACTCAATGGAAAGAAAACTTAATTTTTTGTGTAATAGCCAATTCCTTACCCGATATCTACATCGAGATCAAATAGAGATCAACTTAGGTTTGTGTAAATCTCTTTCCTGGCTTGGGTTATCCACATTCGATCTATTTCAATATTACACGAGTCAAATTTGGCAACGTTGATCGCGCATTGGCAAGCTTGATGTAAATATCAAGTCGAGACGATAATCTATAGTGGAATCAAGAACATGAAGGATTTCGAATATTACAGTGAATAGTTGTGCTGGTACCACCAGTGTTTGGAATACAAAAGTGGGGACATCGATACTGGTACAATAATTTCTTTGATTTGACTTGGCAATCGAAAGCTAGACGGTTTAGACAACTACTCCACATGCCAAAATAAAGCCGAAAATATGCTTCAAGGAATATGGTTGTCCAAGCATCTCACTGGCAACCCTCTAAAGAAGAATGATCCCATAGATGAACAGTGGAAGACTAATGATATCAGACTATTTACGCAGTTAATGAATTCGTTATAACCATCCGTCTAGGTTATAGTTTAGAATACAGATACAATGAAGGAGTTGTGGGAGGTCCTAGCATCTGTGTTTGATAACAAACAAGATTTGTCTCATATCTATGACTTGGTTGTTAGCGTCTACCGAGTTGATCAAGGAGACAAGTCCAACTAGGATCACTTTTAATCCTTTAAGGCCATGACTGATGAAGTTGATCGTGTCTTACCATTGATAGTGGATCTTAATGAGGCAAGGAATCAACATCAGCAGCTCTATGTATGGTGTATCTTGCATCACTTCGTCCTGATAAAAATTTTGTATAGTCTTGGATTATTGTTGGGGCTGAGATTCTATCTCTGATGGAAACCTACTTCCATGTCTTACATGCAATAAAAGTAGTGGAGACTAGTACAAATAATCCACTTGTTGATCGATTTGCTTTAGGTGTGGTTCGTGGTAGATTTCATAGGGGATGTGGTGGTAGACATAGTACCTACAATGATGGCTGCAAGGATGGACGCTCTAATAGCGACCGTGATAGAAGAAGACCGTACACATGTTTTAATTGTGGTCAATAGTGTCATTTTCAGTAGCATTGTCTCAAAGCCCCTTTTGCTAATATCACATCGGATACTCATGATAATAAAGAGAAATACGTACAAATAACTACATGAACTTATGCTAAATTTCATGCTCAATGATGTGGAGGAGCCTCTACATCTGGATCCATTATTGGATACTCAGCGGCACGTATTGTAAGACCAAAATAATAGATCATGATAGGTGTAGTGGCCCATGCAGGCCGAGAGATAATCGTCTCAGTTACATTACTGTACCAAGCGAGCCTGTAATAGGATAGTGTAATAGGATCTTAATACACAATTGCTTAATTTTGAAAATTCTTTTGATTTCATCTATCGCCCTTGGAACTCGAAACTTGAAGTCGATTATCTTTTTTGAACTCTTTACCATGAATTCTTGTCTTTTTCTATTTCAAAAAGATGGGAATTAGTGCTTGACAAATCCTTTGGATTATATCTTATCATAGGATAGAAAGGTAGCTGAAAGATCATTAAAAAAGTGAGAAATTATTATTCATGGTGGGAAGGGTTTGGATGGATGCCCCTATTAGATACACTGAGTAGATCAATTAATAGTATAGCATTCATGCGACTTAACCCTAACGAGAGACTCTGAGATCAATGGACTACAACCATTCTACTAGACTACATATGTTAGATAGAAATGGATTAGAGTACCTATGTTAGATAGAGATGATAAGGATTTATTAGGGACTGATTGTGAAATTTCTATCCTCTGTAGATAGACCGGACAAAGGACTTGAGAGTATTATTAGAAATCTTACCTTAAGTAGACTAATAACCCACAGATATGTTAAACCCATCCTCAATACATGTTAGGTAAAAATCCGAAAGGACTTGTAGTGAGACTAGCTGATCACATTCTTAGTAGTCGGAATAGGATTTGTTATTGATCGTACTACTATCCATTCCATTATGAATACTCGTCTTTATCTGCATTCATAAACTCATGGTATCTCTACAACCAACCATTCCACCTATAAAATTTATGGAGTAAAATCCTTATCCCTTTCCTAAGTTGTGCCATAAGAAAAGCAAAATCTTTCGGTTGTTAAACCTCCATATAATTAATAACCATATCACCATAGGTACTAGTTCTTTCTTACTCGAATTCCCTTAACTTAGTCACTATAACTTGACTCTACCTACACCTAATCATGTTTGACTTCTTCTGAAATTAATTTTGTTTTTTTATTTTATTTCTTGTTGTGATATATAGATTGTAAGCTCCTCTCAAATTTGAGGGTTCCCTTGGTTAGCAAGTGATTGGAATAAATTGGTTCCAATTAATAAACCAGTAGTTCATAACGCCCATTTTCTAATCAAATAAATTGATGCCCTCTTTCGTGACTTTGATATTTGGATGCAACACTAGCATTTTTCTTCCAACAAATTTCAACCTCATAATCTAGACAAGCCACCCTACACATATGATATACAAGTCCCATTCAAACACATCATCATATGCTCTATATTAATTGCAAAACATTCATGACCCATTTTCTCTTAGAACAAAACTCGATGGCCATTCTTGTCCATTTGATTTCAATCATGCAATATCACCAATTCTCTTAAAACAACTAAATATCCAAGATCCACACCCACTCAAACAAGCCCCCACATGCCTCCTATACAACATCAAACACCGACCCCACATACGTTCTAGGCAATATGACTTGAATTATCCATACGCCTACCTAATTATGTCGTATCTTCCAATAATTTTATAAAAATGTTTCATGCACCTATTATAAATTTCTATGTCTTAGTATACCAATTATTCATTCCACGAACTCTTCGATCTTATCTCTTCATCACCAATTTTATGCAACGAACGAAATCCTTTGGTACTATCTTATTCTAGTATATTCGACCAAGATATTCCTACTATCTGGTTGAAGCATGACAAATATAGAAGTCATGTTAATTGGTATTAGCCTCTTTTATAGAGTCACTGACCAAGAACACCATAAGAGTACGCAGCTCCCATAGAGACATGAATACGATTAAAAGTGCCTCTATTCACGTCATGACTACGATTATAAGTGCCTCTATTCACGTACCTCTCCTTAGAATTTGACCTTCTCAGAAATCTTTTAATTGTGATTTTTACGGCTAACCAATTACTATGAGTTGGGTAGGGCCTTGAACTAAGTGTATTATCCCTCTTAGAATTGGACAACATAATTAGGACTCCTTTCGTAATCACCTTTCCCATTTTTTTGGAAACCAAGGTAAGGCTTGATGTACTAACTCTTATTTTTTATTTAAGCTCTTTATTCTTATTTATTAAGAATTAATTTAATTTTGAGGACAAAATTTTTATAAGTTGGGTAGGATGTAAACTCCCTATTTTCTAGAATTTTTTTATAACTACATACTAATCATTTCCTATTAATTATTTTGAGTAAGTATTAGAAATATATTTGTGATTATATTATATCGGTCCTATATATTAATGTATTGTATGTATAAGATATTTTTACATGAGTTATATACACATTAAATGATTGCTAAAAAATGTTTTTTTTATATTTTTACAATTTGTTAGGAGTATTATGCTATTTTAAAATTTTTGCAACGTAAATACAAGTTATATTTTAGATTTTATATTGATTAATAAGTAAATGGGTAAAAATATTTTTTATAAATAAAATGTTATTGTTATCATAATTAATATTATAATTTAGAAATATTTATCTATATGCGCTCGTCGTCGGCCAATTTTTTATAAATAAAATGTTATTGTTATCATAATTAATATTATAATTTAAAAATATTTATCTATATCTGCACGTCGTCGCGGTGACCGCTGGCCGGTAGAAGTAGCCACAGCAAGGCCGCGTAGAAGCAACAACAACAATAACGTAGTAACAACAACAACAGCGCTACGTACCCATCATCCTCATCTCCTTTCTCCCTCCTCGCTTAATATTTTTTGAGCTGTAAGATCCTATGCATAGACAACATACCACCTACAAATCCATACAAGTGGTTTTTAATTATTCGCAATGTGCACAAAAAAAATTGAGTTCCAAACTCAAGAAAAATCATAGATTTTGGAGTACAAAAACTGTTCTGAGGAGTGGTCTTGGAATTCAAATTTTGGACTGTATATTATATGATTTGAAATTCTATTTGAGTAGAGATTTAGACAACCAAACCGAGATCAAAATCAAATTGTTACTTTTATTTTTAGTTTATTACATTCTATTAAAAATCAGTCTAAAAAAATAAAGAAAAATAATTTTTTAAAATATAAAAACTTCGACACGGAGTTTGTCCCAACAAATCGGACGAGTTTGTCATGAACAACTTGCATCAAATGGTTTGTATGGACTTTGCAAACATGTGAGATTTGACAAAAGTCGAATCGGTTGCATGTGCACGACGAATTCGATCCGTATCTATAAAAAAATATCGTATGAGTGATTTTGCAAATCAATCCATTATTTTGTGCTTGCTTGTCACAACGCGATGAAATTTACGTCATTAGACTCGTGGTATTTTTTGGTCCTGTAAGCCATGTTTGGTCCGGTTATGAGATAGTTGACCGGATCGCAGTATCGCCGGCCCCATAATCCGATTCAACATGCATTTTTGTGCACGACTCATAGGAATCCAAATTTGGACATACCATTGAGGTCGTATCATCAAACTGGACTTGTAATCATATAATTTGCTGACTTTTAGAGACCATAGTTTTGACACGCTTTTCGGTACAAAGCGGATCCAACATCGGATATCGTTTGAACACAAAA
The DNA here is from genome assembly GCA_029216955.1 of Iris pallida. Classification (NCBI taxonomy): domain Eukaryota; kingdom Viridiplantae; phylum Streptophyta; class Magnoliopsida; order Asparagales; family Iridaceae; genus Iris; species Iris pallida. The sequence goes on from JANAVB010030019.1 coordinate 401,073, forward strand.
TTACTATTTTGTCTATTGTGCAGAATTGAGCTTATGGGTAGTCAATATTAGATTTTTTTATTCCGAAATGTTGGTGATGTTTATTTTTGCATCCGAAGACATTTGCGGAAGTTCTACCTTTGCTACTTTCTTTGTCTTGACGAGTTCGCCTGTAGGACATCGCCAAATCATCGCACAACCTCCAAGCAAGTATACCTTGCCTCTTTGTTTATATTATGTGCTTTTTATTTTAGCATATTTGTTTCTTTTATTTATTTAGTTGCTTATTTATTTTATTTAAACTGTGCTTCCAAGTTAGCTTGGATGCAAACGACTTTATTAGTCATTTTGTTATTTTTCTTTATTTTATACATGTCAAATTAGTTTTAGGAGACTGTCCCATTACTATGATATATTTTATGTTAGTAGCTGAGGGTTTGGTATGTCGTTGTACGTGGTCCCGTCCATGTCCTTATTTCATTGTTGGGATAGGCTATCGTGCTTCGATAGGCTATGAACTGAGGTTGTAAAGCAGAACTCATTATTGTGAGATATCGATATATCATTTTTGGCCATGACACTTGCGTTCCATGAGTTGTGAGTCTCATAGGTCTCAGACTTGTGCAGTCGGGTTGCAACTACCTAATTTCCGGAGAGGGATATTTTTATCATTTTTATATTATTTAAATTTTGTGTCTAATTGCTATAATTATATATATTATTGGTTGGTGAACTAGTAGACTTGGTGTTAGTAGACCCAACTAGACTTGACTTGACCCATTAGTTCACTTAATTGTAGTAGTCATTTCCTTTTGATTATAGAATATAATATTTCCATTAGTTGTAAAGATTCCATTCATAACATGGAGAGGGGCTTTTAAGTCCTATTATATAATGTGAATATATAATATGTGTATTTATATATATAATATGAATATAATACATATATAATATGAATATAATATATATATATATTTTATGAATATAATATATAATATGAATATATATATATATATATATATATATATATATATATATATATATATATATATATATTTTATATATATATATATATATATATTTTTTTATATATATATATATATATAACTTATATATATATATATATATATATATATATATATATATATATATATATATATATATATATATATATATATATATATATATATATTATATTCATATATATATTATATTCATAAATATATATATTATATATATATATATATATATATATATATATATATATATATATATATATATATATATATATATATATATATTATATATATTCATATTATATATTATATTCATAAATATATATATATATATATATATATATATATATATTATATATATATATATATATATATATATATATATATATATATATATATATATATATATAATATATATATATATTTTATGAATATAATATATAATATATAATAGAATATATATATATATATATATATATATATATATAATATATATATATATATATATATATATATATATATATATATATATATATGTATGTATAATATAAAAATATGTATGTATAATATAAAAAATATATGTATACACATATTATATGTGCACACACACACACACACACACACACACACACACATATATATATAATATATATATATATATATATAGATATATAATATATAATAGATGGCAGGTGGCCGCTCTGGCAGGAGCCCCCGGCTCCTCGAGTTCCCCTTCCCCGTCCTCGTCTTCGGCTGGTGGCCGCCCGCCGCCGGGCGCCTCTCCCCCCCCCCGGGCGGCTCCAACCCCCCATGGCTACCCCGGCTTCGTTGGGTGGCCGGGCGTCTGCCCGGCGTGCGGAGGACAATCCCCTTTCCCCTCTCCTCCGCGACTCCGCAGCAGGCGAGGACGACGTAGGCCTCGCCGTGCCCGGCGACTACGGCCGTCCCTAGCCCCCTCCCTCCTCGGCCCCCCGCCCGCCCCCCTCGCTGCCCCACGTGCGGAGTGGCCACCTCTCGGTGCGTCCCCCCACCCCGCGGCTGCCGTCTCCGCCCCGCCCTGTGCGCCTGTTCCGTCTCCGCCGACTAAGGCGCTCGCCTCCCCAATTGTAGCCCTCCCCCCGGTCATCCCGCTCGACGCGTCCTTCCAAGCTTCGGCTGCAGTCTTCTCCGCGCCGTCTCCTTCCGCGTCTCCCCCGGCCGTGGCCGCGGACCCCCGCCCGGCTCTTCTCGCTTCGCCCGAGGCAAGCCCCCCGGCTCCTCCCTCCTCCGAGGGAGCGGACTCCCTCTCAGCGCTCCCTCCCCTTGCGACCGCCGCCCCGGCCGTGGCGTCACCCCCCGCCCTTTCCGCGGCGGACCCTCCCCTTCCCCCGGTCGACCAACCCGCGACGTCCCCCTCTTCCGCGTCGGTGGTCTTCTACCAAGACCCCCTCTCCCTGAGGTGGTTCTGGTATCCCTCTCCCGCCCAGGCGGCCGCGCCCCTCCCTGTCCAGCCGCCGGCAGCTCCTCTCTGGGCCTCCCCTTCCTCCGTCGTCTCCGGCGCCCCCGCCTCCGAGTGGTGCCCCTGTGGCCGCTACCCTCCCCACCGCCGGGCCTAGGGCTTGCCGGGCCCCCTCGGCGCGCCCCCTCGGCCGACCGAGCGGACTCCCCGGGAGGTTCCCCCCAGCCGCCTCGGCACTCTCTCCTCCCTCGCCGTGTCGTCGTGCCCTCCCGTTGTGGAACCCGCCGCCTCTGGAGGCCTTCTCCCCAAGCGTCCGTCTTCCCCCGGCGTCCTTCCCCCTCTGCCGGACGCCGCTGGTCTCCGCGCCTCCCCTTCACTGTGGTCGCTTCCCCTCTCCGGCTCCCCTCCGCCGGGCTCCCCCCGGGGTCGAGCCCCCTTTCGCCGTGGCCCCCACTCCTCGGTCTGGGTGCCTCCCCTCTCACCGGTCTGAGCCCTCGCCGGTGCTCCGGCCCCCGCCGGCCCCTACGGCATCGGGCAGCGAGCGGGGGGGGGGGGGGGGGCGCAGTCCCCTCGGGCCCCCCCCCACGCGCAGCTGTCCCCCCCTTTGGGCTTCGTGCCCAACAACCCCCTCCCGCTCATTTTCCAATCTGGTGTACTTTCGAAATTTCAAATTCAATCCTTTGAAATTTCGAAATTACAGTTTCTGTTTCTTCGTTATTTCGTAATTTTGTTCGTACGGTTTCGTTATTTTGTTGTCTTTCGAATTTTTGGTTCTCCAAAATTCGTTTCTTAGTTTCCTCTTTTGTTCTTCAGGGCCTATGTTGTCGGGCCCATACCCTGTCTGTTAGGCTCTGCTGAGCCCACTTTCCTATTTCAATAAAAGTTCTGGTTTGAAAAAAAAAAAAAAAAAAAAAAAAAAAATATATATATATATATATATATATATATATATATATATATATATATATATATATATATATATATATATATAATATATGTGTGAACCTATGTGTCTCTATACATATAGACTATGTGGCAATGTGTGTGGTGTTTAAAGATGTGAAGGTGATAGTTGGATTAATAGATAGGGTGATTGATGAGTCGAGATTTAAGGAAATAAAGAATAATAGTTAGCAAGAGGAAGGGGTTTTAGGACAGTAGTTGAGAGGCAACAGAGACATGGCAATTGGGCTGGGGCTTTAGAGTTCTTGTGCGCTAGGCACAGGTGAATAGCAACAGGAATTGGAGGACTTGTGAACAACAGTGCTGGCCCTTTTCTGCACAATTCAAGTAACAACTAGCAAAGAGTGCAGCAGGCAATATGCTAGGCAGTTTGCAGGGAGCAAGGAATTAAATAGGCATGTGTGGGTGGGGTGCTCTTGTGCACTACACATTTTGTAGAGATAGTAGCAGCAACTTAGGCAATTTAGCTACAAACTGGAATGTAGGACCAGTTCTGTGTAGCTACAAGGGGAAATTTACAGTAAATGGTAGGTTTCAAACCTACAATCTGAGGAGGCTAGGCAGCAGGACAGTGCTGACAAGCAGTAGAGCTGTGTGTACGTTGGACTGAACATGGTGGCTGGTAGGAAAGTGTTCGAGTATAGGCAGAAACAAGTAGAGCAAAGTGCAGTAATAGATGTAGGTTCAATAGCAGCAATAAGTAAAATAGGGGGAGGGGCGGGGAGGTAGGGGGGTGGGGGGTGTGGGGGGGGGGGGGGGGGGGGGGGGGGGGGTGGACTGTACAGAACCTGAAGTAACAACAACAGCAACTGTACAGTATGTTGCAACAGAGTCTTTAGCTTGCTACTTTGGGAACAACAACAACAACAGATACTACTATGGTAAGCCAGAGATAAAGAGAGGGGAGAAGATGTAGCAGGGCTATTTGGCCCTTGTAGGTAGCAAAAAGTGGTCTTAAACAGCAATATGGCCTTGCTGCCTTGGGTAGTAGACAACAGCATGCACAAGTGCACTGTTATATGTGTCCCTGTGTGTGTAAGTGATTACGTGTGTTAGTGTGTGTGCAGGGATGAGGGAAAAACTGATAGAGCCAGCATTTTACATAGAGTGTGTGCTCTTACATACAAAGAGGGTAAATGCAATAGCAGTATGTATTGAGTGGGGATCAGTGTCAAATAGGTATCGGAGAGTGTGTAGTAGAGCCGTTTTGGGTAGTATACATATGTGTGTTTGTGTGCACCCACGTACCTGTGAGTTTAGGTATAGATGTAAGTGTCATTGTGTCAAATAGTGGTATCCAAGATATCTATAAGTAGGAATATAAATAACTAAAGACAAAACATAGGTAAATATTGGGTAAATGTTGGCATGTAAAAGCCTGTATCATAGGGTATAAGAAGGCATAAGGATGTATATAAATATAGGGGTATGGTAATGTAATGATACATATATGGATATGGATAATAGAAATATGTATAGGTAAGTGTCATGTGGAGGGGGTACCATATTGATATAGATGATGAAGGATTTAAGAAACTAGGATATGATAAATACAAGGGTAAATACCCATAGGTATTTATATACATATTTAATGGGGTGGATACATGTGCAATAGGACATAGGGTTATGGGTATGTTATAGAAATAGCTAAATGATTAAGGGTGTGGGTCTCAGGTAGGATATGATATGGTGTACCATGTATGTATGGTTTGCCATAGGGTAACATGGTATGATATATTGGTACATGTATTGATACATGGGTATATAGGGTAAAGAGAAAATGTTAAGGTATTGAACTATATGAGTCTATTTGTACACATGGTATCTAGTATCCCTATTTCTGTGAGAGTATAGCCTAGAAACATAGGAGTGACATAGTTTGGCTAGTATAGACTAGTTTGACCCTAAAAGTTAACCTTTTAGGTAAATTGACCTAGTTAGACCTCGTTTAGCAAGGCATAATCTATTTTGACTTCATGACCTAGGATTATAACCATCACTACTAAAATATATCGAATTAGCGACGGCCATATTCTGTCGCTAATCCGTCGGTAAATCGACTTAGCGACGGCTAACCGACGAAATTTGGGTGAAAAATCTGTCGGGAAATAGCCCGTCGCTAAAGAAAGTCCGTCGCTAAGCTGTCGCCATTCGACTACTTAGCGACGGATTGCGGTCATCAAGAATCGTATATTTAGAGACGGCTAGCCGACGGATTTCTGTCAAATCAATTATCAGAAAGTTTTGATAGTACATTGTAGTGACGGACAAGTCTGTCGATAATATATCAGTAACTGCATATCAGAGAGTTTCTGATACGCAAAATTCATCGCCAATCCATCGCCAGCTCGACAGAGGAACGACGGTTTAGCGACGGACTATCCGTCGCTTAGGTTCTGGAAATCTTTATATTTCCAGAACCTTGTCGACGGATAATCCGTCGCTAAACCATCGACATCTTTCGCTAACTGAAAATATTTCGTCGCTCAGCCGTTGCTTGGTAGTCGCAAGGCCGTCGCTAACTGGAAAATTTTTGAAAAAAATTACATAAAACACATCATTCCCTTTTCGTACAACATCTGAAACATCACAATATGTATCACACCTCACACAAACCAGTAAACCAATATACATCATACACCAATATACAAATATCTATCACAAATGCATCACACAAACCAACATACATCAATGAGACCCGAAGCAACTCTCCATTGAATTTTTATATAATAAAAGTCTAGGTAATAGCGTCCAAAAATATTCAAGTCTATAAAATAACCATGTCTAGAAAATAAAAAAAATATCAAGAGTTGTAAAACCATCCAAGTAAAACCCAGAAATAAGTCTACCGAAAACAAATCTGGTCAAAAATCATATTATATATATATATCTATTGTCCTCTACGTACGTGCAGAGAGATCTCCCTCCTCAGCCACTGCGCATAAGTAGGATCCACGCCAGCAAGATTAATATCCAGAGGAGGTGGATGACTGGAACTCCCGATGCAACTGCCCTCTAGTGCCACCTCCTTCTTCACAGCTATCTCGGCTTTACGAATCACTTCCTCCTTAATAGTAGGAGGAACTTCTTCCTTGATCTCCTCAGCAGCAGGAGGCCCCACTATCTCCTCAGCAGCAGGAGGTACCACTACCTCCACAGCAGCCATCTGTGCCTCTCTCAAGTGAGATCCTCGGGTCTTGGGTACCATCTGTGCCTCTCTCAAGCGAGATCTTCGGGTCTTGGGTGCTATCTCTACCACTACCTATCACGTACAAACCTACTTCCAATCACTCTCGTAACTGGCCAATCACTCTCGTAAACGTAGAATACCATTGTAAGAGAGTCACGAGAGAGTAAACAATTTCCTAAATATTGATGTTTATGAGAGTGATTGGCCAGTTAAATCTCCTGTAACTGGCCAATCACTATCGTAAACATCATTAATATTTTTTGGACCCATCTGCTCCTCCCTACTTCCCTTCTTCTCGCTACTCACTCTCAGCCAACCAAAGCCTAGCCCAGACCAACATAAACTATGTATGCGCTCCAGTCCAACCTCAGGCTCAACTTGAGTTCTGGTACTACGTCTCTCCTAACTATGCTACTTACCAGTACAACCACTCGTTCCCACCCAAGCAACTCTCTATGGACGATGTCGAAACTTATTCTCCAAGCACTTTTGTGCTGCTTCCCCCGCTTCTTACCCGTCAGTTTGTTCTTCTCGGGTATTTAGGTCGATCATCCGGACGCAATACTAGAGAATGAGGAGGTAAATCCGCTATGCTCGATACTAAGTACATACGGTCGAGGAGGCGGATCCGCTACCGCTACCGATACCGATTCAGATATAGATACTGATACCGATACAGATACCGATTCTGATACAGATACCTATATCGATACCGATTCTGAGACAGATACCGATACCGATATTGATACAGATACCGATAGTCCGATACCGATACCGATAGTCTGATACCGACACCGATTCTGATACTCATAGGAATAGCCCGATACCGATACCGATACTCATAGAAATAATCTGATACCGATATCGATACTCATAGAAATAGTTCGATACCGATACATATAAACCTATCTATCACTAGTAGCCATACTCCTTGTAGAATCATGAAATTTTTTTAGCAAATGAAGCCCTATGCGCCCAAGTCAGTGTAGCTCTATGCGCCAAGTTAGTGTAGCTCCATGCGTCCAGTCAGTGAAGCTCCATGCACCCAGTCAGTGGAGCTCCATGCGCCCAGTCAGTGAAGCTTCATGCGCCCAAGACTAGCTCCTCCGTAAGGAGGGCACATAGCCTGAGACATGGCTATGCACCCAAGCCTTACTCAGTCAAAGCCATGACCAAAATGTGTGTCGAAGTGCACGGCCACGTCAGTCTCCACGAGTAGTCGTGCACCGAAGCATGCGGCCATGTCAACACCACGACCAAATCACAATCTTGTAGCCTGTATGCGCCTACATCCTATGCGCCCAAAGCAGGACTATACGCCCACATAAAAACCAGCATGTTTTCTCATGTGGGTGCATAATATCATTCCAGCTCAAGAACGACTATAAAAGGGGGGCCTCATCCATCTAGAAAACACAGAATGGAGAGCATTTTTAAGAGCCAAATTGTTGCACTTCTTGCTAGTGAGCCGAGAGTTAGCAATTTTCTTAGGTTTTCTCCCACTTTTGTAATCGGAGTATCAACGGAGTAAATGAGCAACTGTCGCTCGATCTCCATCATTCCCCAGAATTCTTTTTTGTACTCGAGGATCCTCAACGCAGGATCTCTCAGGCGTACTCGATTTGTGGTGCCTTGCGCCAATAAAAGAAAAGACAACATTTTCTTCTACTTTTTTGTGTGCGTCCACAAAAATGGTGACTCTGCTGGGGACTACCTTTTCCTCTGATGAGAAGGTGGTGATGCAATTCGATACCGACAAAGTGGAGAGTACTCAGAAGATGCTGATCGTAATGTTCGATCAGCAGGCGTTCGAAGAGATGCTCTCGAGGGACGGCTCTACTCCCTCAAAATCAGCAAAGCCAAACAAGCCTAGCAAGACTTGGCTTCCGAAGGCTCGCTGTGCATATCTTGCTAGTGTCATAGCAGATATGCAGCTGGAGGACTCTGTCACATGGGCGCATGACTCTGCCACAGAAGTTCCCCAAATGGAGAAGGCTCACACCATTCTGAGCTCTACTAGCCCAGTGACTTCTTCCCTGCACAACCAACAATAGGGTGTTCAACACCCGAGACTTGGCAAAGGAAAACACTATGATGCCACGAATCGGGGTGTGTGACACTCTGGCCGAACCCGGCAAGGCTCACAAATGAAGGAGGCAAAACTGGAAGAAAACAGCGCTGCTCCACCAGGCATTCGCCCAAGGCCATGCACCCAAGAGAGTGTTTGGGCGCATAACCCCAACTAGAACACTTGTCTTCAACGGGCTGGGCATCCAGAGCCATGCGTCCAAGGTTATGCACCCAGGCTCTCTGGATCCATACTATGTGCCCACATCAAGGAGGCTCAGACATGTTGTCAAGGAGCATGCGCCAAGGCCAGTCTCCAAGGCCTATGTGCCCACAACAAAAAGACAGGCCCCAACGCGTATAGCACGAGGCTGTCTTCAAGGACATCACAGAACTTAGGTGTGGGGTTGCCCCTGCACATGAACTAAGTCTGGATGCGCTTGCTCTCCTTATGAATCCGTATACAAAGCTCAACGATGCATGCAACATGGGTTGTAAGGCAAAACTCCCTTCCGCTGACTTGTGCGACATGATAAATCATAAGCGTAAAGCGAGAGAGAACATAACCATTCATAGTGCGCTTCCGTGCAACAGTATTGTTATCAACTGTTGTTGCTCCAAAGCAAGAGTGCCTCAGAGAAATTCCGTGTTTCGACGGCTACACTTCTCTGACGACGAGAAGCCACTATGTGATTCATCCAACATGGCTTCATGGGGTCCCCCTTACGGAAGCCCCAATCAAAGACGGTGGATTTTGAACCCAACTTTCTCTCTTGGTTCCGCGATAAGAAGAAGAAGAAGTCTACCAACAGATGGCCAACAGGCTGTCGCATCCGAAGGAGTCTATATGGGCACTCAATCAAAGACAAGATTCTGTATGGACGACGAGGATTCCCAAGCCGGGGGTAGCATTCCCTCAGAATCTGAAGCAGATGACCCCCATACTGGGGGTAGCCTTCTAGAGGACGATGGTCCCTCCGAATCCGATCGCGAAGGACTTATCTAGTCGGAGACAGACAGTATTAGCACCAGTTGCACTGCTTTCTTTGTTCATCCTCGTATGCTATCTACATATATGGAAGACGAAGAAAGACCTGAAGAAGCCAGGGATCAGACTAGCAAACGGCTAGAGGGTCTCGAAACAGCATTCGCCAAGATCACTGATATGCTTACCAGTATCATGGCAGTTCAAGCTGCTAGGGCTGTTTCTCTACCTCAACAAAACATCTCGGCTCATGTTAGTCCGGCTCACAGCAGCAACCCTCCTTCACTACAAAAGGAGTATCATTCCCTTGTGCCTCCTCCAAATATTACAAATGCCGGAGGTGGACCTTCGCCAACAACGCCGAACAATCGTTCAGCAGCCGTTTCCCAATACTTGCTCAATCAACAGGATGCAATTGATTCCTTGGTCTCTCGCCTCGACACCATCTCACACAAAGATGAGCTTCAGAAGATAGGGATATCTCAATCGTATCCCCCTGAATGGGAGAACGCTACTTGCCCTCCTAACTACAAGCTGCTGACGCTGAACTCATTTAACGCGCGGTTTGACTTCTCCTCGTCAGCACATGACGTACTTCAACACGCAGACTCTGTACTTGCCAGAGACAATCCATTCATATCGAAGCTGTTTATTAGCACCTTACAGGGGGTAGCCTTCGAATGGTTCTGCAGTCTTCCTGACGGGTGTATCAATTCATTCAAAGACTTGGAGAGGTTGTTCCTCAACAGATTTTACGAGAGCGGCATGCATGTTAGTATGTCCACCCTTATCGAGACCAAGCAAAGGAGGACGAAGTCTGTCATTGCCTTCATCGAACGCTTCAGGCGGCTAGCACTGAAGATGCCCTTCGGCATACCAGACTTAGAACTTATAGATACTTGTCGACATAACTTCCTTCCTACAGTGAAGTTTTGTCTAGGTATACATAAGTATGATACATGGCACACTTTCATTGGGGTCGCTGATGCTGCTGAAAATGACGTTCCTAACTTGGAACTACTGGGGTTGAAGACACCCAAATCCGAAGACAAGGGCAAGCATCCTTAAACTCACTACAAGAAATTTGGGTTTCCGTGACAAGTAATCTGTGACAAGTGTATAATTTGTCACTAAAAGGAATATTTTTGTGACGAATAATTTTTGTTGTCACTTATAATTTGATTCTGTGACAACAGTTGTTTTTCGTCACTAGTTAAATCATTTAGTGACCATGTTTTTATTGGTCGTCACTTAATGTTGTCACTGAAATAAAATTTAGATTTTAGAGACAATTTATGTGTGATAAGGGAAATACTTGTCACTTAAAATATTTTTTATAGTTACAAGAAAATATTATTGTCACATAAAAGTATTATCCACAAGATTAAAATTTTATTCTTGTCACTTAAAAGTTGCTTTTAGTTACCAAATAATTCGTCGTCACAATAAATTATTAGTCACAAAAAAGAAATTTATTTGCTGTAACAGAAACTTAAAGTAATTTTTTAAAAAGTTAAATAAACAAAATATTATGATTATGATAGTATTTGACATTAATATTTAAATTATAACCGAATTAACCGTACCAAAAATATTTATATCAAATATCATAATACTAGTTATAATACGGCTGTATATAAAAAACAATTCCATCAATTATTCACAAATCACCAACCAGCAACCGGATTTAGAATCCTCTTTCTAGCCTATATATGGATACTAAAATATCCATAAATACCAGCTTCTCCATCCCTCTTTTCCATGAAACCCTAGCAATTCCCTTCCTTTTTCCCACAAAATCACAACCCTAGCAATTCACGCCCCTTCCCTCTTTTCTCCACAATTTTTTGCTGCCAAATTTCCTTCCCCTCATTCCCGCTACATATTCCCCCTTCTTTTTCCCTGAAGGCACTCTCACCCCCCTAAAAAATCAATTGAAGAAGAGGTATGGGTTCTCTCTCTCACTTCTATTATTTTTTTTGTATCCTTGAATGATATTGAACCCTAAAATTCTTCTATACTCAGGACCGACCTCCATTGTCTATCCTACGGTTGCAACAATCGTTCGTTTGGCAGCAATCGTTCCCTAAACGAAGCCGGAAGCCGCTCGATTGCTCGAGGAGGATAGACAGCCATTGCCATCATCGTAAAATTCAAATTCTTAAGGTGCGTGTGTCAAACTTTCTGTGATTTTAGTGTTGGAATTAGCACTTGATAATTTAACGTCGAAAACAACATACTGTACATCCAGTACAAATAAGAAATGCTTGTACTGTGCTGACAAAAATTCCAAATGAATCAGTTTAAATACCATCTATGAAGTAGTTGTTTGAATACCATACCATTGATGATGAATTCATAAAGTCCACATTGTATAAAGAAAACAGGTAAAACATAATGTGCCACTTATTGCAACCATTTTACTGCTACCACATTGAGTGATAAAGTCAGTAGTAGAGCGCAACCGTATAGGTACTAGCCTCAATAGTGTAGTCCTAAATTTCCAAGTAGCAGCTTACTGAATGTAAAGAACTTGATAGGGTTGTAATAAAGACTGGTAATTTGAGAGAGACAGTCCAAGATAATTTTGTTGCATTCTATTTACAAAAACCATGAGTAGATATAAAACATTGTTCGTGTTTGGACGTCATAGGTTGCGGGTACTGGCACTGTTACTTATGACCCTCATTAGCATTGTCATCAACACTATACTTGCCTCCTTTCAATTTTATTATTCCATCTGTCAGTAAACTTACATGTTTCTTAAGTTGATCCACTAGATTTATTATACATGATCCTGAGATGAGGACATATGGTCAAGACATTGAGTTATAAGGACTATATTATTTGGATAAGCATCCATGGGTCGGCTTCTCAAGTTCTTTGGAGAAACATCAAACAATGTGATACCATAAGTCAGCATCTTAAGTTTTAAGAAAACCTAGTTATATAAACCATACCTTCAATTCGGCAGAAAAAAGGGGAAGCATCACTAGATCTTTTATTAGCTACAACCATGACGATGTAAAATTAACATATATAAGAGATGTACCTTTAGTCACTCAAATGGTGCAGGGTTAGTGTAGAAGACAACTAGAGTCTCTGTTAAAAAACAAGTATTTTCTTGTTTTTATCTATATTATATAGGCTCGTAACAATGTGCTAGAATCCATACATCATACATAAGAACAAAACTTACAATAGACTGGTCCATATAGCATACTTTAACAAAACATACAACAGACAAGTTTGTTTAGTTTTATACCAATCCATAGTGTCTGAAACCTTCTAACTATCTGCCAAGGGACAAAACAAACCAAAATTTCTATCTCTAAGAAAATCCCTATTGTTACAATTAGTAACACAAATGTTGATACAATTTGTAATGGAATCGGCACAGCTTCAAGATAAAGAAACTGAAAGGACGCACTATTTGGTTTTAAGGTTGAAAAGAGTAAATGCTAAACTTTTCACATGTGCTCGTCAATCCACTCACGTAAGCCACTTAACTGACTATACTGACGTCTTCATAGACATCAACTACCGGAAAACAAGGATCAAGAAGCAATAACTAGGACCCATATACATATCAGGGTCGAGCTGCAACACAAAGCAATGTACATTATAATTTAAAAAAATCTATGTCAAAATCGAGTGAAAGTAGGAGAAAACCTTTAGCTTAACTTTAAACTTTATACTCATTAATGTGCATCCATTTTGTAGACGACCATTTGTTCCCTTTAATAATAGGACACCCACCTGCAAGAAATATATCATATTTATAAAATTAATATTTTTGAAGCAACATTAATATAATTGATCTTATGCTTTTTTGTTGTATTTTTCTGTTCCTTAGTTGCTTTTCCCCCCAACAATCCTCAGGTTACAAGTACAATAAATCATTTACAATGATGTTATGCTTTTATTTACAGTGATGTTCACTATTGCATTGTTGTTTATTTTGTTCTATACGAGTAGTTTTGTTATTTATTGTGATGTTTAGAGTTCCATTGTTACATTATAGTCCTGATAAACATAAATCTATCATAAAACACAGATACACATCTAGCCTGTGAATATGAACTCGTATTGTTATTGTACTAAAAAATATTTGTGACTAAAATTTTGTACTTGTATTTGTATACCAGACCATTTTATGTACTATACTAGAAGGAGGAAACGAGGTCCTTTTTTGTTGTATTTTTATGTTCCTTAGTTGCTTTTTCCCCCAACAACCCTCAGGTTACAATTACAACAAATTACTACTTCTTATCCTATGCCCTTTAGCTATAAACCACTTAGTAATAAAAGGTCTAAGGTTATACGCAAATTGGTACAATGTGATGTCAGTTGCTGTTTTCAACTTGTATTGCATGTCATCTGTGCCTAACTATCATCCTGGCCCACAAGATCTGAGGTTATTAGCAAGTTTTAAACAATTAAGTTGTGAGTTGTTATTAATATATGGACCCTGGATGTAAGGATAATGACACGATAGGGATATGTGGAAATTTACAATTACGACCACTCATAGTCAACCATGTTGCATGAGTACCGGCATGCATATGCTAAGGACATATCATACACGATAGGGGTATGGAAACGATACGGATAATTTGCCACTGTCCGTGCAACATAGGTATTTCATACACGAAAGGGGTATGGAACCGATACTAATAATTTGCCATTGTCTGAATTGCATATGTAATAGCTTAAATTTATTTTACAAGATGTTGCTTTCTTCTTGCTTTCCTACAAATCCATTCTCATTTCTCTCCTAGTACATATCTTTTACATATAAAATAGCTTGTTTCTTTCCCAAAATCTGTATTACATGGTGGTTGATATAAGCCAATGATTCAAACAGATGGTGGTTGATATAGGCTTTGCTGTTGTAAATTTGTGAAAGATTGATAATTGTTCTCAAATTTCAACGAAAGATGTCTACTAATTTCATATTTCAATCTCTCTTCCATAAGATGAAAATATGAAAGATGTCTACAAATTTCTGATTGATTGATACTGCATATATGAAAGATGTCTACTAATTTCATATTTCAATCTCTCTTCTACAAGATGTTGCTTTCTTCTCTTATTTTTTTCTAATTTCTGATACTTGATACTACATATATGCAAGACAGAAGAGAACATTCAGCCTATACTTTTATCAAACAATCAAGTATGTGCTTTAATATTTTACACAAATGGAGATGCATTATGATGCCTAACATCTAGACTCTCTCTCTCTCTCTCTCTCTCTCTCTCTCTCTCTCTTCATATTGAAAATAATTGCTTACAGTACTGGCTGGGAAAGAGTCGGTAACATTTATGATATCATGTATTTATAGTTTATGTAAATAGCAGATAGAGCTGCACAATTGCTCATTCATGGTAGATAAATTTGTAATGCCATGTACGTTACATGTTTTTATGATAGATTTCCTTACTACACTTTGATTTGGTGCTGCTAGATCTCTAATTTTTGTATGTATGTGTGCATAATGAGCTAGGGAAGTAGAGAGCCAACTCTTCTCTCAAATCTCAATTACCCCTATTAGAGAGTATCATGTATGATGTATCACTTTTTATTCTTTATCAAATAGTCTCTTTTAGTCCCACATCGATTAATGCAATAAAGGCACCTCAATATTTATCATATAAATAGAGTTCATACCGCCCCAAATAAAGCATCCTCATTATTCTCTCATCATATATTCTTCGACATGGTATTAGAGCATGAATTTTCCTAGATCCCAACTCTTTTACAGCCCCAATGGTCAAAACATGGTCATCTCCACTCCCCACATCATTCTCTACATCTGTGAATGCAATAGCCACTCTATATTGAATGACATGGTGACAAACCAAATCCCCACTCCAGTAAATCCCAGCATATGCTATGACATCAGAAGAGTATGAAAGTTCTTTTCTCCTTTGTATATATTATGAGAGAATAAGAACCTTACTTGCATTTGACCAACAAAAGTGTAAGCGTGTAATGTCAAGGAATAAACTAGAAGTCTATAATACCATCCGATCAATTGCAAGAGAACAAGTACTACCAAAAGAACTTTTAGTAAAAATATCCTGTACCATCAATCAGTAGCAAGAGAACAAGTACTACCAGAAGAACCTGTAGGAAAAATATCGCTAAAAGGTAATGGATGGAACTAAATACAGGAATTGCTAGCTAAACTAAATGATCAGTAAGGGTTCTGCTATGGCTGTTCTGATAGATCGAGTGTTTCTCTGTTCGTGAAGCTTTTGCCATTATCTGAAAGAAATTTCTGTTTGCAATATTTATTTCCCAAAAAATTCTTGGTAGATAAATTTGCAATGCCATGTATGTTAACTATTTTTCTGATAGATTTTCTGACTACACTTTGATTTGGTGCTGCTAGATCTCTAATTTCTATATGTATGTGTGCATGATGAAAATTTGCATCTCTGAAAGGTCAGTTTTGATGACATATAGATCAAGTTTAGTAGTGTATATATGAATATCTAGTAACATTTTAATTAGGAGCACAAGATGTTCCTATATATATATTTGTGGGAATGGAGTTGACCTCCAATATTCTTATTGCTTAGTCTTTCTAGTATAAAACATACAAAACTGCCTGTGATTCACATTTATGAAGGCGCTGATACTTGAAACTGCATATATGCGAGACATAAGAGAAATTTGGGTTTAAGGAATAATTCTAGTCCAGATTGGCTTAATTTGCAATGGGAATGGAGTTGACCTCCCATATTCTTATCATTACAGATTTGGACTCTCCCACCTGTCATTACAGATTTGGATAGTCCAGGAATACTCCATATTTGGACTCTTCAAATCTGCATAAAATATTAATACTTTGATCAGGTATATGGTACTGCCCGATGGCTTGAATTATGTGCTCTTGAGACCATTCCAGAAAATATTGAAAAGATTGATACTTTCATATCGTAGTAAATGATCAAGTTTTATTGACAATTTTTTTCTTGTATATATATATACTTATGTGATATTCTAAACATTCTCTTTATTAATTTATGCAGGTCATTAAAGATTGATCATCACCAGGACAGGTGCTGCATATGCAATTGATCATCACTTTATATTTATAGACGACTCTAGTTTTTATGTACCAGCTAGTTTGGATACTCTTTATTTTATAAGTACTAAATACTTCTTCTCTTCATGTTATATGTACTAAATTTTGAGGAGCAATATAATTACTTTTTTATGATTGATATAATTACTTTTTATGTTGTTGTTGTCTATAATTACTTTAGAGTTAGTTGGCTATATAAAGGCCTTTTAAAATTTGTGAAGATTAGTTCTGGTTTACATTGGAAAGTCGATTGAGGTGTTCTTGGAAGATGAGCACAATCTTACATACCCTCTTCCACAAGAATTGTGTGATATTGCATTGTGTGTTCTTGTGTTTCAATGTATAATGACAATGACAAAAAAAAATACTTGTGACAATATTAATTTGTCACCAAACATATAAAGCGTACACAACGGTGACAACATTTACCTTCACTAAATATATGTAAGTATACAGTAAAAACAATAAAAGTGTTACTCCAAGTATTTACAATGATGACATGTACTTGTCACTAAACATATATGTTTAGTGACAACAATATAAGTGTTACTAAATTTATTTTGTGATATGAAACGTTGTCACCGAAATAATTTTTATTTTTTTTGACAAAAATATATATATTTATTTTTAATTACAATAAAATGCTATTTGTGACAATACCATGCGTCACTTATAATATTTGTAGTGACGCATTTGTTGCCAAGGAAAGTATACTATCATTGACAACGTATTCTTGTTACAGTAGAGAATTTTTTGTGACAACAACTTTTGGTCGTCACTTATTCTTTTAGCTACGGAGGTATAAGCTACGAAAGTAAGTCATCACAGTACTTGTCACAGAAGATGTGTTGTGACGAGTTCCATAACTTCTGTGACAACATTACATGTCACAGAAACTATGTTTTCTTGTTGTGACTATCCCTGTTCGTGGGGGTAAAGGAAAAGAAGTCCTGAAAGTCGACACATCTAAAGGAGCTTCCAATTCTTATGGCGCCTCCGACAAGCCTAAGGAGACCTTCTCCTTCGACAAAGACGATGTCATTAACATCTTCAACACATTGACGAAGGATAATAAGCTGACATTGCCTCCACTACGACATCCTGCAGAGGCGAGCCAACTCAATGATCCCAAGTACTGTCTCTATCATTAGTACGTACATCACTCCACCAAGGACTGCATCGTCCAGAAAAAGAAGATACAACAGCTTATCGACAGCCAAGTAATCAATCTCGAAGCTGAAGACAAGGTCGTATCTGCTAACATGATCTCTCTTCAGTTTGGCGACTTCCCACCTATAGAAGTCCCAGACGGCGTAGTCCCGATCCCCAAAGGGATGATGGAAGTCGTCAACCTACCACCAGCCTGCAACTCGACCTTGGTCCCACACACAACTGAACGTGGTGAGATCATGTGGGTCCACCCGAACCTTGTCCAAGAAGTGACGCAGGGGGTAGCACCTCCCAAAGCAAGAAGGGTCAAGAAATTCAAGCCATGCCATATGGTATCCTCCCCCATCTACGAGGTTCTATCTGGCGAGATGCGATCGGAAAAGATTTATCTTCGGACGTACGATCCCACACAAGAAGAAGCAGTACCTCCTCAAGCTCCTGCTGCCCCCACAAGCTCAGAAGTCGGCCCATCCAAGCCTCAAACCACGGACAAATCCAAGCAGAAGGAGACGCGGTTTGACAAATCTCTAAAGGCGCCAGCTCCCGAAGGCATGGATCAGCCCTACAACTTTGACATACTAGCTCAGCTAGCCAATACACCTGCCAGGTTGTCTCTGTTCGATCTATTGCGACTCTCCATAGAAATACGAAAGGCCTTAAGTGAGGCATTACTACATGCTGACTCTTACCTCGCTGAAGTCAAAGCCCCTGCTGAAGATCTTATCTCCTGTCCCCATTGCCACAGTACTATGGAAGTGGTGCCCAATATCACCTTCTCACAGGAAGACATGCTACTCAAAAATAATCGTCATGATAGACCCCTGTACTATACAGGGTATATCGGGGCGATCAAGGTGGATCGCATGCACATCGATCCAGGATCCTTCCTCAACATTATTCCTAGAAGTTTGCTTCAAATTCTGGGAATCCCTCAGCACAAGCTATCCGCAACCAACACAACTATCATGGCTTTCAATGCTGGTCGAAGCCATCCTCTGGGAAAGATCCGTTTTAAATATCAGATCGGTGATCTCCGAACGGAGGTTTCCTGCTATGTGATCGATGCCAATGTATTCTACAATGTCTTGTTGGGACGTCCATGGATACACGAGAACATGATCGTTCCTTCCACACTTCACCAGTGCTTCAAATATGTCAACAGCGACGGTGTCGTGAAGATGGAGTTTGCCGATGTCGATCCTTTCAAGGTCATCGAAGCTTACTATGGAGATTTGGTACTTTACCAATCTCAACCCCCCAAGGATGACGGCAATGAAGCTGACAATGAAGCTGAAGCAAGTCCGTCCTCCAATGGTCCCCTGATTATCCGAGTCAAAGGATGTACTACTCCAGAAAGTACTCCGTAGCCTCTCACAATCTGGATAAAAAAGAAGAACCCTGACAAGGTCAAGCCACTGACCATCAATCTCAACAAGACACCCCGGAAGGAACCTACTGACGCCCGTCCCCCCAATCCTGAAGAATGACCCTACGTGGTGAACTCGACCAAGACTGTGGCTCCTCTCCCAGATGATGGTCCTCTCAATAAGTATATCAATACTCATAATAATGTACCTTTAGCGGATGATGTTATCCCTGAAGAAGAACTTGCGTATTTCCTTAGTAAAGGTTTATCTTAGAATTACTCTGATGTCTATCAATCTGCAAACCACTACACAGATACGATATAGGCTCTAGAGAACGGCATAGGACCACATTTCTGCATGCCGGTCACAACACCTCACCTGCGGGAAAATGTTTACCCTGAAGATATCCTCTACTTCATCATTCCAGCCAGAAAGAAAGATGAAGAGCTAATCATCTTCGGTCGTATAATTGGCGAGAGAAAGTTCGTTCCAGACTCTACTTCTCCCAAGCACAACACAGAAGCTGACTATGACTCTGGGAAAATGCAACTTTTTCGGTATAGTTGGCAGGCCAAGAATATTATCCAGAACATGGGATATGATATCAAAAGCGATAAAGGGCTAAATTATGGTCGAGGACGACGGTTGCCAATACGACACTTTGCTCCTCCCGGCAAACCCGAGAACTACTATCAATAAAGCGGTATTGGTTTGGGCTATGTCTCTTCTCCAACAACTCCTAAAAAATCAGATGATGAAGCAGATCGCTGTTCTTATTCTTTTGATTCCTTCCTTTGGGACTCAGACTCCAGCATCGACGACATATTCAAGGCAACTCTGTCTGTCAACTTGGTTTTCGCCGACCAAATTACAGACGATGTCGAATCAATCAAACTCGAACAATGGGCTCAAAAGATGGACACCAGGTGGGAGCTGTGATTTGAACAACGGGAACCACCTATCGAAGACGAAGTCATCCAAGTCAATCTAGGAGATGAAACATCCTTTAAACCAATCTTCATCAGCAAAAGCCTATCTAGCGATGAACGCCAATCTCTTATACAACTTATAAGAGAATACATCGACGTCTTCGCATGGAGCTATGAAGACATGCCAGGCTTGGACCCTAACGTCGCTATGCATTGCCTGAACATTTTGTCTAAAGCTAAGCCAGTGAAGCAGCAACAACGACGATTCCGTCCAGACGTCATAGAAGCCATCGAGAATGAAGTCAAGAAGATCATTGCCAATAGATTCATTCGCGAGGAACAACACCCAGACTGGGTTGCCAATATCGTTCCAGTCAAAAAAAATAGTAAAGTTTGAGTCTGTATCGACTACCGTGATTTGAACTCTGCATGCCCGAAAGATGAGTTTCCTCTACCGATCACTGATGTAGTGATCGACAACACTTGCGTCTTCGAGTGGATGTCCTTTATGGATGGGTTCTCAGGCTACAACCAGATCAAGATGTTCCCCGACGACAAGAAGCACACATCTTTTCGAACACCGTTGGGGGTATACTGCTATATGGTAATGCCCTTCGGATTGAAGAATGCAGGGGCAACATACCAGCGAGCCATGAGCACAATTTTTTGTGATCATTTGTGCAAAACTATGGAGTATAGACGATATCACAGTCAAAAGTCATCTCAAAGGCAACCACCTCCAAGGCTTGAGAACGGTGTTCGAAATAATGTGTGCACACCAACTCAAGATGAATCCAACTAAGTCTTTTCTGGGAGTCTCCAGCGGCAAGTTCCTTGGTTTCGTCATCACTTCAAAGGGTATATATATGGACCCAGAGAAAGTGAAGGCTATCCTCGACATGCATCCTCCAAAAAACCTCAAAGAGCTACGTGGACTACAAGGAAGGCTAGCCTACATTAGACGATTCATTTCGAACCTCTCTGGAAGGTGTCAACCATTCACTTAGCTCATGAAGAAAGGCATATCTTTCGTCTGGACTGAACAACGTCAACGCACATTCGACGACATCAAGGCGCATCTTACAAGCCCTCCAGTATTGGTAGCTCCAATAATGGGGAAGCCCTTTTTACTATATGTCCGTACTATAGATTATTTCCTTGGCGCCCTCTTAGCTCAGAAGAATAAAGGCGGCCATGAACATGCAATCTACTACCTCAGCCGTACAGTGGTGGGTGTCGAGCACAGATACACGCCGGTGGAGAAGAAATGCCTTGCACTGGTATTTGCCATCCAGAAGACACGCCACTACGTGTCTGGGTAGACTATCCATATTATATCTAAAGTCAACCCTCTCAGAATACTCATGACTAAATCGGGCTCTCTCAATTCCCGTTTAGCTACATAGGTTATGTTGTTGACTCCATACGATATGATCTTCGTTCCTTATAAGGCAGTAAAAGGCCAAGCATTAGCTGATTTCCTAGCAGCTCACCTGGTGCCGAAATCGTCCAAACTCTATGTCGAAATCTCTGACGAAGTGGTGGAGTCTAACACTGCAACTGAAGAAATCTACATTTGGCGAATGTTATTTGATGGTGCATCAAGAACAGGACCCAAAGGGAATATCGTGGCTGGAGTAGGTGTCGTGCTCGTTTCACCTGATCATCTGGTTATACACCATGCATATTCTCTCGTGGAACCATGCACCAACAACGTGGCCGAATATAATGCCCTATTAATCGGCCTGCAACTGGCGAAGCAACTGGGAGTTGACTATCTAGAGACTTATGGCGATTCCAAGCTAATAGTTAGTCAGGTCCGAGGGGATTATGAAGTTCACCACGAAGATCTCATCCCTTACCACAGAGCAACAATTGAGCTGGCGTCTACTTTCGCTGGATTCTTCATCAAATATGTGCCCCTAATATAGAATATAACAGCAGATGCTCTAGCCGGTCTTGCCGCTTCCTTGACCGTTTCTACCAATACACAGTAGTCGATCACAGTGTCTGGTCGAGAACTATTCTGTGTGATAGATGCCTTGCATATACATCACAGTTACGCAGCAGAAACAAACGTCAATGCTAAAGACTGGAGATTTCCCTTCATAGACTACGCTGTCTATAGAATCCTTCCTGAGGACCCGAAGGAAGCAGTATCCATCCAAAGGCGATCCCTCAGATTTTATGTCACGACCCGCACCCTAGAGTAAGGGCACGAGACGTGGGTACGTCTAGCCTACGCCGCAGTGTCGACGGTAGAACGCTATCCTAGGTCAAACATCTAACAATATAAGGGTACCTGTACAGTATATACTCTCCGAATGGAGGTGACATAGCAGATACAGTCTCAATCACAACTAAGGTAGAGCGAGATAAAAGATAGGTAAAACATGAAATCCAAAAGAGATACAGCAGATAGAAGTCTAAGTGTCTAAGATACACAAACCCAGAAAACATCTCAAAGCTCAATACAGTAATCCATAGAATAAATACAACTCAATACAACTGAAATAACTAACTATACAACCTCTACTGTGTCTCCTCTAGGCTAGCAGGCAACCTCCAGGCTATCTGTAAAATTTATCAACAGGTCCAGTCAGGACAGAAACGAGCACATCTCATCTAGAAAATCCAAGTAAATGACAGAGAACTATACAGCAGTTATAGACAGTTATATTGATGAAAATGGCAGTTTATATTCAGGTGATGGTAAGAAAGAGAGATAAAGTACAAGGAAAGTAAATACTAAACAAGAGAAGAATCATAGCAATGAAGACTGTAAAAATAGAACTAGCTGAACCAGGGTAATATGATATAAAGTCCAGACCGAAAATGTAACCAGTGTAAAATCTATGTAAATCCAGTACGGAATGAATCTAATACAAGATGAATCCAGTAAGGAACGATTCCAGTTATAGTGATCAACGATTCTAGGGTGAGTCCAGCCTATAATCTAGTAGTGTATTTTAAAATACCGAGTTCGACATGTAAACGGCTGTGGGTAATCAGGTACATCCCTCACTGATCATGCGAGAGATGGCTATGCTTCCAGTAGATTCCAGTATGGAGATTCCAGATTGGGGTATGTCTACATGTCTCACTCTAGTATTAACCCTCCCCGCAAGTGAATCCAGAATTCTGACACAATGATTCAAGATGAGTCCAGCCAAAATATAATGATACCAGTAAATGATTCCAGTAAATGATTCCAGTAAAATGATTCCAGTTAAATGATTCCAGTAGGTGATTCCAGTAATAGAGATGATACCAGTAATAGAGGCCAGAAAATAAAAGTGTGTCGTATACATGAATCTAGAAATATCCACACGTGTTGTAACAGAGAATCGCATACAACTAACTAGAACTGAAGTACAGTAATTGACAAGTAAATGAGAGAACTATCAGAGAATGTACTCGCCTGATGTCTGAATGTCCAAGGTAAAGATACTGTCCGAGGAGAGGTATCTGGCTCCTAATTAGAACAGCACAAGTCACAACATGTCCAGAAGGATAATATAAAGCACTACAATGCATTCTACATGAATCTAGGTCAAACTAGGCCAAAGTCATTCCTTGGTCAACTCTGGTCAACTGCACTAGTCAAACTAGGTCAAACTAGGTCATGTCCTAACCCAGCAAGTCTTACTAGGCTTAACCAAGACTATCCTAGCAAGTACACATCAATACAAGGCTATACAAGCCAACATACACCCAACTCTGTATAGCATGCAATTATTCAATACTCAAATAAGCAAGAATTCACATTGGATATACACTAGGTAATCTATTACTTTAAGCTATATATGTCTACACATATATACACATGCATATATTGGTATTCAATATTAGGTCTATAATCATGGCATTTCAAATGGTTATATAAACTTATATATTACAACACAATATGCTAACATATATATAATATACATACATAGCTAAGTTAACTATATTCATAATTACTTATTTAAGAGGCTATGTGTGTGTATGTGAACATGGCAAAGGGGCAAGTGAGGGTTAAATAGGCATACATAGTGTATACATATCAAAGAGTGTCAAAGTGTAAGTGAACAATGTGTCAAGTGTGATAGTGTCAACATAGTATAAGGGGGTACATGAGGTAATATAGGATTTGTGTTAACATAGAACATTACATCTCATTAACTTGTATATTGCATACATTACATCTATTATTATATTACATTCATGCTTGCATTTATTCATCATTCATTTATTCTTTTGTACCACTATATGCACCATACATTACATACTATAGAACCTACATATTCATTACAAGCCATACTTATACATGCTTACATTAGATAGGATACTTACACCTCATACATCATTTATTTAACCATTTACTCATGCTTGCATTCTCTATTTAATTACATAATGTATATATATTAACATGGGTTAAAATCAAATAGAACATTATATTACACACAAGGGTGCACAAAATGCATATGCCGAATAGTAACTTCTACTAATAATCAATACTGTACCATCTCAGCATGAATTAAAATCTAGGATCAAAGTATGTTATAGATCTATGTGTTAGCTTTCCGAAACTTCAAACGGATCGCATTTTCGTTTCCGAAAACTCCCGAAATCGCAAAAACACCGAGAACGCATTTATTCTTCATACAACTGACACTCAAATAATTCTCTAGAAAGTTACAGAAAGAATTAGGCCTATTAATATATGTTTTTGGAAAGCTAACTTTAATACGCTTCTTTTAAAAAAATAGGAGATTAAACCGAGCTTTGAGCTAGAAGTTATGATATTTCTAAGTTAGGGCTGAAATTAAAAATGTGGATAAAAATCATGACGGATTTAGGTAGTTTGAGACAAAAGAACACAAGTATATAACATAATATATCAAGAACTCACTCTCTACACTAATATATATATGAGACACTATAGAACACATCTTTAATACAAAAATATGAGATTAAACATGTAATAATTCATTCATACATAACAACAACACATAGTGTGTCCAAATTTGGGATTTTCCCACATGGACACAACCACAACACAAAGGACACTCCTATGACCTCCAAATGGACACGAAATGGACACAAATGGAGATACAACCATGGGGGTCATTCCTATGGGTTCAAAATAGACCTATATGCATGAGAAAATGAAAAGGAGAAGGGATTCATACCTTCCGATAGATCGAATCGAAGAAAAGTCTTTCCGGAGCGACACCGACACATAGAGATTCCAAAAGGACACGAACGAGCTCCGAATCCTCCCAAACTTGGGTAGCTTCCTCCTTGGCTAGAATGGAGAAGGAAAGAAGAAGATTTGGTGGTGAAATGGAAGGATTTGGTAGAGAAATTGCTAGGGATTGCTCTCTAGGAATTTGGGGAAGAATAAGAGAGAGGGTGTGTATGAGAATAATGAAATGAACTTGAGCCTATCCTCTCCCAAAGTGGCTGGCCATATGGGGCTATTTGTCCTATTATGGTAAGGTCCAAAATGTCCCCACTAACCTATTCTATTAGTATTAGGAAAGTGCTAATTGGTTGGGGCTAAATTAGTCATTCTAAAGTCTCTAATCACACTAACCTTATCCATAATAATTAGTCTAACCTCTAACTAAAATATTTCTATCATGTGAACTAAAATTAATATCATGTGGGCCATGCCTAATTAGTGTGTGGGTCCCACTAGAGTCAAACTACCCCCGGGTCCCCGTTTCAAGTCGGATTGAGTTGAAATTCGAACCCGACTCAAATAATCCCAAAACAATATCATAAATAATAAAATAAATTTCAAAAATATTTCAAAAATACAAAATGACAAAATATCCATGTTCCTGAAAACTGGGGGTGACAAATTCTTCGAAATTAAAACCAAACAATAGTAAAATATCAAAATCATAAGTCATAATTTTAAATAGTTTAAAAATGATTAAAAATCACCAAAAATCATAATATAAAATAATAATCAATAAATAATTATTATAATTACAAAATTTCAAAATTACCCTCATCTGAAAAACTGGGTGTTACAATCCTACCCACCTTATAAAAATTTCGTCCTCGAAATTAAGATGATCGCACCCCCTTCTATGTCAAACATAGTCAAGGGTCAATCACTAGTCAATTTCTCAACATCCTAGTACTTGGTCATCAACTGGTCAACTTCTTAGGGTTTTACCTATGCTAGCTATCTAGGTGTTGGCAACTAGAATTTAGCAAAAGAGAAACTCTATAATAGACTAGCTCTTAACTTCCCAATCCTATCAAGTCACCTATAACTAAATACCTACAAGCTAAGCACATGAATATCAAATACCACATATATATATATATATATATGCTCAAGAACAACAACCCATCACATATATCCTAAGTATATCATCTATATATATATACATGACTGATCAACCAAGGGTTAAGGCAGACTAAACTTATAAGGGTCTGAAACAATGCTTAGAACAAGGCTAAGGATGAATGGTCTGAATCAAGGGGACATGGTATCTAGTGAAGGGTCTGCACACTGCCTATAAAGGTGATCAACACAAAGGAACTCAACACGAAGAGAACTTAACTAAAATGGAAAACTGAACCAAGTATAAGCTAAACAATATGTTTATAACCCTATACAACAATGGCCTATAGATACCAACTAACCTATATCCCATATGCCAATATCATCTACAATCTATCTATACAAATAGACCTCTCGGTCTTAGGTGAAACTACAACTATACTCAAAGGCAGGCTCTGGTCATGGGTGCCTCACTGGAAAAGGTAAGGGAAAGTAGTAATAATCATCAAGGCTGTAAGGCATACTAACATCCTATGTGTAACTGGTTGGTATTATAGATAACAGGAGAATTATCTGCAATGGGTTACTATTCTAACACCAATGCTAACTATCACCTCTAGGGTACAGACACTCAACAAGTCATCATACCATTATACTATAAAGGAACTACCTATGAATAAGCTCTACAAAACTAAATATCCCTACTCCTAAGTCATTTATAACAATCAAAAGGGTATGATGTTTAAACCTTCTCAAGATACAATCTGTTAATCATATGCGTCTGTCCAAAATCATGTTGTCCAGAGTCTTCATCATGCTAGTGAGCAAGGCTATGATAATCACAGAGTCCTTGACTAAGGTACGTACCTCTAGGTTCATGGTATTTAAAACTTTCGCACTGCCGTATGCGACGGCGAAAACCTTAAATTTCCATACCCGAGAATACATCCAAAATCTGACTATATGTCCTCACTATGCCAACTAACACGACTATCGAGAATTCTAGATCCCATGATTTAGGCGACCTAGCCCATATAATTTTCTCAGAAGAAAAACAACACAACAAAAGAGTAACATGACAAAATTAATCAATCAACAAAGAACAGATGGAATCGGATTTTAAGGTAATTATAAAAGACAATTGCGGAAATAAAATTGAGAAGAACGGAACTTGCAGCAAGATCTCCAACGGTCTGTGCATCCTCGACTATCCTGATGATAGCTCGTCCTGTTGGTTTCCTCCAGCCTGATGCTGATACTGCACAAATCTCTGCTGCTGATGCTGTATGAATCGCTGCTGCTGAGAGAAATCGAAACGAAGGAAAAAGTCTCTGTACAGACGGAGGTGCACCTCCAATGTAGCAGAAATGCCAACCTGAGTCGGCACAACAGAAGCTGCGGTCTCGAGGCCCTGATGAATAGGACGAGAGGTGGCCAACCTCTCGATAGTTTCCTCCGAACCGAAGCGATGAGATCGTGTCTTCATAACCATCATGAAGAAAGATCAAAACAAGAAGCGATTTCTGAGAATGAAGCAAAAATTCAAAGGAGAACAATTTATATTCAAGGGAAGTCAATAAGCAACAATTTTAGACAAAAGGAATCGGTTTAAGAGTTTTTCCTAATGTGATTGAGTACCTCCAAAAATATCCTAATCCTATTGCAGGCTGTAGTGATACTCTAGTTCGAATACCACAACATAAACTCGACCTGCATGGGCCACCACTAAAAATGTGTCACGACCTGCACCCTAGAGTAAGGGCACGAGACGTGGGTACGTCCAGCCTACGCCGCAGTATCGGCGGTAGAACGCTGTCCTAGGTCAAACATCTAACAATATAAAGGTACCTGTACAGTATATACTCTCCGAATGGAGGTAACATAGCAGATACAGTCTCAATCACAACTAAGGTAGAGTGAGATAAAAGATAGGTAAATATGAAATCCAAAAGAGATACAGCAGATAGAAGTCTAAGTGTCTAAGATACACAAACCCATAAAACATCTCAAAGCTCAATACAGTAATCCATAGAATAAATACAACTCAATACAACTGAAATAACTAACTATACAACCTCTACTGTGTCTCCTCTAGGCTAGCAGGCAACCTCCAGGCTATCTGTAAAATTTATCAACAGGTCCAGTCAGGACAGGAACGAGCACATCTCATCTAAAAAACCCAAGTAAATGACAGAGAACTATACAGCAGTTATAGACAGTTATATTGATGAAAATAGCAGTTTATATTCAGGTGATGGTAAGAAAGAGAGATAAAGTGCAAGGAAAGTAAATACTAAACAAGAGAAGAATCATAGCAATGAAGACTGTAAAAATAGAACTAGCTGAACCAGGGTAATATGATATAAAGTCCAGACAGAAAATGTAACTAGTGTAAAACCTATGTAAATCCAATACGGGATAAATCTAATACAAGATGAATCCAGTAAGGAACGATTCCAGTTATAGTGATCAACGATTCCAGGGTGAGTCCAGCCTATACTCTAGCAGTGTGTTTTAAAATACCGAGTTCGACATGCAAACGGCTATGGGTAATCAGGCACATCCCTCACTGATCAGGCGAGAGATGGCTATGCTTCCAGTAGATTCCAGTAGGGAGATTCCAGATTGGGATATGTCTACATGTCTCACTCTAGTATTTCCCCTCCCCGCAAGTGAATCCAGAATTCCGACACAATGATTCAAGATGAGTCCAGCCAAAATATAATGATACCAGTAAATGATTCCAGTAAATGATTCCAGTAAAATGATTCCAGTTAAATGATTCCAGTAGGTAATTCCAGTAATAGAGATGATACCAGTAATAGAGGCCAGAAAATAAAAGTGTGTCGTATATATGAATCCAGAAATATCCACACGTGTTGTAACAGAGAATCGCATACAACTAACTAGAACTGAAGTACAGTAATTGACAAGTAAATGAGAGAACTATCAGAGAATGTACTCGCCTGATGTCTGAATGTCCATGGTAAAGATATTGTCCGAAGAGAGGTATCTGGCTCCTAATTAGAACAGCACAAGTCACAACATGTCCAGAAGGGTAATATAAAGTAATATAATGCATTCTACATGAATCTAGGTCAAACTAGGTCAAAGTCAGCCCTTGGTCAACTCTGGTCAACTGCACTAGTCAAACTAGGTCAAACTAGGTCATGTCCTAACCCAGCAAGTCTTACTAGGCCTAACCAAGACTATCCTAGCAAGCACACATCAATACAAGGCTATACAAGCCAACATACACCTAACTCTATATAGCATGCAATTATTCAATACTCAAATAAGTAAGAATTCATATTGGATATACACTAGGTTATCTATTACTTTAAGCTATATATGTCTACACATATATACACATGCATATATTGGTATTCAATATTAGGTCTATAATCATGGCATTTCAAATGGTTATATAAACTTATATATTACAACATAATATGCTAACATATATATAATATACATACATAGCTAAGTTAACTATATTCATAATTACTTATTTAAGAGGCTATGTGTGTGTATGTGAACATGGCAAAGGGGCAAGTGAGGGTTAAATGGGCATACATAGTGTATACATATCAAAGAGTGTCAAAGTGTAAGTGAACAATGTGTCAAGTGTGATAGTGTCAACATAGTATAAGGCGGTACATGAGGTAATATAGGATTTGTGTTAACATAGAACATTACATCTCATTAACTTGTATATTGCATACATTACATCTATTATTATATTACATTCATGCTTGCATTCTTTTATCATTCATTTATTCTCTTGCACCACTATATGCACAATACATTACATACTATGGAACCTACATATTCATTACAAGCCATACTTATACATGCTTACATTAGATAGGATACTTACACCTCATACATCATTTATTTAACCATTTACTCATGCTTGCTTTCTCTATTTCATTACATAATGTATATACATTAACATGGGTTAAAATCAAATAGAACATTATATTACACACAAGGGTGCACAAAATACATATGTCGAATAGTAACTTCTACTAATAATCAATACTGTACCATCTCAGCATGAATTAAAATCTAGGATCAAAGTATGTTATAGATCTATGTGTTAGCTTTCTGAAACTTCAAACGGATCGCGTTTTCGTTTCCGAAAACTCCCGGAATCGCAAAAACACCGAGAACGCGTTTATTCTTCATACAACTGACACTCAAATAATTCTCTAGAAAGTTACAGAAAGAATTAAGCCTATTAATATATGTTTTTGGAAAGCTAACTTCAATAAGCTTCTTTTAAAAAAAAAGGGAGATTAAACCGAGCTTTGAGCTAGAAGTTATGATATTTCTAAGTTAGGACTGAAATTAAAAATGTGGATAAAAATCATGACGGATTTAGGTAGTTTGAGACAAAAGAACACAAGTATATAACATAATATATCAAGAACTCACTCTCTACACTAATATATATATATGAGACACTATAGAACACATCTTCAATACAAAAATATGAGATTAAACATGTAATAATTCATTCATACATAACAACAACACATAGTGTGTCCAAATTTGGGATTTTCCCACATGGACACAACCACAACACAAAGGACACTCCTATGACCTCCAAATGGACACAAAATGGACACAAATGGAGATACAACCATGGGGGTCATTCCTATGGGTTCAAAATAGACCTATATGCATGAGAAAATGAAAAGGAGAAGGGATTTATACCTCCCGGTAGATCGAATCGAAGAAAAGCCTTCCCGGAGCGACACCGACACATAGAGATTCTAAAAGGACACAAACGAGCTCCGAATCCTCCCAAACTTGGGTAGCTTCCTCCTTGGCTAGAATGGAGAAGGAAAGAAGAAGATTTGGTGGTGAAATGGAAGGATTTGGTGAAGAAATTGCTAGGAATTGCTCTCTAGGAATTTGGGGAAGAACAAGAGAGAGGGTGTGGATGAGAATAATGAAATGAACTTGAGCCTATCCTCTCCCAATGTGGCTGGCCATATGGGGCTATTTGTCCTATTATGGTAAGGTCCAAAATGCCCCCACTAAACTATTCTATTAGTATTAGGAAAGGGCTAATTGGTTGGAGCTAAATTAGTCATTCTAAAGTCTCTAATCACACTAACCTTATCCATAATAATTAATCTAACCTCTAACTAAAATATTTCTATCATGTGAACTAAAATTAATATCATATGGGCCATACCTAACTAGTGTGTGGGTCTCACTAGAGTCAAACTACCCCCGGGTCCCCGTTTCAAGTCGGATTGAGTTGAAATTCGAACCCGACTCAAATAATCCCAAAACAATATCATAAATAATAAAATAAATTTCAAAAATATTTCAAAAATACAAAATGACAAAATATCCATTTTCCTGAAAATTGGGGGTGACAAATTCCTCGAAATTAAAACCAAACAATAGTAAAATGTCAAAATCACAAGTCATAATTTTAAATAGTTTAAAAATAATTAAAAATCACCAAAAATTATAATATGAAATAATAATCAATAAATAATAATTATAATTACAAAATTTCAAAATTACCCTCATCTGGAAAACTGGGTGTTACATTTTACTACGATACAACTAACAAGATGCTGTACCGACGCTCTTACGACGGGCTACTGTTATGATGCTTATCAGACACAGAAGCTAAGCATGCAGTCCGGGAGGCTCACGATGGAGTTGTGGTGCACATCAACCAGGCCCCAAATTACAAGATTGCCACAAATAAATAGGTTATTACTGGCCTACAATGATAGCGGATGCTGTTGAATATGCAAAGAAGTGTAGAGCTTTTCAGTTTCATGCCGACTTCATTCATCAACCTCAGAGTTTCTACACCCGACGGCAGCATCTTGGCCATTTGAAGCCTGGGGTATGGATGTCATAGGACCAATGAGCCCACCATCCACCAGAGGACATCGGTTCATCCTAGCTATAACTGATTACTTCTCCAAATGGGCGGAAGCTATACCGCTCACCAAAGTGAAGACGTCAAATGTGGTCTGTTTTATCAAACATCATGTCATCTACCGCTTCGGCCTAACTCGCAGGATCATCCATGATAATGGTCCACAGTTCGCAAGCCATGCATTCTATCGGTTCTGTGATAAGAATTGAATCCAGAACGTAGCCTCTACTGCCTACAATCTACCGGCTAACGGGCTAGTAGAAGCCTTCAACAAAACCATCCTAAAACTTCTCAAGAAGTTCGTGTCTTCAAATAAGCACGATTGGAACGAGAAGCTCGATGAATGTCTATGGGCCTATTGCACAACGGTCCGGACTCCAATATGCAGTACGCCATTCTCTCTGGTTTATGGGAGCGAAGCAGTTCTTCCCCTAGAAATCCAGATTCCTTCTCTTCGGGTAGCCCTAGCTAGCGAGCTGACTACTGAAGAGAGCTACCGTCTGTGACTCCAAAGCTCGAAGCGCTAGACGAAAAATGCTTGTTAGCTCAGCAGCGCATTAAGCTATACCAAGCACGCCTTTTCAGAGCCTTCAATAAAAAGTGAAGGAAAAGATCTTCCAAGTCGGCGATCTGGTCCTAGCAGTAAGAAGACCGATGGTCATGACGCACAAAACAAAAAAGAAATTCCAGCCTAAATGGGAAGGTCCTTTCGTCATAGAATCGGTGTATTCTAATGGGGCGTACCGGCTAACCAAGCCCGATGGTGACTTCCTCATGATGCCTATCAATGGCAAGTTCCTGAAGAAATACTATTTGTAACATCTTTTTGTTCACATATATTCAGTCATGTAAATGTACAGTACGATGTTTATATGATTCCAAAAAAAATATCTAACTATTATCTGTATTTCAAGAGTCTTGAATACGCCCTGGATAATAGGTCCTCTAAATATTTCCCCAGTAGAATCATTTCCATTTTCGACTCCGTCCAAACTCCGTTTGACAAAAACAAATCACGTCCCTATTACCTCTGAATTATTTTTCGATAATTATTTTCCCAGCGGAATGATCAAATGTTTTGCCACGTCCACATAACATCTGAGCAAATCATTCATCAAAGATATTCATGTCCATACTACCTCTGAACTATCCACTCCCACATAATATTACATATCTTTCCACGTCCATATTATCGCTGGTCAGATATAGAATACCCTCTGTTATTACGTCAATATTACCTCTACTAGCAGCTTCATTCAACTTATTATCTATATTTGAATGACTTGAATATAAAATGGATAATAGGTCCACATCAAAATTCTCCAGTAGAATACCCACCAGAAATATCTCTCCTAGGTCCACATTACCTCTAGCATCAATATTTCAACAAAACTATATTCACTTCTAGAAAGAGTTGTTATTTTATAAAAATAAAGGGTACAAGAGCTGTGATGGCCAAAAAAGAAAAAAAGAGTTACATCTACGGGATACACAGACAGATTATGCTGTCCCTCAGAGCAACAATCTCGGCTTCAGATTTTACAGCAGTTCGACGCCGTGCCGCTTCTTGACGATTGGCTTCATCTTCAAAGAGGATCAGACTCTGATGCTCTGTCTCCAACTTTGCCAGCTGCTTTTCTAAACAGGCAGAAGCGGTAGCAGTCATGGTAGCCTGGGACAAATAATCCTCTTGTTCAGATGTCGTCGCCCTCAAGTCGACTTCCAGCTGGGCGATCTCGTTCCTGATCTGCGCAATGTGATTGTGCTTCTCAGTGATCTGCACAGCCAGTCTGTTCTTCGAGGCGACACGTGCCTCACTTGCAGCGTTGTACTAGCCATACTGGTTAGCCAGCTTGTCGATCTCCTAAGCCAGGGCATCCTTCCTTACCTGGAAGGTAGCCTTCTCCTTCGTAAGAGCTGTCATCAATGCCTCGACCTCTGTGCAGAACAGTGACATCGGGCTCCGCTGTTTGGCATCCCGGAACTAGGGCACTTGACCCTCCAGGTCGTTCAGAACTTTCCTCAGAGTGTTGGCCCGCTCCTCATAGCCGGCTATGCTCTCGAGGGCCTCTACCTGACATTCGGAAACAGCCTTCACGAGACCGAAGGCAGCGCTCCGATTCAAGACTCCATCTAGCTTCACCTTCAGCACCGAGTAGAAAGCTCTGACAACTTCCTGAGCCATCTCTTCGTCTTTGGTGGAGGTCGTCGGAGAAGAAGCTTGGAAGGTTTCCTCTACTTCAGGGAGGAATACCTGACAAGAAGCTAAACTTGACAAGAAAATCCATTCCACCAAAAAACCACTCTTGATTATCACGTGTCACGTCCATATTACCTCTGGTACTGATAGTCCTCCAACTTGACTCCTGTACCTAACCCGAGATGAAAGGCACGACGCCAAGATCACAAAACCTATCACGACCTCGTTACCTCTGTTAAGTTTTATTTCAAATCTATTACCCGTACCGCTAGTGTGCCAAAGGGTAATAGGTCCATGAAAGTATCATTCCAATCTATTTGCTCACATTTCCGGATGCACAAAAGGGCAATAGGTCCAAACAAAAAGAGAGAGGGGGATCCCCCAACGGGATACCCTTTACACAAATACGGTATTCGGCTCTCTAATACAAAGCACCACAGATACCACAAGCAGAGAATAGAGCAAATGTACTCTGTTTATTCAAAATCTCTTACATTCACAGGTCTACATCTCATGTGCAAAATAAAAGGTTCTTCATCTCTTCATCTGGATAAGAAGTAAAAGATTACATTGATGTCCAAAAAGAAGGGAGAATCCGCTACTCATCAGCAACACATAGCTTGGTCAGCTTAGCAGCACCACGCTTTCGTTGAAGGAGGTCATGTTTTACTGTTGAGCAAGCAAACAAGGCTGTTGAACCTTCGAGAGGCTACACGGAGGAGGGCAAATATAGCATGCTAAAACATCTACAAATGGTGATATCCTCTCCTCCATATTGCGGACGTCGTGGGCCCATTTCTTCAAGAGACCATACCTTCAAAACAACATCTCTAGAGTTGCTTTTGCCTACTTAAAGAAACGTGAAAGCAAAACTTTCATGCTAACGCCCAACTACTGTTCGACTCTTCAATGTATAAAGGTTCTTCCTACCATCTGAGGAAAACCCTTCGAAAATACGAAGAGTCCTGAGCTCTCTGATGTTGGTGTCAAGTGTTGCATCTTCACCATGCCCAGAATTTCCAATACCGGTCCTGGAGAAATTTGCTAGCCAGATCCCTACAGAATATAAAAAGGGGCAGAAAGAAAGTCAGACTCAGAAAATCGCAAGAAAAACTATGTTCTGAAGGGCTTCTATGCGCCCAAAAGGCTATGCGTCCAAATGGATATGCACCCAAAACAAGACATGTGGGCGCATAACTCTCAGATAGTACGCGGGTGCATAACATGCCACTGCTTAAATGGCGCATAACATGGCAACACGTGGGTGCATAGCACACCAAAGTATTGGCGCAGAACTTCTATGGACGCATAGTAATGCTCACAGAAGTATGTTGCCTTAGGCGCAAGCGCCTACGCAAAAAAGAAGTCTGAGCGTCACAAATTAACGCTCGAGACTTTATTTTTTGAAGCATGCCCTCACCCAGAATCGGGTCCTGGACTACCGAAGACTCTGTCGCAGGAGGAGAGCCACTCGACGAAGCCCTCTTGCCCTTCGCGGATCTCTTGGCGACCTTGGGAGACATGGTTCTCAAAGAAAGAAGACGAAGAGTTTTCTGAAAAATTTAAAAGAGAAAGGAATAATGAACTTTCTCTCTCCTCCATGGTCTATTTATAGGCACGGGCCACTTCCTATGCGCCCACCTACTGTATGCGCCCATTATGTTGTATGCGCCCACTACAGCCTATGCGCCCACGTGAAGGATCATCTTTATGCATACCATGCGACTGTCCCTTGCTGATATGGACGACGTATGAAGGATGGACCGCTTCAAATTCCGTTTCGATGAATCTGTTAGTTCGGATTTTAAGGAAAATCTCAACAGTCGTATCTTCCTGACAGGCTGGCCAAACACTATGTGCCCAAGGAGAGAGAGCCGTGCTATGCGTCTATTACCTCACAAGACGACGATCCATGCTTCTTTGAAAGTATTTCGAACTTGTTCAAGTATCGAAAACTTTGAAGGGGTCTTGTAGAAGCATGAAATTTTTTAGCAAATGAAGCCCCATGCGCCTAAGTCAGTGTAGCTCCATGCGCCCAGTCAGTGTAGCTCCATGCGCCCAGTCAGTGAAGCTCCATGCACCCATTCAGTGGAGCTCCATGCGCCCAGTCAGTGAAGCTTCATGCGCCCAAGATTAGCTCCCCCGTAAGGAGGACGGATAGCTTGAGACATGGCTATGCGCTCAAGCCTGACTCAGTCAAAGCCATGATCAAAACGTGCATCGAAGCGCACGGCCAAGTCAGTCTCCACGAGCAGTTATGTACCAAAGCATGCGGCCACGTCAACACCACGATAAACCCACGATCTCGCAGCCTGTATGTGCCTACATCCTATGCGCCCAAAGCAGGACTATGCGCCCACATAAAAACTAGCGTGTTTCTTCATGTGGGCACATAACATCATTCTAGCTCAAGAACGACTATAAAAGGGGGCCTCATCCTTCTTCAAAACAGAGAACAGAGAGGATTTTCAAGAGGCAAATTGCTGAACTTCTTGCCAGTGAGCCGAAAGTTACCAATTTTTTTAGGTTTTCTCCCACTTTTGTAATCGGAGTGTCAACAGAGTAAAGGAGCAACTACCACTCGATCTCCATCGTCCCATTCTCCAGAATTCTTTTTTGTACTCGGGGATCCTCAACACAGAATCTCTAAGTCGTACTCGATTTGTGGTGCCTTGCGCCAATAAAAGAAAAGTCAGTGTTTTCTTTTTCTTTTCTTGTGTGTGTCCACACTCCTCTACATACTCCTCTACAATAGGATACACTATAGAGTTCAAAGGGACTGAATGTAGTATGCATTGACTGATACCAAGTCCAATTTAAGGATTGAACAGTATATGTACTTAACCTTTCGAATATAGGCAAGGGCTTTACCTCCAATGACAGTGATTTAAATAGTGTGAATTGGACTTCTACTTGATCATGGACTGAACACACATTAATCTTGAGCCCTTACCTATCCCTTCATTTATCCATTGTTTGAACAAGAAGCACAGGGAATGACCCCAAGGGGTCTGAACAAATGAGTAATGGACTGAAATAAAGGAATTAAGGACTGACTTATTTATTTGAAGACTGAACTTCAAAGATAATGCAGGACTGAACACTAATTCAATAGGGACAAAATATTGCATTGGGACTGAACAGGTTATGATATGAACAGAACCAAGAAGATTTCAAGGGAGACTGAATATGTAGGAAACTAATGGACTGAACAAAAAATAATACAGTGCCATGTGGATGAAATTGGGCGGCTTAATGATATTAAGGGCTGAACCAAGGAACTACATGTGTATGTGTGTGTGTGTGTGTGTGTGTTACTACCGCCGACCCCCAACTCCCCATGCCTACCACCGCCGATCCCTACCCCCACCACCGTCGACCCCAACTCCAACCCCCGGCCCCCATCTGCCGAACCCAACTCCCACCCACGGCCCCCATCTGCCAACCCCAACTCCCACCCCCGGCCCCCACCCCCACCATCGTCGACCGCCATCCCCTCCACCACCGGCCCTCCACCCCCGGCCCCCCTCCGCTACCCTACATCCTTCCCGACCCCCACTCCCACCACCGCCGACCACCACCACCCCCACCCCCGCCCCCCTCCGTTGTCCTACCCCCCCACCGCCGACCCCTAACACCTCCACCCCGAAACCCCCCTCCGCTGCCCAACCTCCCGCTGCCCTATACCCCCCCACCCGCGACCCCCACCGCCACCACCACCGGCCCCCACTACCCCCACCCCCACCCCCATCCCGAAACCCCCTCCGCTTCCCTATCCCCAGCGACCCCCACCCCCACCACCACGACCCCACCACCACCGGCCCCCGCCGCCCCCGACCACCGAGAGAGAGAGAGAGTGAGAGAGGATTACCTGGAGAGAGAGAGAGAGAGCCCTGCGCGTGCCAGAGAGAGAGAGACATGAGAAAATTTGGGGGGAATGAAAAGTTTCCCTCCCATCAGTTAAATTTTAGTTAGGGATGGACATGTAGCGACGGACTAGCGACGGATATACGGGCGACGCTAGTCCGTCGCTATACCACCCTAGCTGGCCGACGGAATATCCGTCGCTATGTGGTCGTTAAATTTTGTGCCAATTTTTTGTAGCATTTTCAGCCAACTTTTGACAACTAAGCGACGGCATAGCGACGGATTCTCTATCCGTCGCTATATCTCCGACGACTTAACGACGGATTGGCAACCTTTGTTCGCCCTTAAAATTAAAAAAATTATCAGCTTTTCAATAGCAATCAGTCGGAACTTTGTCGGTAGTCCGTCGCTAATATCGACGGACAAAATTCGTCGCTAAATTTCTGTCGCCAAATTACTGTATTTTGGTAGTGCACCCAGAAACCATAATTCAATTTAGATAATCAGTGTTTGTCTCACCAAAATACCGTTTGACATTTATATTTCATATATAGGTCACATGGTCTCCATTGATTTATGTTTACAACTTAGGACCACAGAAAAGTGCATTTCATGATCTTTTTCGTTCCCTAATTGTTTCTTAATTTTATTGATTTAGATTTGTGTTCCTTGCTTATTGACACACTAGATACTCATGATTAGTATTTAAGAATTCTATCTATGTTTATGATGATTCTAATTTTCGTGCTCATCATGATTATCGTATTTATCTTATTTATCATGTT
Source organism: Iris pallida (assembly GCA_029216955.1). Taxonomy (NCBI): domain Eukaryota; kingdom Viridiplantae; phylum Streptophyta; class Magnoliopsida; order Asparagales; family Iridaceae; genus Iris; species Iris pallida. The sequence goes on from JANAVB010030019.1 coordinate 440,338, forward strand.
ATATATTTCGTGCCATGACTTGAGTTCGTGATTACAAGTCGGGCGGGAAAAATACCTTAGTATATATATGATCAAACCTAATAGTCCATAATTATTGTATTTCGTGATAGACCGTAGATAATATACACTATGGCTAATAGTTGGATTATGCACAGCCGATCACATATAGAAAGTGGCATTTCCAAAACACTTAGTAGCAGTTAGTCTGTTTTCTCACATGTATTCCATTATTCATTTCATGCTTACCTTGTTTACTGCCTATTTTCCATTTATTGTTACATACTTCATGATTACCCTGTTTAATGTATCTCTATACTTCTATTTATTATTATATAGTTTCTATCATGTTATGAATAATTATCATGTTTGTACTTGCTCCAATCCAAACTGGATATATTTTTCAGTTGACGAGCTCGAGGATACATGCCCTACTTATTACGATGCTCAGGAAATACAAGGAGTGATCATAGTCACAACTGATTTTCATAATAAATATAAACTTTGGTCAATACACAATAATATATTACAGGTATAAGAAGAGAATATTTACATCAAACAAGCTACTATGCGTCGCCTTCGTTGTACAAAAATTACATATGCCGACCAAGATTTTTTTATTTTATTCTATATTTTTATTTTATTGAGTCTAGGAAAAGTGTAAGGCTGAACGGATTGGCAACTTGCTTTCTATACTAAACTCCACTGTCCAAAATGAGCCTGCCTATATACCAATCTTATATCAATTCCTATACCCAAGCCTATATCAAACCCATATTCAATAACCATACAAAAAGCCCATGCATTATTTGAGCAGATATTCACATAAGAACCCTACCCGAGTTTGGCCTGAGTTCGGCTCGAACTTTGCCCGAGTTCTGCTAGTTTGTTTCCAGAATAATTTAGTCTTCTTGAATATTTGTAACAACTTTTCAAATTACGATATTTATGGACCCGAACTCATGCCGATTTATGCCCTAAAAATGCTATAAATACACAAGAACTTTCTATTCCAAATTATTCATTCAATCCTCTCTTCTCTCTATTTAAAAGCATTCCAGAGCTATTCACTTTCATATCTAGCCTTCAGTGACTCCTAGCCAAGCCAAGTGCAATTATGTGTCAAAGTGTTTGGTTGTTCGAGCTGTAAAGAAGGCTTTCTAAAAATGTTCCAGTTTTTAAATTTGCCGTATTTGAAGTTGTTAGTCCTTCGAATAAAAACTCATGGTTGTAAGGAGCTGCGATGCTCAATTAAAGCTTGTGCTAGTGGATTAACATCGAGTAAGAGAAGTCGAGACAGGATTAGTCCTTTCAGAGGGAAACCAGTATACATCGCTATACCATGAGTTTGCTTTTCTAATGCTCTTTACTCTTTGTATTTAAATTTCGTAGTTTGCTCATTATTATATACCTGTGATAATGCTTAAAATATTTTAAATTAGTGATTCTCTTTCTGTTGCACACATTCACTGTATTCACCCCATTATAGAGGAGTTCAATATATATATATATTTATATATATATATATATTTATATATATATATATATATATATATATATATATATATATATATATATATATATATATATATATATATATATATGACAGTCGTAAAATCTAATATATATATATATATATATATATATATATATATATATAAAATATATATATATATATATAAATATATATATATATATGATAGTCGTAAAATCTATATTCACAGGTAAATGGCAATCAACAAATAGACCTCTACTATTTGATGTAATAAACTATACATAATGGAAAACATGAATGAGTTTCTTTTTAAAATTACTTGACTTTGATCTTTGGTCGATAGTTATTGACGGGTGCAAAAAGCCACCAAAAATAGTGATTGATGGTAATCTTGAGGATAAGCCACATAATAGATACACGGATTCAGAGAAGACACAAGCCAGTCTTGACGCAAGAGTAATCAATGCACTCTTCTGTGCTATTGATAAGATTGAGTTCAATAGAGTATCTACATATACCACTTCACACGAGATTTGGAAACTTCTTGAGACAACTCATGAAAAACTTCACAAGTGAAGGAATTCGAGATTAACAGAGTAACATAATAGTATGAGGCTTTCAAGATGAAGCCAAATGAGTCAATCACACAAATATTCACACGTTTCCTAGATATAACTAATCTTATATCTTCTCTTAGAGCATCATTAGTAGTTGGGACTCTCCAATGCAATTTGGAGCCCAAATTTTTAAAAAAAAAGGTAAATATAGAATGGGTTGGGTTTGTATGAGAATAGTAGGAAATGATAAAATGAGCTTCGGTCCCAAAAATTGTGTGGTCAAAAATTAATGTAGGAAAAAATAATATAAAGTTTAGAATCTAGAAAGTTGGGCTCCAAATTGGAACTTACTATTCTATAAAACGAGTTTCTACAATCTAGAATCTAGAAATTGTGAGGCCCAACCCTTAGCACCCATGGATGGGTTGGGACCAAAATTGTAGAAATTGGGACTTGGGATGAGACTTATTATTCTAAAAAAATGAGCTCCTACATTCTAAATCTTGAATCTAGAAAATGGGATGGGCCTTACTAATGATGCTCTTAGTAGTGATTACAATAACCATGAAAAGATCAGGAAGGTTCTTAGAGGACTGACAAAGAATTAGAACCCGAAGGCAACAACAATCATTAAAGAAAACGATCTCACCATAATGTCACTAGAGATGTTGATAGGTAAACTCATGACTCATAGGCTTGACCTACAAGATTTTGAAGAGGCTACCCCAAAAGAAAAATCTATCACCTTCAAAGTACAAGCTAAGAGATTCTCCAATGAAGAGACTGACGACGAAAAGTCAGATGGGGATGAACAAACCCTACTAGTCAAAAACTTCAAAAAGTTCTTGAGGTTTGACAAGTGAAACCGAAAGAAAAAAGTCGTCGAAGAAAGCAATGAAGAAAAAAAATTCTTTGGATACAAAGACCAGGCATGTAAAGAAGGATTGCCAAATAGCCAAGAAGAGGAATCGATATGAATGATAAAGCCGAAAGTCAACAACTGGTCGTAAGTATGCAAATATAAGCTTATGGCATGAAAGCGAGGCCAGTAATCAGAAGGAAAAGAAAGACACAACGGTTCTATAAATGTTTACTTAATGGCATTTGATCGGGTATCAGATAGCCCTTTATACAATGATTTTACTTTTTGTAAACCCTCTGATACTTTTAGAAATTTACTTGACGAATATAAAGATGTGTTAGATAAGTATAAGCAATCTCGAAAAGCGATAAAAGCAAACACAGCCGAAGTGGCTAGATTGTCTAATTTGTTACAAAAATTAAAAGAGACATCTACCTCAGGCAACATGAAAGAATTGGTTGATATTAAGCTAAGTCTTCATGAAGCCCAATGCATGGTTGATCAAAGAGAGACAGACTAAGCAAAATTGCTTCTTTTATATGATTCTAAGAAGAGATTAAGAATAGACTTTGAACAAAAGCTGAAAGACATGACTGAGAAACTTGTAGCAGCTTGCTTAATCTCTAAAAAGTTAGAGATAAAATTAAGCAAATAGGTTGTTCCTATTACACTGTCTAAGATCTGTACTACTACCTAATTTATTCCAAATAGGACACGATCAAAGAAAGCATGCAAGCCACATGTTCCACACAATCATGCTTTTACGTACAAGTATCCACGGAAGACACAAAAGACTCATGTCTACATAAAACCAAAAGACACTCACTCTAGAATTATCTGCACATACTGTCATCAGCACAGCCACATATCACCGTATTATAGAATAAGAAAGCTAGTAGACAAGAATAAATATACTTGGATACCCAAAGCTAACAATGTTGGACCTCAAAGAAATGGGTAACAAAGGTTACATCTACTCGTCTTGTAGGTGGGCCAACCCTCTCATGCTAGAAGAAAATAGATCCTCGATAGGCAGATATTTGTGACACATGACAGGTGATGCATTTTTATTCGCAATGCTATCGATGAAAAGAGAATGATACATCATATTCGAAAATAATCTGAGAGGTAATATAATAGGTAATGGTATTGTTGGTATATCCCCATATCTAGTAATAAAAGACGTTTGTTTGGTAACATAATTAAAATATAACCTGTTAAGCATTAGTCATCTTTTTTACAATGGTTATGGTAGTAATTTTATTAAAGACAAATGTTCTATAAATAATATTTCCACTAGTTGTCCAATTTATGAAGGAATTAGGGAGGATAATATTTATGTGTTCTTTTCAGAAAGTACTAACAATATAGGAAAGTGCCTAGTAGTCAACCAAGATAAAGTTGGCTATGAGACATGAGACTAGGACATGCAAACATGAATAACATTTTAAGACTATCAATGAAGAAATTGGTAAAAGGACTGCCAGAAATATCATTCAAAAGAGACCTGGTATGTGCTGACTGTAAAAAAAACAAAGCAACTAGAACTTATTTTAAATCCATCAATGATGTACGTACTTCTAGACCGTTGTAGTTGATTCATATGGATTTATTTGGAACTAGTAGATTCGCCAACCATGAAGGTAAACTTTATGCTTTTATTATTATTGATGATTTCTCTCGATATACATGGATTTTCTTTTTATCAAACAAAAGCGATGCACTTTTTGAATTTGAGATTTTCTACAAAAAGGTTCAAAATGAAAAAGGTTTCATAATTACTCGTATCCGAAGTGATCATGGAGGCAAATTCATAAATTTCGATTTCAAAAAACTTTACGATACAAATAGTTTTTTGCATGAGTTTTCTTGCCCTAGAATACCCCAACAGAATGGTGTTGTGGAGCGAAAGAATAGAAATCTAAGCGATATGGCTAGAGTCATGCTAAATCAGCATAATCTTTCGAAATACTTTTGGCTGAAGCTGTAAGTACAACTTGTCATGTTTTGAATAGGGTACTGATTCGACCTATATCGAAGAAGACACATTAAGAATTATGGTTTAATTGCATTCCAAACTATTTTTTATTTTAAAGTTTTTGGGTGTCACTAGTTTATCCTCAACACCAAGGATAACTTGGGTAAGTTCGACTCTAAGGCAGACGAACGAATATTCTTGATTATGCTACCAAAAGTAAGGGATATGGAGTTTTTAATAAAAATCTATGATTGTTGAAGAATCGCTTAATGTTTCATTTAATGAGCTCAACAGTCAATACCAAGTGACAACGATGATGAAGACGCAAGAAAAATACCCAAGGTAACCGAAGATGTTGCTGACAAAGACTATCTGGAGAGCTACCAAAGGAGATAAAATTCATGTATGTCCATCCAGAGACTTTTGTCATAGATGATGTATCAAATGGAGTAGGTACACGTTCTTCAAACGGAGATATAGCTGCAAATATTGTATTCATTTCTCAAATAGAATCTAAATCAGTAGTAGATGCATTTCTAGATAAATTTTAGATTTATGCCATGCAAGAGGAACTTAACCAGTTTGAGAGAAACTAAGTTTGGAAACTTGTTCCTAAACCTATTGGTCAATCGATAATTGGTACCAAATGGGTGTCCCGAAATTAACTAGTGAGGATGGACAAGTTCTATACAATAAAGCTCATCTAGTGGTTCAAGATTATATTCAAGTAGAAGGAATTGATTATAACAAGACTTATGTTCCTATTGCTAGATTAGAATCCATTTGCATGCTTTGTGCATTTGCATGTTTTCACAATTTTAAAAATTTCAAATGGATGCGAAAAGTGGATTTTTGAATGGTTTGTATAATTGAAAGTTTTTGTAAAACAACCTCCTAGTTTTGAAGATTTTAAATTTTTTGATCATATTTTCAAGTTAAGTAAGACACTCTATGGGCTCAAACATGCTCCTCAAGCTTGGTATGATCGCATAAGTTTCTTCCTTCTTGAAAATAGGTTTTTCGAAAGGAAGAGTTGATACAACTCTATTTATTAAGTCTTCAAATGATGACATTCTGTTAGTGCAAATTTATGTAGATGATATCATATTCGGTTCTTGTAACGTACTACTATGTCATGAATTTGCTAAGTGTATGTAAAGTCAGTTTGAAATGAGTATGATGGGAGAGCTGAACTACTTCTTCGGACAACAAATCAAATAAAACACTCAGGGAACCTTCATCAATCAAGCCAAGTATACGAAGGACTTGCTGAAGAAGTTTGACTTTGACAATGCAAAGCCTATCATGACTCATATGCTACTTGCTATTGATGCAAGTGGCAAACCGGTCTATTACCGTAAGTATCAAGGTATGATTGATAATTTATTATATTTAACTGATAGTCGACCTGATATCATGTTTAGTGTTTGCATATGTGCTAGATATCAAGCTAACCCTAAGAATCACACTTATGCAAAGTTAAGCGTATCTTTCGATATCCTTAAGGGTACTTCTATGGTCGGCTTGTGGTATCCCAAAATGACATCATTTGACCTAATTGGGTATTCTGATGCTGATTTTGCTAGATGTAAAGTAGACTGTAAAAGTACCAGTGGTACGTGTTATTTTCTAGTTAAAGCTCTAGTCTCTTGGTTTCATAAGAAAAAAAATTCTATTGAATTATCAATGACTGCAGCTGAGTAGATCATTGCAGCCGTTGTTGTGCACAAATTTTGTGGATGAAGCAAACTTTAGAAGACTACAGTCTGTACTATACACGAATTCTCTTTTATTGTGATAGCACTAGCACAATAAATTTGACAAAGAACCATGTATGTCACTCATGCACTAAACACATCAAAATACGTTATCACTTCTCACGTGATCACCAACAACACGGGGATGTTTTTTTGGAATTCATTGACACAGATTATCAGTTAGCAAATATTTTTGCAAAACCATGAGCTGAAGATCGATTTATTTTTATTCATCACTAGTTTGGTATTCTTGAATTTTCAGAAATACAATGCTTTATGTTCAAATGTTTTATTTTAAGTCAGAATTATTCTAGGTACTAGCTGAAAGGGCCTTCTGTCATACAGGTGTAAATAGCCTGAAGCGACATGGTGTACTAGTATTTGGACTACCGCTAAGCGGGATCCGGCCCCTACAAGTAACCCAAAGTATTGAAGATTTATCTAAAATAAATGAATATTATTTCTAATACAATTTATATTCATAAATCAATATTTGTTTTCAAATTACAAGTTTATCGAGCTCTGGCCGAGTTCGTGCTGAGTTCGGTTACCCGCCGAGAGAACTGACTAATCAGCTACTGGCCCACTTTATATTAATACCTATTCATCTTCTTCTCCTTCTACACGAGCACAGCTACCTCAAAGCCCGAAAACCCTAACCCTAGCTTTATTTTTTCTCGCAAATCTCTTGTTGTTAGGCCTTAATGCTTTTGATCTAAGGGTTTTGTGATATTCTCTTCCACCCTATGCTACTATTTTTTTGGTAATTCCTACTCTTTTCTTGTCAATTTCTATGGCTCTTAGATATTCTAAAAAAAGAAGTTGGTGCTTCCACATCAAGTCCATCGTACACACCTCAAGAAAGTTTATTTAGTCCACTTCCACCATCCGATGAGGATGACTATGATTCTACGTTATTCGTAGACTTAGAAACCTCACTTGCTTGGTTTAAGGACTTTCACAAATGTCCCATATGTCTGGACAATTCCATTAATTTTAACATATTTTTAAATATTGCTCGACTTTCCAAAACATTAACCTACGCGAATTTGTAGAAATTTCCAATCCGATAGATGACAACGTTGTTCGGATGTTTTACTACAACCTATAATATTCGCATGGTATAATGTATTCCTCAGTCTGTTGGACTGAAATGGAATTTGACGATGACGACTTAAGCGAATGGCTCCAGGCCTCCAACACTCGAGATGCTTTAGTCGACATTACCAAAGTCCAGTTTGGTCCCGATCTTGACGTAGAGTCATTCAAGGACGCGATGTGTGCTCTGAACCCTAGGTCCCAAGGTCGACTTATGTCACGATACTTGAACCAACATTTCCATGATCTTTAATGCATTATCATTATCTTCGTCTTGCCCAAAATGGGATCTACTGATGAGATCACATATTTGGAGATGTTCGCCATGTATCATATTTATTTTGGATTCCTTTTAATTTTTCCAAAACCATGATTTAAACCATGTACAACTTGTCACGACCCGCACCCAGTGTAAGGGCACGAAAAGTGGGTACATCCAGCCTACGGTGCAGTGTCGACGGTAGAACGCTGCCCTAGGTCACACAATCTAACACAATCTAGAATATGCTCCGAATGGAGAACAATATATAAAGTAATCTCAATCACCAACTAAGATGGAAAAGGTGATAAGATAATCTTAACAGAGAGAGAGAGAGTCACAAATATAAATAAGTCTCGGTATAAACCACACCATAAACAATATCTCAATACAATCACAAATGTCTCATAAATCTAGGTAATAAGAAAGTCTAGACTAAGCTAATGGCAAGTCCTCAGTGACTACTGGATCCTGCTGAGGGTCCAGGTCACCTGTGTCAACTAGGCTACTCTATAGTAAGTATCACAGCAATCCTCATCATTTGTAATATTTTTAACGGGTCCAGTCAGGACAGGAATGAATACATATCTCTCACACAGATCATAACATGAAAGGAAATATGAAACAAGCTATAGAATAATATATATGAACTGCTCTAAAGAAATAGTAGAGAGACTGTAAAAAGAAGAAGAGAACATGATATATTGGAAATAGATATACATGATATAGATAAGAAAACTGAACTAACTACGTAATTTAGAGCACATGATTGGTTATATAAACAGGCATAGGTTATACATGACTAAAATCTAGTTTGGAGTTGTACATGATAATGGTGTAGATCACATAACCAAATAAATACTCCCCCTGCCCCAAGCAGTACACAAGGATCTGTCTAGGTTATGTTCTTGTACATGAAAGTAGTGTGTCACATGGATAGCTAGTCCACATGAACACTAGGTTATACATGAAAGCTCACATGATTATGAGTGTACATGAATGTCACATGAGTGTACATGAATAAATACGAATACAAAGAGTAGACGATGCACATGAT